>VZTY01033326.1:75243-100535 GCA_013400935.1 Turnix velox
CTGGTCTAGCGGGAGGTGTCCCTGCCTATGGCAGGGGGGTTGGAACTCGATGATCTTTAAGGTCCCTTTCAACCCAAACTATTCTATGATTCTATGATTTGACTGCCAGCAGATTGCACAGGTATATTTTACACCAATTCAAATGCTTTTATTTGAAGAGCATTGTAGATGTTCAGGCCTCCAGGAAATGGGAAGTGGAGCATGGCGGGGATGCACTTGCAGGCACAAGGACATCTGTCCAGCCCCTTCCAAGCCTATGTGGTGATTTGAATGTCCCCGCTAAGGGAAGCACCCAAAGTGGATGCCACCACATCCAGCTGAAGTGATCATAAATGACAATGAGCCCTGATGAGGACTTGCACCAACAGTTCATGGCTTTTGTGGGCTAGTTGGTGGCCCATTTCTCCTCCTACCCCTAATGTGCCCTCTGTAGCCTGACCATCCCTTTGAAGGGATCACATGAGACTTTGGCTACCTCCCTCACCCCCTTCCTCCCCCTGGCTTGGTAACAGGATTGGAGTAACTCTTCGTTTATTTCTCATTCTCTGTGTGTTCGTTGTTGCTTGTTTTTCCATTTTTGTTGTTCATTGTAACTTTATTAATGCTATTTGCAGTTATTGTTGTTGCAACTAGAAGGCTGGGTTCAAGAATTAAGTTTGGTAAAAAGGGTTTGAATCTCTGTTTGGTGCTATTATTACTGTTGTTAGTTTGTTATAAGCAAAAGAACATCTTTGATTTTTGTTTTATCCCCCTTCTCTAGCAATGGGAGCAGGGTCTAGAGGGGTAGTGAGAAAAGAAGATTTAATTAAGTATTGACACCAAAGGCGGCCTGTACAAGAGATGGAATGACCTCTGCTCAGCTGCAGGATTCACTGAGAACTGGACTCCCTTGGGACCCTTGGGATTTTTTTTCAAGAGGGACTCTTCACCTCAGTGAGCCTGCTTCAGGAGTAGACAGAAACTATTCACCTAATAAGATCCTTAATTTTTGCAGTTCTGGTATTCTGTATTTGGTACGTAAGGACCAGGTCTCTGCTTAAAACACCTGTAAGTCATGAGGAGACATCCTGTGTGGGGCTCTGTACAGGTATCTAAGTACAAGTCTCCTCTAGTATACACTGGTCTGATTTGCATTTTGTAGAAGCATACAGTGTCTCTGCCTTATGCAGGGACAACCACACCTTCCTCTTACCTTTCCTCCCCCCCCGGCATGTATAGTGCAGTGGATGTGCTTGGCAGGGCATTAGCAAGCTGGGACAGAGTGCAAATAGAGCAGAGATTGTTTTGAAAATGTGATTGGTAGTAATTTGTCAAAATGAAATATGAGTGGACAGCAGAGTGGAAGAATTTTAAAGAGAAGTGTTTTAGCACATTGCAGAGACTTAGGCTGTCCTTTGGGAAAAAAAGTGTGTATGGCGTTAAGAGGAATTAAGAAGGACTGAGAAGAAGACAGTGACTGATAAATACCTTAGACTGAGAGGGGAAGAGAGTAGAGAAGTGTGACTGTGAAAGTCAGGGAAAGTTACTTTATGTTTTTTACAAAAAGTATAAAAAGTTAAATGAACAGTTTTTATATGGACCAAAAAATTATATAAGCACTATAGAATACTACTGATAGCAATCCAACAAAAATGTAAGGAATAGAACAGATGCATTAAAGATTGACAATACATTCTAGCTCCATATAGAAAGCAGGACTAAGATGTGATATTCTTTGTGATGGCACAAAGAGATAAAACACATTGATCTTCTTTACAACTTGTGGCAATATAACTGTCATGTTTTGCTTATTACCATGCTAATATGGTTGCCAAGGATTAATATAGATGTCAATATATTTAGATCACTTCATTTGGGCCTATAACACACTTACCTTATTTTGTATTATTGATTGTTATTTAAAAGACTTTCCTCCAACACCACTTAATGTAGTAATCACCAAAATGAAGTAGTAGTAATAAGTGATTATAAATCAGCACCAGTAGAAAGGCACAACACAGATGAACAACATAAAGGAATATTTAATTGCCATATGAAATTGTGAATGATCATTAAGAGTCTGATCATAACTGAGATCTCATAGAAAATTTCATGTGACATTTCCTTTGGAAACTGTATGGCCAAAAAACAAAAATTGAAAAACAAAAATCCATGGGCTGTGGCAAAACCAGGAGCCTCAGTCTTTCAGGGATTTTCTGAGGAATGCACATTATATAGAGGTGAGCATCTAAGTCTAGATACAGGAATATAGAGCAACAGACAAAGCCGCATAGACGTCTCTATTCAGCAGGTCCCAGTGAAGGAAGCTGAATCAAGCTTTGCCTGAAGGACACCAAGGTAAGCACACAAGTAAGTTTACTCATACTGCACTAATATGAATAATAAAGAAACATGCTTCAAAATTAAAAGAAAATCATAATTAAAACCAAAGATTCTGATTGGCTGGATATTGACAATTAACTAAAACTGAAAAGCAGATGATAATAAATACAGCTCTAACTCATGTACAAGCTCAAATTACATAATTACACCTGATTAATCCTAACTGGAGTCTGAATAGTGAGTGGCACTAAGAGCTGTTAAGATGCTGTAGGGAGTGGTTTAGGTTTGGATAAGAGAACACTGTTGCTAAGGCAGTGAATTGGTCAGTACTTTAAGCAGTACAACATGGAAGCCAGGAGATGCCCACTGAATTCTTTGGTCAGATGATAGGAGCCATGAGAAAACACATACCACCCTGGACCCTTCCTCAGACTTAGGTTGAGAGCAGCAAGCATCTCTCTGTTTGTGGCAGTTGTTTTCTGAGATTACAAAAAGATCCCAGAAGTTGAAGACGCTAGGTATGACGAATTTAGAAAAGCGATAGAGGAAGCCAGGAGGATTTTTGGGAATGGTGAGGAAGTGAAAGAAGGAAACATGGCCTTTCTTGTTGATAAACAGAAAGGAGGAATGGTGGCTGAGACCCAACAAGCACGAGTGAGGAAAGCAGTATATACAATGAATCATTTCTATCCCTCCTTCTTGCACAGTACCTGTTCTTATAACACATTTTTCTCCCTTGCACTCTACATTGCAAAACCACACTACTATTTATTTTCTGCTTTTAGCACACCGACATGGCTGTGAAGAATTTGACGGGATGTGTTGTGTGAACCTCTCCAATCATTCCCAATCCAATCTTAAAAGCATTGAATATATACAGGCTGGAGTTGAAAGGTTGCAACAGGATAATGGATTTGATCTACTTGGTGAATAAGTTGAAGATTGGGCATATGGGTTCAGCAGTTGTTGAAACTGAGGTTTGTATGTTTCTTAATTTTTTGTATTTTAATGTGTGTGCATTGCCCGTTACAGTGTGTGGAAGGTATGGTTAATCAGGCTTCCCAGTGAGCTTTTTTTAGTAAACAAAAAAGAGGGAATTGTGGGGATACAGAGGGCAGAGTTGTTGCAAGTGAGGACTGACTTTGGGAGAAAGGTACGACAGTACTTGTTGGAATGAAGCCATGGGAGCAGTGAACTGCATTGGGAACAAGATCTAACAGAAACAAGAAGGACACCTGCTATTTGTGTAGATAGCGGATATTTTTACTCAGTAGGTCCTAGGATGGAAAATTATTGCCTGCTAACAAATTGATATAAAATCTGCAGTGTAGCTCAAAAAAGAGGCTGATGTGTCTACTATCATGATGTATCAGTCCTGCCAGAACAGGGACCTTAGGGTCCATACTCCAGTGTGCCACATGTGCAGCTCTGTATCAGAGCCTGATTATGCCACCATCAGATGAGTCCTGAGAAAATACTCCTTGTCTGATAAACAAGGAGTCCTTTCAAGTTAGGGAAAGCAAAAATACAGATCATCTGGAAGACAAAGCCAGCTAGGAAAAAAAAAGTCTGGGAGATAAACTGCACAAGTTTTCAGAATGTGATAGATGAGGCAGAGCTCAAGTTTCCGTCTCATATATAAACAACTATTACACTGCTTTTCACAGTCAAACACACCAAGATCACCAGCTCTCATTGTTACAATAGCCATTGACATCCACTAGCTGACAGATGTGAATATCCATACACAGAAATGGCTACCAGTTCATCATTTCTTGACCCAACCTATCTAGGGGATTTATTGCTTCTGATTATGATCATCTTTACAGTGTTGTGTAGTTTATTAAAATATATGTGCATTCTGCTCATGTGATTGAGAGCAGAATCGTGCCCACAGGCTCTAATTTTGTTCACAACACAACAAAATATGTTCCAATTGTTTGGAGCAGAGAGGTCTGATGTTGCCTCATGTCCTCTGCCTTTTGGTCATGTTGGCCTAACTCTTTATGACTGATTTTACAAAAGGCTTTTAATTAAAAAAGATGTTATGCAGTTCCTTGTGGGGCTCTCTTGTCTTTTTGCTATGTTTCTCACTATCAGAGATAGAATGTTATGGAGTTTACATTTAATTTCATTGCAAAGGTTTTTTGCACTTTTGTCCTTAATTCCTGTAGCCAGTTACTGAGGAGCTGGAAGTTGGAAATAATATGTAATTTGGTTAATCAGGTGATTTTACATGTCTCCTGCATTGAAGAACACATGTTAGAATTGTTCCATATAATGTTGGCTGAGCTAGAAGCTAAATAATATATCCATTTGAAATAATTTTTTTGCCTGCTGTTTTGTAGAAAGACTTCTCTTTCTCTGCTCTTATGGTGTTGCAAGTAACCTGTGGAAACTGATCTATGGAAAATAGGCTTTCTTATGGCTTCTTGACTTCTGAAAAGGGGAAAAGAATGGGTCCCAGATATGACATCTTTCATGTCTCAAGCCCAGGTCTGCTTGAGAAAAAAAGGCAGATCTAAACTTAATTTGATCTTTGAACTTCCTTCAGCCAAATGGAAGGCTTTGTCTTGATCTGCAGTAATTTAAGAGGACAATTATAGGCAGAATTTTATTTATTTTTCATATCCATTATTTTGCTGAACCTCTGCACACTTGATGCAAAGCGAGAGAAGATTAAAACAAGAAATCTTGCAGTCTTACAAAACATAGGAGTAATGCTGCATGACTTTCAGTGTTGCATACATGTGTATTAGCTCTGCAGAGTACTGCATATGACAGGGCTTCTGCAAACAGAAGCACAGAATCACAGAATCACAGAATCACAGAATGACCCGGGTTGGAAGGGACCTCAAGGATCATGTAGCTCCAACCCCCCTGCCTAGCAGGGCCACCAAACAAACACGTTTACTAGATCAGGTTGCCCAGGGCCCCGTCCAACCTGGCCTTGAACACCTCCAAGGACGGGGCATCCACAACCTCCCTCGGCAGCCTGTTCCAGGACCTAACCACTCTCCTAGTAAAGAACTTCCCCCTAACATCCAACCTAAATCTTCCCTCCTTCAACTTGGATCCATTTCCCCTAGTCCTGCTATTGTCAGCCCTTTCAAAGAGTTTACTCCCTTCCTGGGTGTAGGTTCCCTTCAGGTATTGAAAGGCTGCAATGAGGTCACCCCGCAGCCTTCTCTTCTCCAGGCTGAACCAGCCCAACTCCCTCAGCCTGTCCTCATATGGGAGGTGCTCCAGCCCCCTGATCATCTTCGTGGCCCTCCTCTGGACCCTTTCCAAAATCTCTATGTCTTTTTTGTACTGAGGGCTCCACACCTGGACACAGTACTCCAGATGGGGCCTCACAAGAGCCGAATAGAGTGGGACAATCACCTCTCTATCCCTGCTGACCACCCCTCGCCTGATGGAGCCCAGGATCCCATTATTACTTGAATGTTTTTATGCATGGACCTAAAAGAGTGGGTTTCTGGTTCATGAAGGATGTCTGTTGGCACAATTCCGATCAAAACAATATGCAATTTGACAACCTTTAAATTCCCCTGATAAAAGAGAGAGGTAAATAAACTGAGGATGGACAAAACTATGTTATGAAGAGTGAAGTACTGTTAGTCAATCTGGTTGATGTTTCTGTCATATTTGAGTGAAAACTTATGATTCTCACCTCAATTTATAGTTGTTTAGCTTAATTCATCATTAATATATTTTCCCTAAATTACAGAGCAATAATTAAATTTTAAATAGATCAGAGCAGCTCACTCTTGGAGACTGAGCTGTAATACTGGAAAGTAACTGTTAGCCAAAGTTTTCTAGTAAGAACTATTAAGACTGCGAATTGTATTTCTCAGTGTTCCTTTTTTTCCATTGATAACTACTTATATTTGCTTAAAAATTACTTCTACAACAAACTTTACAACCAGCAAAATCCTCTGAGAGCATATTTGCAAAGGCAAGTACTAAAACGTTCTCTGGACTGACCTAAAGCTGTTGTTTTTCTAATAGCATGTAAGAAAAAAACAGCATTATCCTATTCAAAAATCCTGATATCAGACAAAGCATGTTCACTGTTTCCTGTTAAGTACTGAAGTGCCCAAATAAGGTCAGATCTGTACTCTGCCCCCACAGTTGACCTCATCTGTTTGACCTTGTGCTAACTCTGAAAGTGCTCTGTTTATAGTACGTTATTGCCACAAACCAAATATATTACACTTACCTATATGCAAAACCATGTAAGCAGCCACTGAAAAAAGAGATCATCTGACTTGTCCACATGGGGATACTACCAGACTGCCTCAGGAGCAAAAAACTTAAGAAAACTGCACTTGTCTGTCCCATTTTGGTGTTGTCATAGAGGAGGTATCAACAGTAATGTAACCATGGATCCAAAACTGTACACAAGCATAAGTAACAACTCTGACTACACTGTAGGAGAATAATCCAAAAAGGCTTGCTTTTCCCAGTCATCAATGGAAACAATATGATTTATAAGAAACTAATTTTGTTCCTTGCAGAAATTTGTGACGTTTGGCTGACAGAAGCACAGTTTCAAGTGTTTACACATAGGTAACACACATCCTAAAAGCTTGTACTGCAGCCTTCAGGCAATGTCACTACAGGTCAAGTAGTTAAGATATTGAAGATATTAAGAAAACATATCATTATACTAAAATGTATTATAAAATTCAGCATTTTAGAGAGTAACAAGTTCGGCAGAAGACCAACATAAGCCTTTCACTCTAAAGTGCACATATATCCTGTTTATAAAATGCAATGCAGATATCAAAATGCATGCTAATGTCTACAACATCTGTTGCAATTTCATGGCATGAGCTTCCAATGAGTTTCTGTGACATTGTCACTAATTTTTCTTATTAAGAAAAATTATTTCAGCATTCCATTTTGTCAATGAGATATGCACTAAGGAACTAGTGTAAAGTAAATTAGATACAGTGTGTCTCTGCTTAATTTACTTCATGCTGTTAATTACCCAACTAGAGAGATTTAATGATGCCACATTTAATAATCCAGATCTGTCTGTGTATAAGCAAGTTTAAACTGTTTCGGTACATGACTGGCAGCAGTTACCTGGGAATTTAATGTAAAAGGGTGCTCATTTTTACCTCCTGCCCATAACAGATAAATAGTGTAGAAGGCATCCCTAGGAGGCACTTTTTCCTGCCATGACATTTTTTTGGAGAGCTGAGATGCACCTGAAATACAGGAAAACTCAATAACAATAACAAATGTGTATTATTAATCAGGCATTCTTTATTGTAGCGCTAGGCAGCATGGGGGATCACTCCTCCAAAAGTGTGCACCACCACCATACAGGGCTGCTCACAATTTATAGCACTGGGTTTGCAGGTATTCATCAACTGAGAGGACACTTCATACATAGTCAACTAAGAGGATAGAGACCTAACATAGATTCCATCCCTTCACAGTTGTTTGTCAAGGTCCTTATCACATACCAGACTTAACTGCTGTAGCTAACTTGCTGCCCCACCTTGAGCACTATACCCTATAAACACTTGGTCAATTATTGCACCTGTACCAGCTCCTTCTCTGTTGCTGAGTCGTAGACCTGTCCAAGTGAGTTTATTCTGTTAGTTTTTAAGTTTCTTCCGACAGCTCTTTCTTAATTTTTGCTGTTTCTCAATTTGTAATTTCTTAATTACCCTTTTTCAGTAGTTTGTAAAATCTGATTTCTTAATTTCCTTTGTTCTGAGCAAAGTTAGTTCATTCCTATGTCCTTTTCATTCCTATGTCCTTTTCATTCAGTTCAGAACAAAGGGCCCACTCACATGTAGTCATAGACTTAATACATACTCTGCAAAGAGCGACACTGAAGAGGCAGTTCCTACACTTCTCTCAGATTCCACCTTTGGCTGTATTTCAACATACTTTTCTGGAAGATAACACTGATTGATCATAATAGAAGGTACATGGCAAAGAGTGCCAGAAAGCTACAGGTGGTCTGGATGGGTTGAAAGAGAGTAGATCTTAGTATTTTCAAACTGTGCTTTAATAATATGATTAAGTTCTCTGTGGATTGTTTCATGTTCCTCTGTTTCCATGTTTCAAGTTAAATTTGGTATTAAATGAATTAGAGCCACAGATTTTATCTTTGTTTCACAAAATCACATTGGTGATTATTTCACTGAACTTTTAGATAATTTACTCACATTTGCCATTTCCTGCCAGTACTATGGGTACAAAAAGGATTCCTGCTTCAATCTACGCCTAAGAACTGCGATTTGCAACACCTGTCGCCATCCATCTGTGTCCTGTAGACCAAGGACACTTAGTTAAGTAATAATTCTTGCTATATGCAGACAGATTACAAGATCTCAACCTAATTACTCCTACTTCATTATGTAGTAACATTCAACAAATTTGATTTTATATTTCTAAAACAACAATTTGGCTTATATCAATTCCTTTTATGTGAGCTGGAACTTCTCTTTTTCACTTCCTCAATTATGACATTTTTTGCTCTCCTGAAGACATGAAATTGAATTTTTATTCATATACTTCCTCTATTGAGACAGTATGCCTATCTTTATGTTTCTTATCTAGAAACACTTCATAAGCAGTTCCTAATAAAGTAGGCTTAATTTCACATGTGACAACAGTACATTGTGTTGTTTGTGACCTTGCCTGCTTAAGTGTCCCCTAAAAGAGAATAAATTTTAAATAGTCAACAAGAGAGATGCTGTTCAGTTTTCCATAGCCTTTAAGGTTTTCATTCAGTACTTTTTTCAGGTCTCCTTTGACAGGTATGTTAAAATATTCTATGTATTTGGTTGTTGATATGTTGATATCCGGGTAATAAAAGTAAGTTATTTCACAGATTGTGCCATCATAGTCTCTGGTTTTTAGTACTAGTCCATTGTTTCTTCCTAGTGTTTCTTTTTTGGATGGTAGAGGAAAACCAAATGCACCCAAAAAGCCCCAGCACAGCATGTAGGAACTTTTTCTTTTGACAATTTCCCTGCTAGGAGAAATTTAAATTAATTATCTAGATATTTTAGAATTAGAATCCTCCAGAGAAGTGACACAGAGTGAGCTTCTTAAAAAGACTGAAATACATCCAAACACATCTGTGTTTACTTTCTCATACGAAAGTGTTTGAAAGTACCATAAATGGTCCCAAGTTTTGTCTTAGTATCTGTTTTATCTTACAAAATAAAAAGTGACAAATTGCCTTACTATGTCCTGCAGTAGCTTTTTTATTATGATTTCTTTTATAGGTACAAAGATGAGACTAAAGTGTAAAGATGGAGAAGAGGTTGATATTCTATCAGCAAGAAGAAGATTAATATATAACCTCAGTCTTAAATTACCAGATTTCATTATACAACTAGATTTCATTATACAACCAGATCTGATTTTGTACCATTACTCCATTCGGAAAGCCTGTTCCATAATTTCATTTCACTTGTGAACAAAACAAAGAAAGCTAGAAGGCAAGAAATTCAGTTTATGTATTTCTTCATCAGTAACTTGTACACTAAGGTTGGTATTTTTAAGCACAACTGCAGCAAAACTTACTTTAAATTGAATGTTGGTACATTTTCATGTAAAACATCACCTAACAAAATTTCTGATTCTTGCAGTTGTTTATTTTATACTTAGTGTCCAGTCAGATAGTGGTCATAGCATTTCACCCCATTTATAAAGCTGTTGTATTATTAATCATTTATACTTAAGTACCCAAAGGATTTAACTTGATTGAGATACAAATGTCTTAGACATCATGTAAAAATATATTAAATGAATGATTCAACCTCTTACATCACAAAGAGCCTGTAAAATTGAATATTCTGAGCCTTGTACAACCCACAGCTAAAGATATCTGATTCTTTGTGGATGAGACTGAAAAGATTGGAAATGTCTGCCACTGCCAAGCTTTCAGGAATTAATTTATTCCTATAAATACAAAAATATTAGCTTTTCAAGTCCTCATGGCTATGCCAGTAATAGGCCATTTTCCTTTCATCCAATATAAATCAAGATACTTGTTCTAAGAATTAGCATTATTATTTATTAATTCCTTACTCACTTCCTCACTTAGTCTTTAAAGTGCTATTCACAAAAAATGCATTGAGTCTTTCTGAACAAATAATCACCTTTAATATGGTTAAATATCATTCATCATTCTTCTGAAAACAGTTTGTGAGAGAGAAGGCAATACACTTCGAAGATTCACTCTTCTACATTATCTACACCAGTAGCAACTGATAGACCTCCTTAAATGACAGGAGATGCTTGATGATTTCCAGTGCTAGGACACATGGACAACATTCCTAAAAGCTATCTGTCTGGTCTGTTGTGGTTGGCACAGTATAAGGCAGAGAAAGGCAGACCGGTTCCAGCCTTTTGACTATGCGAAACAGATCTCATCCTTTCTGTATTTACTTTCACTGTGCTGGTAGACCCCACTAAACTGTGGGAATAAAGTCCTTCATATTTTCTAAACTGTTAGTTGTGCTTTTCCTCATGCAATGCTCCTCATTACCCAGACTGTGACCAGGGCCAAGAGCCATCAAATGAAAATATCATTATGTAGGAATTTCTCTCCCAGGTACTTCTGTCCTAATTATTACCTCCTCCTGACCATCCAGTTAAAAGTTTCAACCTACTGTTCTGCCTCTTTCAAAATAAAAATGCTCCTACAGAGACATAGGCACAATATCAAAATGTGGAAGAGTTGGATTGTTTGTTTTTACCATACTAGGTGATAACTCATTTCACGTTGGAACTGATTACTAATCTTTTAGAAAAGCATGGAAGGCACATTGAACCTTCTAAGTTTAAACCTTTACTGCGTTGGGCTAAGGATAAATGCCATTCTTTAGCGATAGGGGTTCTAGTGACTTAAAAACTGTTGATATAGTTTAAGCAATGTATTAAGCAGAAAACTGCTGTTAGCTTGAGCCAGAGGGATTTAATTGACAAGGAAATGCCTATAGATAAGGAGGTGCCTGCTGTGCAAATCAGGATAGTAGTGCACCAAGTGAGGAAATATTTGGCCTCACATCCTGCATTACCTGAGAGACTGGTAGAACAGGTTCTTTGATGTAGAATAGAGTGAGAATCTGAAACTTTGGAATGTGACTTGGTCAGGATACCCCTGATAGAATCTACCAACTCTGAGAGGAAGGACTGGCTACAAAAATAGGAGGGTGAGATGCTGCATCCATGAGATAACTAACTACTGCAGCCATATTTCTCGAGCCAAGGACAATGAAACTTAAAGTGGAAAGCTCAGTCCTGAGAAAGACTACATGCTTCAACACAAGACAGCTACACGATCCCAATACAACCCATTTCTTCAGGACTAAGTGAGATTGTGCAAGAGGGCAGATCCCAATTAGCATACAAAACGGGGACAGGTTATGCATATGTATAGGGGGATTGGGTAATCTAAAGAATATGTAATGGTTCGATGCATATAATCAAGGTGAAGTGCTGAGTTGAGTGCTAGAGTTGAGTGTTGAGTGTGTTGAGTTGAGTATGTTGTGGCGCCAGTCCCCATGCACCCACTTTCTTTACAACTTTCATCGAGTTAAAGGATTTGTCTATGCACATCATTAGTACCGATCAAGAATTTCAATCAGGAACAATGGGGAAAAGTAAAGAATGAACTGAGGGAAGCAGCACCACGTAGTGATTCAACTGCTGCTCTGCTGCATTGAGAAAGCATAAGCTCAAGGGTGGTGATACTGTGTTAGCTCCACCCTTAGAGTCAAATGATGAACCTCCCCTTATAACTGTGGGTCCAGAGGAGAGAGATCTATATAATAATGAACTAATACCAACAAAGGACCAAACCTCTATCCCCCTGACCTTTATGACCGATGGGAGGTAGTTCAGAGACAAAGCTGAGGAAGAGAGGATTTCTAGAAAGTAATGGAAACGTCAACTGTGGAAGTAAGGTTTAGTGATGCAGCTAGACCATGAGGCCTTTAGGCAGGGAGCTGATCAAAGGCATGGGAAACACAAACAATGCTGCTTTTGGCCATAACAACACTGCTGGGAAAGTCACATGTGCAAGATATGAACTGCAACTATACCAGGAACATCAGTGTACAAGAATGCGGAAAAACAGTCAACCAAGAGTTTGAGTGATGTTCTGTTTCACCAATGGCATATTTACAATGCTCTGTGTTCTAACCAATTATGTATCTGTAATGCCTCTGCATACTAACCAACTATTCTCTTTACAACACTCTGTGCTTTAACCAATTATGTACTTACCCCACACTATGACTCTAGCAAATCATATAGCCACACATGCCACGCTTATCAGTGATTGTCTTCCATGATCAATGTTTACCTTCTTTGCAAACTATATAATGAGTGCAACTTCGCTTAATAAACAGCCTGATCGCATGCATCTGAATCCTGACAACAACTGGTGCCTGAACTGCATATAACTACTACAGAAGAAAGAAGAAGAAGAAGGAAGAAGAAACTGGCTGGGAGGAGAGCAGCTCCTCAGGATTTGTGGCCACACCAGTGCAGCTGGACCAGAGACCAGAGCAGGTCCAGGGAGGGTCTGTGGCACTGGAGAGAAATATGTTCAAATGTGATGCGCAAGAGGGGTGAGTTGCCGAAATTACTCCAGGTCATACTATACAATGGGGAATGTCTTAACTTATGAAGAATAAGCAATAGTGAAGCTATTGCAGCACTTTCTCTCTATGAGAGGAGTTAAATATGACCCAGAGACTTTAAAGAAATTGCCTTTATATGGGCAAAAGAAACAGGCATAGTGAAAGAAGCCCAGGAAAAATGGGAAAAATTAAGGGACAAAATGTGGGAAGAACTTTCATCTGGAAAAAAGGATGAGCTGCCCTTTACCCCTCTGTGGAAAGTGCTAAAGGACACTGTAGCTAGTATGTGACCAGAGAGGAACATTAGTCTCCAAGCTTGCGCAGTGTTCTCAGAGACAGGGCATGATAAAGAAACTACTCAAAAATTGGTTAACTAGAAAGTGGGTTTGTTTGATAACCCTGCTCCTCCATCCCTGCTACTGATCCTGCCACCGCCACCACAGGTGGTTGTGCCCCCCCCTCCTCAACAACCTGAAAATGGGCCACTAACAGCTGTGCCACCCCCTCCCCAGCAACCTGAACTTAGGCCACAGCCATCAGCCTCAGCGACTTTTCCTTTAAACAGTTCTTCTGAGGCTGATCTTAAACCACCACCAAATTCCTCAGACCCAGTGGAGGAAAAATTATGGCAATCTCTGCCATAATTTTTCTGAGGAAATTTATGTTCAATTAGAGGACTTGCAGAACCAACTAAGGCAAATCATGTCAAAACAGGGAAAAGATAACAAGCAAATTGACCCTATAAAAGTGCCACTGCCAGATGATTAGTTGGTACCTCCATTCTACATCCAGCTGAGGAAAACACAGCTGCACAGTTCTGGAAAGGCGTTATCTAAGATGCTATCTCAGAGAGAGTCATTTTACCCATTGAAATTCCCAATGCTTTTCCAGTACTTATGAATGTGCAGGGCCAAAGAGCCTGGCAATCACTGGACTGGAAAATCTTGAAAGAATTAAAAACTGTTATTTCACAGTACGGCTTAACATCTAATTACAAGCAACAAATGCTTACTGTGTTGTTTAATGGTACTGTACTTACACCAAATGATTATTATAGAGTGGCTAGCATATCGTTCTCTCCTTCACAAGCTTTACATTTTAGAAGTGCCTTTTGCAACATTGGCAGATTGTGCTACAGGTGACAACTTAAACCATGCACAAACAGATCTACTGAACAGGGTTACTATGGAAATGTTACTTGATTGTGGTTGCTTTAACTCTGATAAGGTTCAAGTGCATATGACCATTGAAATGCTGTCATGAGATCACCCGTACTGACCCTGAGGTCATCCACATTCCTATGGTGACTGAACTTTTTAACTGCATTGTGCAAAATAATTTCAGGACTTGTTTAGTGGCAACATCACCATTAATTATCCAACTCAGAAACTTTTGAAATTTCTACAGCATTATGGCTTTGAATCTTCACAACAGCTGTCTCATCGTCCTGTACAAGGTCTTACACTTTTTACAGATGCAGGCAGGATCGAAGGGAAATGGTACACACAGATTCTCTCTGGGAGAGTCAGTGATTTTTTGCAAACCTTGGAATTGTATGTAGTGGTACAAGTTTTTCAAAGATGAGCTTTGGAACCTATCAATGTTGTATGTGACCGTATATGTTGTAGGCATAGTTCAATGAATTGAATGCTCTGTACTAAAAGAAGTACATAACCCTCGACTTAATTACTTGTTAACTGCTCAGTGGCAATTTCTCGCTCATCATACTCATCCTTATTTTATTGTACATATTTGCAGCCATTCTGGGGTCTCTGGTAGTTCAGTTTAAGGCAATGAACTGGTGGATCACTTGGTTGCCACCACCTGGACAGGCCCATCTCCTAACTCTCTTCAACAGGCTCTTAATTCTCCTATGTTGTTTCATCAGGCTTTGAAAATGTTAACTAGACAATTTGATATATCTCTTTCAGATGCAAAGGGGATTGTTCAAGCCTGCCCAGATTGCCAAGGACAGTCTTCCACAATTGATGTTTACCTTCTCTGCAAACTATATACTGAGTGCACCTCTGCTTAATAAACAGCTTCAGCATGATCACATTGGTCTGCTTCTGAATCTCGACAACAGAGGGGGAATGTGGGGATTGCAGCAGTATGTGAAGCCTACCTAGTCATCCATGATTCAAATTGTCATCCTAAATGGAAACCCATAAGCATCACCTTAGTAAAGGAGTTGTACCATACAGTCAAGGAGAATGGACTGAACGCTCCTTCACCATGCAATTATTGCAGTCAGTTTTTGAAACATATACCCTAACCCCTCATGACTACAAAACTATAGTGCAGTTGATTCTAACACCCATGCTGTTTGTGCTCTGGCGGGGTCATTGGAGAGATTTGTCTCAAGCCACGGGAGCTGATAATTTGGGGTGGGCTAATGGGGACCCCTTGAGGGCAGCAGTCACTGATGCCTTCTTTATCCCAGGCATGTTTAGGAATTGATGTGTTGAATCAGACTAAAGATCTGGCTTTCAGAGCCTTGTGCAGGATTCAAGAATGGGTAAAGTGGAGCAGTCATTTGTAATAGCACAACAAGGAGAGAACGAGACATTTATGTCCTTCGTAGACCAGCTTAAATGTGTAGTGGATAAGCAAATAGAAAATCATGAAACTGGAGACATTCTAATGAAGCAATTAGCAATCACTAATGCAAACACTGACTGCCAGAAAGTATTGAGACCATTGAAGAATCCCTCCATTTCTGAAATACTTGAAGCATGTCAGCTTATCCGTACTCATAACTATCAGATAGGTCTCTTGGCAGATGCTATAGCAATTATCCACGTATCCAAACATAATACTCAAATATGCTCTGCTTGCAGTAAAATGGGTCACTTTACATGTGAGTGTCCCAAAGACGAGGGTCAAATGGCAATTGGACAAGTAATAGGGCACCAGATATCTGCCCATGCTGCAAAGGGAAGACATGTCAATCAGTGTCAATCAAGGTTCACTAGGAATGGGAACCCAATTCTTCAGTCCTGTCTGGGAAACTAGCAGCAGAGTGCGGGGTGATGCACACTGATAGCAACTACCCCACAAGTCCTGTATGCTCAAAACCCTCACACATCACAAATAGCGCACCCTTGTGAGCCCAGGAAGTGCATCAGGAAGTGCAGGACTGGATTTGGCAGTCTCCAGACCAATTGACATTTGGGCCACAAAAGTAGTCCTTATTTCAACAGAAATCTCTGGACCTCTTGTCAATGGGTGGAGTGCTTTGTTAATCGTGCTATCTTCTACCATTTTTCAGGGCTTCTGTGTTTTACCTGGGTAACTGATGCAAACTATAATGGAGAAATTAAGTGGTGCCTGGACACCCAGTCTTCCTTGCCCCATTGTGGTATGAACCTACATCTCTCTGCTAATTTGCTTTTGTGCTATGTTCCAAATTACCTCCAGACAGAGAGAGGAACTGGCAATTTTGGCTTCATTGGCATGCCACAAAATTTTGGATGCAGCACATTAATAATCACCACGATGCTTAAATGCATCTTGTCCCAGCCAAGCAGTCAGTCTGCTGAGATAACAGGGCTTGTAGATACAGGTTGTGATAGCTCCATAATTCCACATTTGTTTCAGTTGGAAGAGTAGCCTTTGGGGCCAGTGCACTCAACAGTTGTTGATATTGGAGAGAGGCCAAAACCAATTTTTAAATTTTGAAACACATTTATTTATTATTTGTATTAGTGTAGTACAACTAAATTTATTGATGTGCTTACCCTGGTGTACTTAACAAAAAACATGATTGGACTTCCTTCACTAGAACTGCTGTATCGACATGTACATGGCCTTTTCTGCTGCCCTATGTTCCTTAATTGCAGAGTTAGGTGCTCTTCTCTATAATGTGAATTCCTCATCATCTGAAGCTCCTGTAACAAATTAACATAAACTTCATGGAAGGTTCTAACTCTTCTACTTTTTATTAAATACATGAAATGTAAAATAGTTTTCTTGCACAGAAGCCAACATATTGTCCTGAATCAATGCTTTCCCAGGACAGAACAACTCAAACTAAAGATATGTTCTCATCACTCCTTCACCTATGCTTCTTTTTACACTCATTCAACACATGTGAAATGGCAAAGAAAAATAACAAGGAATAAAAATATTACCAGTTTCACATGAGAAGAAATAATTCTCAATATTAGACAGAACCTAGATACTGCCTGCAAACAGATTATTTGAGTAATCAGCCTTGCCACAGGCCATGGATTTGTTTTTGGGTTTTATTCTTGCTTTTTGTCTACTTAGTTATTAAAAGCAATATCACTCAAATTTTCTATGAGATCTCAGTCATGATAAGACTCTTAACAATTGTTCATTATTGATATGGTAGTTAAATATTCCCTTTTGCTGTTCTTCTGTGTTATGTATTTCTACTATTATAGTCATCCCTTACTACCACTTCTGCATGTCAAATTGCTTTGGTGACTACTAAATTAAACAGTGTTGAAGGTAAGTCTGTTTATTTTGTTTTGTCTTTTAAATAACTATTATTAATACAAAATAAGGGAAATGTATTTTAGACATAAGTGATCTAAATATATTGACATCTGTATTAACTCCTTGGCTTTGGCATTATCATGGCAATAAACAAAGCATGACAGTTATCTTACCGTAAGTTATAAAGAAGATTGATGTGTTTTATCTTTTTGAGCCATCACAGAGAAAATATCTTAACCCTGTTTTTTTATGTGGAGCTGGGATATATTGTTAATTGTTAACACTTTAATGGTTCTATTCTAGTCTATTGGATTGCTATCAATAGTAATATCATAATGTTTCTTTAAGTTTTTCTCCCAAAGACAACATAATTATTTAACTTTTCACCTTTTTTTAAAAAAAATTTTTAAACTTTCTGTAAAAGATGCAATGTCCCTTCTCCTGACTTTCACAGTTTCACTCTCTGCTGTCTTCCCCATCTAAGGTATTATTAGCCATCGACCTCCTCAGTTTTTATAAATTCCTTACCCTGGACTTTCTCCTGATAGGTGACATACACAATCTTTTCCTGGAGGATAGCCTAACTCTTTCCAATGTGCCAAAACACTTCTCTTTAAAATTCCTCCACTCTGCTGTCCACTCATAATTCAGTTTAACAGATCACCACAAATGTCTATTTTAAAATTATCTCTGCTCTCCCTGCACTCTGTCCCAGGTTGCTAATGCCCTGCCAAGCACATATTCTATGCTGGAATATACATAGAGAGGTACAGAGAAACTGTACAGTTAGTTCCACAAATCAGATCAACATAAAGCAGATTACAGACTGCGAAGGAGACTTGTAATTAGGTACTAGTTTCCCATGTCCAAATGCAAACAGGATGTTTCACAACTTACAGGTCTTTTACCCAGAGAACTGGCTCTAACATACCACGTAGAGAACACTAGAAAAGCAAAGATTAAAAATCTTATTAAGTGGATGGTTAGTGTCTGCTCCTGCATTGAGCCAACTGAGCTGAGGAGTCCCTCTGGAAAAAAAAAAATCTGGGGAGCCTGTTCTTAGTGAATCCTGCAGCCAAGCAGAGGTCATTCCATCTCCGTATGGGCCATCTTTAGTTGCAATGCTTAAAATTAAACCCTGGTCCTATTGCTAGAGGAGGGTGATGAAACAAAAATCAAAGATACTCTTTTGCTTGTGACAAACAACAAACAGAAATTCAAACCCTTTTTACCAAACTTAATATAATATTGCTTATAACAAACTAACAATAGTAGCAATACCAAACAGAAATTCAAACATATTTTACCAAACTTAATATTATATTGCTTAAAGCAAACTCACAATAGTTGCAATAATACCAACCTAATTCAAACCTGTTTTACCCAACTTAATACTCTATTGCTTATAGCAAAGTAACAATACCAAACTTAATTTTCTATTTCTTATAACAACCGCTTATAACACCAATACAACTTAATACTCCCCTTTTTTCCTTCTTTTTTTAAAAATAACTTAATAATACAAAACTTAACCTTTTATTGATTACAATTATATAAACTTATTTAAACTTAACTTTTTATTGCTCATAACAACTTAACAATATAAAACTTAAAACCTTGAGCTCAAGCTTCTGGCTGCAACAACAAACAGCAATAACAAGCAGTTACAATAAACAGCAACAATGGACAAACAAAACAATAACAACAACCAAACAAACAAACAATGACCAATAGCAAAACAGGGACTCCAATCCTGTTACCAAGCTGAGGGGGGGAAGAAAGGTGGTCCAAGTCTCACGTGGCCCCCCTGGAAGGGATGATCAGGCTGGATGGGGGCACATCATCATGGGTATGGTGGGGTGTGGGAGGTGGGCCATCAACTAGCCCATTGTGACCCCTTCCCTCAAAGGGCACAAACTTCTGGTGCTTCGGGGCTTCTTGTCCTTTATGATGACTTGAGAAGGATATGATGACATCCACTCAGGTGCTTCACTTTGTGAGGGCACCTAGTTGACCACATAGGCTTGGAAGGGGCTGGGCAGATGTACATGTGTCTATGTGTGCATACCTGGGACACTGCTTGCCATTTGGTGGAGGCCTGAGCATCTGCAACAGCACTTCAGGTAACAGCTTTTGCATCGGTGTAAAACATACTTGTACAATCTGCTGGTGTCAGGTCATTTGAAAATATACCTCGCAGAAGAGACTGTGCATATGGAGGCTAAAGCCATGCTGTATACAGGACACATGTAAATCTTAAATAAGGCTCCAATTGAAGGGTTCCCACTTGTCGGGACTCTCTCTATTACTCCTAATCACTGGATATAACATAGTATTTGATGCAAGGTCTGACTCTCTGCCCTCTTTTTCCTGCTTGTACTATTTCTTCCACAACATCCCGGGCCTTCCACTTTAACTGTGGCCAACACTGACTGCACTGTAAACAGGTCTCGGAGCCGCGGGGGAGGGGATGGATGCAGGCCTGGGGGGGAGGCAACACTTCCTGCTTGGATTAGAAGGAGGTGTTAAATCTATCACCAGTTCAGAGGCTGCTTTGAAGTTATTCATCTGCCCTGAGGGCCAAACCCCGGCGGGGGTAGAGCCCACATCCATGAACTTGGCACTTATTTCAGGTGGCAAAGGAGGATATAATTAAGAAGGTGGAGGACATCATGGTTTAGTTTCATAAAACACTTCTTCAGGAGGTAGGGGATGGAGAAGATTGCAGTGCTGAGGAAGGAGGAAGGGTTTGCTAGGAGGTGGAGGGGAAGGAGTATGAGTGGGGAGGGTGGAGTGTCAGGTATTCACACCTGATGCTCTCTATCTGCAGTTTCTTTTGGCTTTTCTTCTGGCTGCTCTCAGTATTTCCGTCCATTTTTTACTGGGCTTTCCCCTCTTCGTTGCTCTTCCCATGTTTCTATCTTAAAAGCGTTTCCCTAAATCATATCAACAGTTTATGGAGCAAAAGTTCATCAAGCTTAATTCCTCTCATAGAGAGTATAGAAGGAGATTAACACTTGTTCTTATTGTAGAACTTCTTCTTCTTGTACTACTTCTTCTAATACTAATTTCCTTTTTGCCAGTTACTCACCCCTCCTGGGCATCACTTTGCAACGTATTTTCTTCTTCAGTTCTGCAGATCCCCTTCTGGACAGCCTTCTGGACCCTCTCCTCCTGGCCTTGTCCATATTAAAAAGCATGGCATTAATCTTCATCACATCCCCATTGTGAAACAAGGCTTTCATCTTCATCATGTCGCGGTCACCATCTGAAGAGAGAAACATACTCAATGCTATTCAATGTGAGTCAGTAAATCTACTTTATTGAGCTACAGTGCAGTTTTCATAGCAGCAAGCAGTTATCTTCCATCCTAGGGCCTACTGACAGTACATCCCCATTATCTTACACAAATACCAGTCATCCTTCTTGTTTCTGTTGGATGTTGTTCCTGGTACAGTTTGCTGCTCTCAGGGCATCATTCCAACAAGTCCCATTGTGTCTTTCTCCCAGGGTCAATTCTCACTTGCAGAGCTCAACACCTCTGCTCTCTGCAGACAAAGTGAAATAGACTGAATGGCACCTGGGAATTTAAAGCAAGATTCTCTTCACCATTTCCATGTCTTCAGGGTCTCCCAGCCTGGAAGCAGGAAGTCTCTTTCATTACACCCATCCTCGAAATCCACCACAAAACTCCAGGGCATGACTTATCCCCTGCTTGCAATGGCATGTGTTTTAACTAGTGATTCATAGGTGCACAAAAGTCAAACACACCTCTCTGCCATTTGGGTTTTTCAATAGATTTTTCATATCTCCCCTGCTTATTTTCTTCTGGATGGAGAAAATCCTGGCACTTGGGACCCATATATGCCAGATCTTGGGACCAGGATCAAATCCAGGCCACTGAGCAGCTGGAATGAAGGAGGGAGCACCATACTTCCTTCCATGAAAACCTCATTATTTCTGCATCACTCTCCAAGTGATGGGTATAGACCTGGAGCCCTGGTTTCTGGAAGACTCGCCCCTGCCTGCAGAGATGCATAAGCCTTAGTTCCTTACCTGCCAGTCTTGCTTGTCCCATGTAGGTGCATGTGTGTCTGGGTTAGGATGTTAAGAAATCAGCTTAGTCATATGATAACGTGTCTGTATATTTAAGGCTACAGGCCTTTCATTTGCAAACCCCTGAACCATTCTGGGTAGACGGGCTTCTACACCATTCAGAAAAGAGAAATTTCTACTGTATTTAATAATAATGAAACAACAATTGCAGTGTGGAGTTGGGCTTCTTTACACTGCACATCAATGCAGTGGTATTTTTATGCTCTTCAGAGTGAGATCTTATTTTAAACCAACACAATAATGTTTATTCACTGAATTACTCCTTTTATTCAAGGCTATACAAACCTCCGTATAATGATTTTGTTATAGCATTAGACATAAGGACATAAGTGTTGATCTGTATGACTCATGGCTCTTATTTTTCAACACATAAATATGTGTTGGAGTGATAAATAAAATTACAAGAGTGACCAATATCTTAACTACATTGGTATTAAAATACCCTACTGCAATACAGGATTGTATGTAGCAATTAGTGCTTGGTGATAAAGACTAATAATAGGGTTTTTTTCCAATATATACTGGATAGAATTTAGCACAAATTTTGATATTGAATAAGAATGGCAATGTAGTAATAGTGTAGTAAAAATATTGCAAGGTAACTTAGCGGAGGGTAATTCAGTGAAGTGACTATCTGTTTGCAAGCATTTTACTTCTACGCATATTTTTTAGTAAGTTGGTCATAAGAAGTATGTTTAAAAATGGAACTCAGAGTGCCAGAATTTATTCCAATAAGTTCTAATGGTACTTCTGATAATGCATCATTTTCATTATTATTGTTACCTTTATTCTGTAGAAAGTGTTTATATGTAGATACAGATCACACACAGATACGCTAATGCCTCAAGACTGGTTTCATATTTTTCATTAGTTAATTTTTTACTTGTTAAAATAAAATAGAACTTTTTACAGTTTACATTAAGAAAAAATATAGCATTTTATTTTCTTTTATTTTATTACAAGCAATTATACCTCTATACATTTTTTTGAAATTTAACAGATTAATATTATGCCTTCCATGTGTAGCACTAGCATTTACAGCAGAACTATGCACGTCACTATTTTTCCTTATGTTTTTTTTTTTCAACATATTAGAGATTACCTAGAAGATTAGAAGTAAAATAACTTTCTCATAAACATGTAGGAATGTTAGTGGGAGACTTGGAGGCATATGAAGGTGGTTTATACAAGCCTGAATTAACCAAGACTAATATTTTATCTGATGTTAATAATAATTCCATTTAAAAAAAAGAAGGGGGAGAGCTCACCTTTTTGAAGCCATGTGGGAGGCAGAAGATATTCTGTCTACTTGAGATGGTTTAGAAAATGTGTGAACAACAGAGGGATAAGCACTCAGCAAAAGAAAAGCTGCTCCAGGGACATATCTGTATCTTCAACTGGCAGTCATTAACTGTGCTGCTAACCATGCTTCTCTGAGGCCAGCTCCTATGGATGTACATCCTTTCTCCCATTTCCATACAGCCCTGATAGAGATTGTGTGTTGCTCACTCTCTCTGTCCTGCAACAGTCTCATGCACTGGTCAAAACAAAGTTGCAGAGATGGAGATAAGTACCAGGGAACATGTGCCATGTCCCTTTTATAGTCACATTCTGCAAGTCTATCCTGATCCTAAAATCCATACAGCATTGGCCCCCAAGCCAGCTACCTGCCCTCCATCCAGTACAGAAGACTAAAAAGGGGACTGGGTCATTTAACACTATCAAGTCTAGTGCCCATTGCTTTAGGATAGCCTCGGAAGATTGTCTGTAATGAGATTTTCTGTACAAATATTGTCACATAGCTAAAATTCGTGTTTCCATGGCATATGTAAACTTGACAGTCTGATACAAAATTAAATAAACTGATGTGACATACTCATTTTTCAGATTAGGATTATTAGTTACAACACAAATTGCCCTTTGCCTTGCAGCAATTTACCTGTTGTGCAAACAATCATGATGTTTATAATAATAATTTCTCTTCTGCTTTGGGATGACCTTTGTTTTATACACAGTTTACCTATAAAGCCAGCTTTTTCTTGATGCACGTTAAAATTTTGAGACTGAAAACAGGGCAATCAGTATTGCAAGCACTCAAGGAATCTTGTTGCAGCAGAAACCACAGTCTCACAGGTGGAAACGTCATGATACAAGAAAAGGATGTATCCTTTCCAAAACAGACTACTCTCGAAATTGACAGATTTTTAACAGAGGATACAAAAATGAATGAGGTTTGATGGACTACAAGAAAGGAAACTATGCATTAAAAATATTATTAATTAAATAAAAGTCATTATGGATCTGAATCATGAACTAAATTCAATAAAAAGTGCAGCACCTGTTTAAATTTAAGCACTGACTACCAAGTGTCTTAATTACTTACTTAAGTGCTATTATGAACAGAAAATTTGCACATGAAGTTGTGTTTGTCTACTTCAATGACATACAATCTATTACACTCTCAGAACTAAGAGAACAAGAATATTTTTGAGTATATTTCTCTCAGATACTTTTCTCAATATCATCATTCATTTTCAACAGTGGAAATGAATTATTGTAAAGAAAACATCCTTGACACAGGAAAAATATCTGGGCCATGTATACTTTTAAAACATCCTGTCATGCCACTCAGGAAAAAACTAAATAAGGGCAGTAAGAGCAGCACTAAAAAGTTCTGCAATTATTAACAAGGTTTAAGGGGTTAACAGGAATTCTTTTTTGATGGACACAAAAGCATTCTGGAAGATCACACAGAGGAATCACTTGCAAAAAACCATTATTTTTTTTACAAAAGAAGGTTTCTGTTAGCACTATATATAATTTCATAGCAATGCTGCTTCCTAGTTTGTCAGAAACTATTGCCTTAGAAGACATGGCCATAATTTCTTTCACTCTGTGATACAAAGTCCCACAGCTGTGATGCAGTTTGCACTTAATGCCAACCAACTATAAGCTCCCTTCACTTTGCTGGCCATACCCTGGTTGTCCCTGGGGAGTGCACAACTCCACTATGCAGATGCATACGACACACTTTGACAACGCAAAGTGCTTTATTTATTGATTTATTAATTTATCCATTCATCCATAGATGATGAGAGTTGAGAAAGAGTTTAATATTTCCATCATCTTTGTCAAAGTACTTTGAGAGAGTGGACATTGGGTTTTATGCGCTGTCCAGAGTCTCTCAACTTATTGCCATCTCCTACAAGTTGTAGAGAGCAAATAGTAGTAGCATCAACAGATAGAAGCTCCTTATCATCATTAAATTTACTAGTTTACAACATCAAAATTATCCCATGTTCTGCAAAACTATCAGGTGCACAGAAACACCAAGACCATGAAAAAAACCAGTGCATTTAACTCATTTTTATAAAACACAAAAATTGTATAAAGATTTCTTATTTGTTTTCCATAGGACTTAAACCACAGACTTTTAAGAAATTTAATATTGGACATATTTTTCTCCTGGGAAATGGAGAGAAAGGCTATAATTTCATCCTTCTGTAATGCTACAATGTTTATTTATTTATTTATTGTCCTGGTTTGAGGTAGAATGGGGTAAATTTTCTGGTTTGTGTTTGTACTAATATTTTTACTTGTTATTACTGTGTGTAAGATTGTTTACCGTTGTATAATGATTAAAGAAAAACGGAGGAATTCGTGGAGGATGGGCACTGGCTAGGAAGTTAACGACGGCCATCAAGTTCTCAATAGGAAGACAAAGGAGAGTGATCGAAGCATTCGGCAGACCTCGCCAGG
>VZTY01033328.1:0-11060 GCA_013400935.1 Turnix velox
ATCTTCTTTCTTCTCTCCAGCCCTGGGAGTGCAGATGGGAACAAGGACCTCCCGCACCTCCGCGAGCTCTCACCCTGGCTCAGGGAACCAGCGCTGGGGAGGGGGCAGGTGGTGAGGGGAGATGAGAAAAAATTGAGTAAAAAAAATAAGTAAGAAATCCACCCAACCAGAGACCTGTTCACCCTCAAACAATGGCCTCGTNGACTAGGAATAATTGATGCTAGTTGGAGAAGGTTAATTAAAATTAAATCAGCGGTTAAACAGGTTGTGCCGGAGCTCGGGCTGGGAAGCTCCGTGGGACCGGGGCTGGGGGGGGGGGTGTCTGGCTGCGGGAGGAGGGGCTGCCCGCGGCACCTGGGATGTCTCCCAAATCCCTGGGAGCTTCCGAAAGCCTTTCCCAGGCAGCTGGGACAATGGGGACAGGCTCTGGGGTCACCTCCAGCCCCCAGGCAGGGGTTGGGGACAGGACATGCTGTGCGGTGCCTCCAGGAATTGAAGGTATGAAGGGTCCAGAGCTGTCCCAGACTGGCCGGAGCAGCCCCACAGACACTGGGATCACTGGGATTTGTCTTCATCCCATCTTTTACAGCTTTGTCTTCCCCTGTGGGAAATGCGGAGTTTTTGCAAAGGAGGCAGGGCTTTTGAATAGGGTCCAGGATGGCAGGACTAGGAGTGATGGATGCAAATTGGAAGAGGGGAGATTGAGACTGGAGAGAAGAAAGTTCTTTGCTGTGAGGGTGGTGAGACACAGGAAGAGGTTGCCCAGAGAGGCTGTGGATGCCCCCTCAATCCCTGGAGGTGTTTAAGGCCAGGCTGGATGAGGCATTGAGCAACCTGGTGTAGTGGGAGGTGTCCCTGCCCATGGCAAGAGGGTTGGAACTAAATCTTCAAGGTCCTCTCCAGCCCAAACCATTCTCTGATTCTATTCTATGTGTCTGAGCACAGCAAACTGGGAGTAGGAGAGGGCAGAGACCCCATGCACCCAGCAATCCTCTACACCCTTCTAGGGCTGGGATTTGGGTGGGTTTTCCTTTCTTTCTGGTCTGACAGGGCATCCCTCACCCCAACCACCTCCCAGGGCTCATGTCCCCAGCCCATGCCACAGCATAGACCCCAGTGCCAACAGCATCAGGGCACAGAGAGGTGATGGAGCCGAAGGCTGTTGGGCTGGAGGATACAAAAATCATTCTATGAAGCCCAGATAAAGGAGGAGAAGGAACCCTGAGGTCCCCACTCAAGCTGTGGGAGCAGCAGATGGCCAGTCCTGACACCCTGTGGTCCCACCCTCCCTGCCAACCTCACTGTGCCACGTCCCTCCTGCCTGCCAAACCCTGCCTGTGCCACACATCCCTTTATCTCGGGGTGGAGTGAAGAAGGATCAGCCAGAATCACTCTGCAGACAGGACAGAGACTTTGGGGGGAGCTGGGGAGGTGACAGCCCAGGCTTTGGCACCCACATGTTGACAGGGTTGGGGTTTAGGTTGGATAAATGCCCAGGGGGGATGCAGCCCACCCTGGGGGGGGTCCTGGGCCCCAACTTCTCCTCCAGCATTCTCCAACACCACCAAGACACCCTCCCCCTCCCTTCCACCTGCTGTTACCTGCATGGGTGCTGGCAGGGGGACCAAATGTCCCTGTGGGTCCCCAAGCCCCGGGTCAGGCTGCCCTCTCCATGGGTGCAGGGAGGCAAAGAGCACCAGGGAGGGGGGAACACGGGCACAAGCAAGTGGCCTGAGCAGAGCCCTGGTGCTTGGTGTCCCCCAGGTGAGCAGCAGAGCTTGGTGTTCCCCATGCAGGAGCCCCTATTTATAGTGGCACCTTCCTCCCCTGGCAGCTCCCTGCCCCTGAGAACGGCTGTATTGTGGGGAATTTGGCAGCCCAGGGCTGTTTGTGTTTCACCAACAGAGCAGAACCATCAAAACCAAACCCAGAGCCAACGTGCCTTGAGCATGGACACACAAAAAAATCCACCCAGGGGTAAAGCAGAGCAGCCCTGAGACACTGTGGGTTTGGAATGGGCTTCAAAGTGCTTCAGTGGCTCCTCAATGGCCACCCAGGACACTCCACAAAGGGTTCTGGACGGTGCCAGGTCACCCAGTGTCCCAAAGGACACCATTCCCTGCTCACAACCAGGCACAGTCCCATAGGACCCTCCCCAGGGACCCTACTGGGGCTGAGTGGGCTCAGGATGACACAGTGCCAGCAGCCCTGGCTCCTGTCCCACCTTCCTCCATCCAGCAGGAGGGGCTTGTGAAGACACATAGTTGGCAAATGTCGTGGTATTTCAGGTGACACCATCCTGAGAAGTGCTGGGAACCTCCTGCCAGGGAACAGCCTGTCCCTGTTTCACCCTAACGGCATCCGGAGGCACGACAAGAGCCGTGGGACAAGACGTTGACAGGCAGGGGAAGGCTCCCTGTCCTACCTAACCCCTGCCAAAACTGGGCTGTAGGAGACCCAAGAGGTGGTGGGACTTTGGATAACTGGGGAGGGTCACAACAGGAGCCCCAAAAGATGGTGGGGCTTTGGGTAAATGGAGAGGGTCACAACAGGAGCCACAAGAGCTGGTGGGACTTTGGGTAACAGGGGAGGGACACAACAGAAGCTCCAAAAGATGGTGGGGCTTTGGGTAACTGGGGAGGGGTGCAATAGGAGTTCTAGGAACTGATGGAACTTGGGGTAACAGGTGAGGAACACCAAAGAATCTCCAAAAGATGGTGGAACTTTGGACAACTGGGGAGGGTTGCAATAGGAGTCCTAGGAGCTGGTGGCACTTTGGGTGACTGGGGAGGGTCACAACAGAAGCCCCAAAAGATGGTGGGACTTTGGGTAATAGGGGAAGGTTATAACAGGAGCCACAGGAGCTGGTGGGAGTTGGGATGGCTGAGGAAGGACACAACAGGAGCCCAAATAGATGGTGGGACTTGGAGTAACTGGGGAGAGTTGCAATAGGAGTTCTAAGAACTGGGGGGACTTAAAGTAACTGGGGAGGGACACAACAGAAGCCTCAAAAGATGGTGGGACATAGGGATAACGGGAGTGTCACAACAGGAGCCCAAATCCATGATGGGATTTTAGATAACTGGGAAAGGTTGCAATAGGAGCTGGTAGGTCTTCAGGTAACTGGGGATAGTCACAACAGGAGCCCCAAAAGATGGTGGGACTTTGGGTAACCAGGGAGGCTCATGACAGGAGCCACAAGAGATGGTGGGACTTTGGTGTCTGGGGAGGGTCATGATAGGAGCCCCAAAAGATGGCAGGACCTCAGAGAACTGAGGAGGCTCACAACAGGGGCCACAGGAACTGGTGGGACTTTGGGTCACAATAGAAGATGGTGTGACTTTGGATAACTGGGGAAGGTTGCAATAGGAATCCTAGGGGCTGGTGGGACTCAGGGTAGCTGGGGAGGGTCACAACAGGAGGCACAAGAGCTGATGGCACTTTGGATAACTGGGGAGGGTCGTGACAGGAGCCACAAGAGTTGGTGGGACTTGGGGTAAGTGGGGAGAGTCGCGACAGGACTTACCTTGAGGGTGCTCAGGAGGCTCAGAACCCACATGTGTCCTGGTGTGGGGTGGGCAGAGGTGTCCCCATGTTCCTAGGCAGGGTGTCCAGGGCAGACATGGCTCAGAGGGTGACCAGCAGCACCCTGCCCAGCTCAGCACTGGTCCCACAGCAGCAGGGTGGCTGGGCTGAGCCACATCAGCTCTCAGAAGTCACTGGTGGGACAGGGATGGGGACAGGGCACCCTGAGGAGCTCAGAGGGCAGCAGAGGGCTGAAGGCAGCCGTGGCTGGGCTGAAGTGTGAGAGTGGAGCCAGCAGCAGAGCCCAGAGCAAGGTGCTCACCCAGTGCCTCCTTTGCCCATTATATCTAATTCCTTCCTTATTTACCTGAACAAACAAGCTGGGTGCTTACCTCAGCTGGAGGTGTTTGAGTAGCCCAAGTCAGCCTTAACCCTTGAGGGGTGTGTGGAGACACCAGGCTGGGACCCAAATGGGTCCTGGGAGGGGAATGGGGTGAATCTGGACATCTTTAACCCTCTCCCACCCTCATCTGTGACACCCAGACAAGAGATGGGGATGATGCAGAGGTGAAACCAAAGGCTCTTCCTGGTCTCTGCAGCACAGAGACCTGTTTGATGTGAGAGTCTCTGGCTGGACCCTGTGGCATGATATTGCTCCTCCAACATGATCTGGGCTGTGTTGGGGTCAGGAGTATCTCTGGCAGACACCAAAGGAGCATCCTTGAGTGATAACCCAGGAGAATCCCTCACTGATAGCCTGAGAACATCCACAAGTGATATCTAGCATCATGGAATGGTTTGGGTTGGAAGGGACCTTAAAGATCATCAAGTTCCAACCCCCTGCCATAGGCAGGGACACCTCCCACTAGATCAGGCTGCTCAGCATCTCCTCCTTTAAAACCTGCTGAATATTGAGTAATAATACAGACTTCTGTTCCTTGATGAGCTCCAAACAAACAAAAAGATCAATGGAAATTTGGAGTTGGGTTTGCATCATATTAAGCTGGGAAAATGGCATACAAATGATACACCAGGAGTATCCCCAGATGATACACCAGGAGAAACCCCAGGAGGTTCCACAAATGATAACTCCAGGAGCATCCCAAAATGATGCCCCAGAGGTATCCCTAACACAAGTGCTGTGGCCACAGAATGTCAGGGGTTGGGAGGGACCTCAAGAGATCATCCAGTCCCATCCCCCTGCTGGAGCAGGAACACCCAGATCAGGTCCCACAGGAAGGTGTCCAGGTGGGGTTTGAATGTCTCCAGAGAAGGAGACCCCACACCCTCTCTGGGCAGCCTGGGACACTCTTCTCTCACCCTAACAAAGGTTTTTCTCCTATTTCTGTGGAACCTCCTGTGTTCCAGCTGCACCCATTGCCCCTTGTCCTGTCATTGGATGTCACGTGGGGCTCAGGATGAGGAAGGATGCTCAGGGACAAGAGAAGCCCCTCACACCACCCAAACCATCCCTCACCCCATGGATCATCATCACCTCCCCGGAGTCCACCTTGCAGCTGGCTGGGGACAGGACAGGACACTGGGGACAGAGCAGGAACGTGCAGAGCTCTGGGCATGGGTTGTCCCCACCGGCACGAGCAGGAAAAAGCAGTTTTGGGCGAGACAGACACCGGGCTGGTATTTACTGCCTTTTTTTTCAGCAGGAGAAGAACTCGGGGCAGTTCAGGCAGTTCTCCCGAGCACGTAGCGAGGCTGAAATGAAGCTCCGTGCCCTAAAAACCCACGTCAGACACAAGCACAGCCACAGACACGGGGCAACCCAGGTCAGGCCCAACCTCGCCATGTCCCAGCAGCTCTCAAGTGTGAGGTTTGCACCCCCTACCCCAAGGGAAGTGCACAGCAGAGCCAGCATCCCATATTTACCCTCACCCTGGTGGTGCAGGCGATAAGCTGGAGCTCGGAGGGGGGGGTTTATTCCAGAACTGTTTGTTGAGAGGGAAAATAAAAACCCCAAAGGAATAAACACAAACCCCCGCCCCCCGAGCTCCAGCTTTCCTACAAAGGGCTTCACCAGGCTATCAGCAGCACCAGGAGTTTCTGCCTCCTTTGGGAAAAGTCTCAATGTTATCTTATCGCTGGGGGAAATGCTTTTCCCCTTTACTCCCCCCCTTGGGATTTGTGGGGGAGATTTTTGATTTTTTTCCCCCTCTTCTGGTAAACATCAGAGGGGGAGATTTTTCTTCTCCTCTTCTGGTAAACACCAGGGGCTGGGAGACGTGGCCATGGATTGGGGGAATATGGGCTTTGGAGGATGCAAGGAGTGAGGTGCTGTGGGGTGAAGCCACCAGCTGTGGGGTGCACACCTGAGGTGGGGGTGCAGCACAGCCAGGAGGAGGGTCCCACACACCCAGTGTCCTCCCCCAATGCTCCCAGTTTGATGCAGCCACAGCAGAGCCCCCCTGCAGTGCTCAGAGTTTCTCCTCTCTGCTTCATGTCCTCAAGGCATCATGTCCACAATCTGGCACTGCTGCCCTCATCCTGCATCCCCTAAAACCCTTTGCAGAACTCCAGAGAGCTGTGGAGGGTTGAGCTGCCATCCTGCATCCCACCCAGGCTTGCTCCTGTGTGTGTCTGCCCCATGATGCCACTTCTTGACCAGAGTCCCTTGGGAAGCCGGGAACAGCAGGAACTATGATGAGGTTGGTGCTCAGCCCCCAAACCTGCCCCACATTCCCAAAAGGTAACCAGGAGCATCCCAGCCCAGCCTTGGAGCCAAAGCCAGAGCCCTCCATGCACAGATTCCTTTATCTCAGCATGAATGACAGGCATCTCAAATGTGGAGACTTAAGACAGAGTAGAAAATCATAGAATGGTTTGGGTTGAAAGTGCAAAGAAGCCTCATCCTGCACCCCACGTCTCTGGGTGATGCTCAGAGGGAAGATGAATCCCAGCTCCTACATTGGATTGGATCTCCCAGGCTTTTCTGCAGCCCAAAGAGACTGGAAATGGTCAAAATGCCTTTAATGAATCATAGAATGGTTTGGGTTGGAAGGGACCTTCAAGATCATCTAATTCCAACCCCCCTGCCATGGGCAGGGACACCTCCCACCACACCAGGTTGCTCAGTGCCTCATCCAGCCTGGCCTTAAACACCTCCAGGGACTGAGGGGGCATCCACAGCCTCCTTGAGCAACCTAATCATGTAGAAATCATGTAGAACCTCTCCACCCATGCCCACATGTGTCCCCCTGGCAATGGCTGTGGCCATCACACACCTTCCCATGGCCTCTCCATCCCACTGCCAGCTCGGGGGGACACTGGCCAAGCAGGTCACAGTTTGAGCAAGGTGTACAAGATGGATTCACACCTCCTCACCCTGACATCACCCACAGTGTCCCTCATCTGTTAAGTTTAATTACTACTTGTTACCAGAGTGAACGTCAGAACAGGGCACATGAAGGAGCAGTGTGGAGGAGAGGGTGATTGGGGACATGGGGTGAGAGCAGGATGTCACAAGGCAGAAGGGATGACTTGGGGCTGGGTCCCTGCATTGGAGCATCTCAGACCTGGGTCATTCCATGGGTTTTGTCTGGGAAACTGTCACCCCACTCACACCTGGGTCAGAAAAAGATTCTTCTGCTCATTTCAATATGAAAAAGCAATTAGAAGGTGTCATTTGTCAGTGACACGAGCAGAGGGATTGAGTGCACCCTCAGCAAGTTTGCAGAAGACACCAAGCTGTGTGGTGCAGATGACACACCAGAGGGAAAGGATGGCATCCAGAGGGACCTTGACAGGCTTGAGAGGTGAGCCCATGCCAACTTCATGAAGTTCAATGGGGCCAAGTGCAAGGTCCTGCATCTGGGTCAGGGCAACCTCAAGCACAGACACAGGCTGGGTGGAGACTAGCTTGAGTGCAGCTCTGAAGAGAAAGATTTGGGGGTGTCAGTGGTGGAGAAACTCACCATGAGGCAGCAGTGTGTGCTTGCAGCACAGAAGCCAACCCAGTGCTGGGCTGCATCAAGAGAAGTGTGGCCAGCAGGGCAAGGGAGGGGATTTTACCCCTCTACTGGGCTCTGGTGAGACCCCAACTGGAGTTACTGTGTCCAGTTCTGGAGCCCTCAACACAAGAAGGACATTGAGCTGTTGGAGCAGGTCCAGAGGAGGGACAGGAAGATGATGAGAGGGCTGGAGCACCTCCCTTCTGAGGACAGGCTGAAGGAGTTGAGGTTGTTGAGCCTGCAGAAGAGAAGGCTCAGGAGGGACCTCAAAGTAGCTTCTCAATACCTGAAGGGGGCTACAGAAAGGCTGAGGTAGGACTTTTGAAAAGGGTGCAAGATGGCAGGACTAGGAGTGATGAATGCAAATTGCAAGAGGGGAGATTGAGGCTGGAGATAAGAAAGTTCTTTCCTATGAGAGTGGTGAAACAGTGGAAGAGGTTGCCCAGAGAGGCTGTGGATGCCCCCTCAGTCCCTGGAGGTGTTTAAGGCCAGGCTGGATGAGGCATTGAGCAACCTGGTGTGGTGGGAAGTGTCCCTGCCCATGGCAGCGGGGTTGGAACTGGATGATCTTGAAGGTCCCTTCCAACCCAAACCATTCTATGAAAAACATTTGTGTGGGGGAAGGGAAACTGGCTGGTGGGGCAGTGTGAGGAGCTGGAAAAATAGGCAAAAAATGCCTCAATGTGAGCCCTTTGCTCTCCAGAGCAGGTTTGGTGGCTGCAGCCACCCCAGTGTCACTGGGTCCTTTCGCAATGGGTGTTGGGCACTTCTCCATATGCAAACCAGGAAAAGAGGAGGTTGCAACACCCGAGGAACAACAAAAGAGGGGAAATAAAGTCTGAGTTTTCTGCCCCGTGTGTGAGCAGGTTTCAGTGCCTTTTCCTTGTCCTGCTCATCCTCCCATTCCGGTGCCTCGTGCCACAGCCCAGACCTCAGCTGTGGGGGAACGGGGCCGGAGGGGAGGGATGGGGAAACGACTGGTGAATCAACCCAGAGGAATCTCTCTCTGCCAGCTTTCCTGCAGCTAATCTCTGGCTCCATCACAAGAATAATAGATAAGCAGCCACATACTATATAATAAAGTTATTGAAGGCACTTGATGTCACTGCAGAAACCACAGAGGCCATTGAGCCCCATTTGTCCCCAAGCCAAGTAATGTTGTTTCCTGCTCCCCAGCAGCAGTGAGGGTTCCTCTGCTCCAGCTCTCACCCTGCCTGGGGACAACAGCAGTCCCCATGAAATGCAAACCCATAAGATGAAGATCTTCTTTCCCATGAGTGTGATGAGACAGTGGCCCAGGTGCCCCATCCCTGGGGACTTCCAAGGCCAGGCTTGCTGAGGCTCTGAGCAACCTCATCTAGTGCAGGATGTCCCTGTCAATGCAGGGTTTGGACAAGATGGCCTTGGAAGGTCCCTTCCAACTCTGTGACTCTCTGAAGATTCAGTCCCTCCAAGAAGCCTCATCCTGCACCCCATGTCCATGCCTCTGGGTGATGCTCAGAGAGAAGAAGAAGAATCCCAGCTCCTACATTGCGGGATTGGATCACCCAGGCTTTTCTGCAGCCCAAGGAGACTGGAAATGGTCAGAATGAATCATTGGGTTGGGAGGGACCTTAAAGTCATTCTAGTTCCAACCCCCCTGCCATGGGCAGGGACACCTCCCACCACACCAGGTTGCTCAATGCCTCATCCAGCCTGGCCTTAAACACCTCCAGGGATTGAGGGGGCATCCACAACCTCTCTGGGCAACCTCTTCCAGTTGGCCTGGAGTGTTTCCCCAGGGAGCAGGACACATGGCGGAATGAGTGAGCTGTGAAGAAGCTGAGTCACCTCTCCATGGTGACCTCTCCATGGGCACTGAGTTGGGTGAGACAGGAGCTGGGATGGAAGATGTGGTGTGAATTCCCACCTTTGGCCAAGCCACTGCTATTTTTGGGGACAGAGGAGCCAGTGGGCAGTGGGTGGGATGTGTCTGAGCTCTGCAGCCTCCCAGGTGCTCAGCTCACTCCTCCCTGCTCTGATCCTGCCACCATGACTCTTTCGAGGATCTCAGGAAGTTCTCCAGGCTCTTGAACTTCCATAGCTGTGACAGCTTGAAATAACAACCTTGGTGAGGGTGATAAATCCTCTGGGAGGTGCAGGCTGGGAGGAAGCAAGTGGCTGTTGGCAAACAAATGGTGGAGAGCAATTAAGATTATGGGTGGCAGAAGGAGAGTGAGCAGCCACCACTTCACAGTGGGACCTTCCACTTGCACTGGGATGCCAGGCTGTGCCTTGTCCCCAGCAGGGATTCCCTCAGTCCTGGTGATTCCAGTGGTTACTGGTTAATTTGAAGGCTAGTTTTAGCCTTGGTCTCAGCCCAGCACTGGGAGTAACTCCCACTGGGATGAGGGAGCCAGGGTGGGAGTGATGGTGCTGAGGAGGTGGAAGCCCAGAGGATGCTGAGTTCAGCTGAGAGCATCCCTCCTCACAGCTGGGGTGTGCTTCTTGGGACAAAAGGACCTTCCAGATCTGGGGTTAGTGTGGGCTGAGGTGCTGAGCACTGCAGACATGGCTCCTGTGCAAAACCAGAGGATTGGAGTAGGACTTTTGAATAGGGTCCAGGATGGCAGGACTAGGAGTGATGGATGCAAATTGGAAGAGGGGAGATTTAGGCTGCAGAGAAGAAAGAAGTTCTTTGCTATGAGGGTGGTGAGACAGTGGAAGAGGTTGCCCAGAGAGGCTGTGGATGCCCCCTCAATCCCTGGAGGTGTTTAAGGCCAGGCTGGATGAGGCACTGAGCAACCTGGTGTGGTGGGAGATGTCCCTGCCCATGGCAGGGGGGTTGGAACAGGATAATCTTGAAGGATAATCTTGAAGGTCCCTTCCAACCCAAACCATTCTATGGTGCTGACATGGGTTATTTTGGCTATTTCATAGAATCAGAGTTGGAAGGGACCTTCAAAGGCCATCTAGTCCAACAGAGACAGGGACATCCTGCACTAGATGAGGTTGCTCAGAGCCTCAGCAAGCCTGGCCTTGGATGTCTCCAGGCTTAATGGGGCCACCACCACCTCTCTGGGCAACCTGGGCCAATGTCTCACCCCCCTCCTGGGGAAGAACTACTTCCTCATGTCCCATCTAACCCTGCCCTGCTCTAGTTCCAAACCACAGCCCCTCACCCTGTGGCTCCAAGCCCTGGCAAACAATTTCTCCCTTCCCAGCTGGGATTTGGGGTCAGTGAATGGGGAAGCCCAGTGCAGGACCCATTTCCACACGTGGATTTCCCCCTAATTCTGAACCCCAAATCACTGGTGATGGTGGCAGGGGGTGGCTGTGACCTTTCCTCATCTGCCAGGGCTCACCCCACTGCTGAGCCAGGCACACCCACAGCACCCTCAGCCCTTCCTGGCACCCACAGCCATTTCCAGGCTTTTAATCCCAGGAGACAAAGGGAGGGCAATCCCAGGAGTTTAAGGCGACAGGAGGAAGAAAAGAGCAGGGCTTTGAGCAGGGAACAGCAAACACACCGGTGGATGCCACTGCTCCCAGCCCCACCAGCCACCCCGTCCCCCCCCCCCCGCCTGCTTCACC
>VZTY01033328.1:14135-30085 GCA_013400935.1 Turnix velox
TCTTTAGAGCTGCTCTCAAGCCACTCTCCACCTCATTTCCTCAATTTCACTCAACATTCCCTCCCTGGGGCAGCCAGGCCATGGGGTTGGGGTCCCCTCCCTGTGCCAGGGGACAGGGGGACCTGGTTTGGTGGCAGTTCCCAGGACAGGGAGGCAGCCAGGTGAGACGGGCCCCGCGCCAGAGGGATGTTGTCTTTTCACACAGCGGGGCTGAGCTGAGCTGCAGCAAAACCCTCAGTGGCTTTTCTTTCCCACACTGGTTGCCACTAAGAAATGCAAATTCATTCTTCTTCTTCTTCTTCACCTGCTCTTTCTACATCCCCAAACACACACAAACCCCCACCCCCCTCCTCACCCCTCCCTCACATGCAAAATGATCCTCGGGCAGAACGGCCCCATAGACAGGGCGTCCTGTCCTGTCCTGGGAACGTGGGAGCTGCTGGGGCTGGGAAACACCTCCCCAGGTGGGATGGGAACTGGTGCCTTGAGCAGCTCCAATGGTCTCCAAAGGCAGCACGCAATGCCCTGCAGAGCAGGAGGCTCTTGGCTGCCTTTCCCCCTTCTGTTCTGCCCTCTGCACCACGGGGGAAGGTTCTGCCCCAGAGAAAAATCCTGAAAAATAAACCTAGAATCCATAATTCAGCCCCAGACGAAGCTGGCAGGATGGAGAAGGGGAGGCAAGAGGGTCAGCAGAACCATTGAGCTCGTCTTTCCCTTTCAGTCCAGTGCTCTAAATCCCAGGAGAAGGCTTTGCACCAGAGAGAAATCCCTAAAAAAAAATTAAAATAACCCTAAAATCCATAATTCATCCCTAAAGGTAGCTGGCAGGATGGAGAAGAGAAGACAAGAGGGTTAGTAGAACCACCCAGCTCCTTTTTCCCCTTCACCCCTGTGCTCTGCACCACAGAGGAAAGCTTTGCCTCAAAGAGAAATCCTAAAAAATAAACTTAGAATCCATAATTCAGCCCCAGAAGAAGCTGGCAGGATGGAGAAGAGAGGGAAAGAGGGTTAGCAGAACCATCCAGCTCCTGTTTGGCATTCAGTCCACTGCTCTGCACCTCAGGAGAAGGCTCTGCTCCAGAGGGAAATCCCTAAAAACAACCCTAAACCCCATAATTCATCCCTAAAGGTAGCTGGCAGGATGGAGAAGGGGAGGCAAGAGGATAAGCAGAACCACCCAGCTCCTTCTTCCCCTTCATGCCTGTGCTCTGCACTACAGAGGAAGGCTTTGCACCAGAGGGAAATCCCAAAAAATAACCCTAGAATCCATAATTCAACCCCAAAAGAAGGTGGCAGGAGGGAGAAGGGAAGGCAAGAGGGTTAGCAGAACCACCCAGCTCCTGTTTGCCATTCAGTCCTGTGCTCTGTACCTCAGGAGAAGGTTCTGCCTCAGAGAGAAAGCCTGAAAAATAACCCTAGAATCCATAATTCATCCCCAAAGGAAGCTGCCAGAATGGAGAAAGGAAGGTAAGAGGGTTAGCAGAAGCACCTAGATCCTCTTTTCCCTTCAGTCCCATGCTCTGCACCTCAGGAGAAGGAATTTCTCCAGGGGGGAATCCCTAAAAACAACCCTAACACTCATAATTCAATCCCAAAGGAAGCTGTCAGGATGGAGAAGGGAAGGTAAGAGGGTTAGCAGAACCACCCAGCTCCTGTTTGCCATTCAGTCCTGTGCTCTGCACCACATGAGAAGGTTTTGCTCCAGCGATAAATCCCTAAAAACAATTTAAAAATCCCTAAACCCCATAATTCAGCCCCAAAAGAAGCTGGAAGGATAGAGAAGGGAAGGCAATAGGGTCAGCTGAACCACCCAGCTCCTCTTTCCCCTTCAATCCTGTGCTCTGAACCACAGAGGAAGGATTTGCCTGAGAGAGAAATCCCTAAAAATAATCCTAGAGTCCAAAATTCATCCCAAAATGAAGCTGGCAGTATGGAGAAGGGAAGGCAAGAGGATCAGCAGAACCACCCAACTCCTCTTTCCCCTTCAGTCTTGTGCTCTGTACCTCAGGAGAAGGCTTTGCACCAGAGAGAAATCCCTAAAAATAATTAAAATGATACTAAAATCCATACATAATTCAGCCCCAAAGGAAGCTGGCAGGATGGAGAAGGGGAGGCAAGAGGGTTAGCAGAACGACTCAGCTCCTTTTTTCCCCCTCATCCCTGTGCTCTGTACTACAGAGGAAGGCTTTCCCTCGGAGAGAAATCCTAAAAAATAAGCCTAAAATTAATAATTCAGCCCCCAAAAGAACCTGGTAGGATGGAAAAGAGAAGGCAAGAGGGTCAGCAGAACCATCCAGTTCCTCTTTTCCCTTCAGTCCTGTGCTCTGCACCCCATGAGAAGGTTTTGCTCCAGGGGGAAGTCCCTAAAAATAATTAAAAAACCCCTAAACCCCATAATTCATCCCCAAAGGAAGCTGGGAGGATGGAGAAGTGAAGGCAAGAGGGTCAGCAGAACCACCCAGCTCCTGTTTGTCATTCAGTCCTGTGCTCTGCACCACAGAGAAGGTTTTGCACCAGAGAGAAATCCCTAAAAATAATTAAACTAATACTAAAATCCATAATTAATCCCCAAAGGAAGCTGGCAGTGTGGAGAAGGGGAGGCAAGAGGGTCAGGAGAACAACCCAGCTCCTCTTTCCCTTTCAGTCTTGTGCTCTGCACCTCAGAAGAAGACTTTGCACCAGAGAGAAATCCCTAAAAAATAATAAAAATAACCCTAAAATCCATAATTCAGCCCCAAAGGAAGCTGTGGGGATGGAGAAATGGATGCAATAGGGTTGGCAAAGCCACTCAGCTCCATGAACACTTGGGATCACAGAGACCTAACCCTTTCCCATGGGAGCAGAAGGGGGAGGACAACTCTGTGTCCCCCTCCTACAGGGGACATGGAGGGGGACAAAGCTGTCCCTTGCCCTGCAGCATCACATGGAGACACCACTGTGGGGTGAGGGCATCACAGTCCCACTGCCCCAACCTCTCTGTGGGGACAGAGAAAAACCTGGTGAGGCTGGAGAAAACCTGTGTCCAGCTGCTGCAGGAGGATCAGTGACTCAGCCATGAGTCACCTGGCCCTGAAGGAAACGTGTCATTCCCTGTGAGCATCCACCTGCACAGATAGCTCCATCCTGAGGGTTCAGAGAGAAACCACCAGCAGATGGGGGCTTGGGGAGGGGGACAGAGCCCCAAACTGGGGGGACAGGGAGTCTTGGTGGTGGGTTTTGCCTTCAAACCCTCCCCAGCTGCTGAGTTGGTCTCAAAGCTTGGAGGAGTTTGCTTTTTCCTGGCAAAGACGATCTCCTGGGTGTAGTTCATGGACATCCTCAGCTCCCAGAGATTGGTTTGGGGAGAAGAAAGCCACGAGAGCTGCTGGGAGATGGAAGATGCTTGAGCACCCAGCAGACCCCACCACATGGAGACACCACTCTGGGGTGAAGGCATCACACTCCCACTGCCCCAACTGTAGGGACAGAAAAAAATCTGGTGGGGCTGGAGGAAACAGCAGCATTATGGGATCAGGGAAAGGTTTGGGTTGGAAGGGACCTCCAAGATCATCTAATTCCAACCCCCTGCCATGGGCAGGGACACCTCCCACTAGAGCAGGTTGCTCAGTGCCTCACATTCCTCAGGGACATCCCTGGTTTCTCAGGATGGGATGTTAAAGCAGAAATTGATTAATTCTCTGCAAGAGAGCAGGAGCCCTGGTGCAGGAGGTGACCCGAAATGGCTCCTCTCTCTCCCCTTGAAGGTCTCCCCCCCAACCCATTGCTGGCACAGGGAGAGTGAGGACGGAGCTTCTCTCTCTCTCTCTCTCTCTCTCTCTCTCTCTCTCTCTCTCCTCAGCAGTGGATTTTGAGGGCAGCAAAATGTTTGTTTTGTCAACATGGGCCTAATCCCCAACCCAAAAGCTGATGAAAATAAAGCCATGGGGGGGGAAGGATGGGAATAAGCTGCCCTTTGAAACAAAACCCCTGAGAGAGAGACAGAGAGGAGAGGGACAGACACATCCCTGCAGCAGGGAACAGCATCTCCAGGGCATGGAGGAGCTGCTGCAGCTGGGGCCAGGAGGGGAATGGAGACCCCTCCTTGGCATCCCAAACCCTGCAGGGGAAAAAGGAAATCAGATTTAATTCAAGCCCTTCTTCAAATCACTGCACTGTTTTAAACACCATCAGAACCACTTAGGAGGTGCAAGAATCAGAGAGTGGTTTGGCTTGGAAGGGACCTTCAAGATCATCTAGTTCCAATGCCCCTGCCATGGGCAGGGACACCTCTCACTACACCAGGTTGCTCAGTGCCTCATCCAGCCTGGCCTTAAACACCTCCAGGGATTGAGGGGGCATCCACAGCCTCTCTGGGCAACCTCTTCCAGTGTCTCACCACCCTCACAGCAAAGAACTTCTTTCTTCTTCTCTCCAGCCTAAATCTCATCTCTTTCAGTTTGCATTCATCACAAAATCACAGAATATGAAGGAATATGAAGGAGATCATCTTGTTTGTAACCTGAGAAATAGTCTTCATATGCTCTCTATGAACCATTCAGGCCACAGACCTTCTCCCTTAGATTCCCACTGTTTTGTAGAAGCTTGACTGAAAGGGGAATCTCTGTCCCCAAACCCACAGAGTCCCATGTGAGACATCTCTGACACCTAAAACTTGGCTATTTGAAAGATTATTCTCTGCCCATTCTTTGTCCTTGGGTCATGTCAAGCCCTCTCAGATGTGTTACTCTAGGATGCTCCAAAGTCCTGTCTGGGGCACAACCTTGCACAGCAGCTTCCCAGTGCCTGAAGGATCTACAGGAAAGCTGGGGAGGGGCCGTTTGCCAGGGCATTTAGACACAGGATGGGGGTGAAATGGTTTGCATTGCTTCTGAGAGCTGGAGCCACCTCTGAGAACAGGCTGAGAGAGATGAGGCTGTTGAGGCTGGAGAAGGATCCTAAGGAGACCTTCTAGAGGTCTCCCAGTGCCTGAAGGGGCTGCAGGAAAGCTGGGGAGGGGCTGTTTGCCAGGGCATGGAGACACAGGATGGGGGTTAATGGTTTGAAACTAGAGCAGGGCAGGGTTAGATGAGACATGAGAGAGAAGTTCTTCCCCATGAGGGTGCTGAGACACTGGGTTGGGTTGCCCAGAGAGTGGTGGAAGCCCCATCAATGCCTGCAGACGTCCAAGGACAGGCTTGCTGATGCTCTAAGCAACCTCACCTAGTGCAGGATGTCCCTGTCACTGCAGGGGGGGACGCTGGATGATCTTTGAAGATCCCTCCCATCCACCTCTATGATTCTAAGGCTTCTCTCTGAGCAAGAAAAAGCCTGGGACATCCCTGTCCCATCTTCCTGCCAACCTGTCACTGGGCTGTGACACCATGAGCCCACCAGGACTGGGCTCACCTGAGCTCTGGCATTTTTCAATGACCCATAAAACTTTTTTCCTTGTGGGAAGAAACAACATTGTGTCCTCCTGAGGCTCATTCCCAGGCTGGTTGGGGCTGCAGGTTGATTCCTTACACTGCCCAGCCCAGAGTGGCTCCAGTCCACCCCAGCTGGGCCACTAATCATGGCCACCACTGGCCACAGGACCCAGCCCATGCAGGGACCTGCACCCTTCACCCACAAGAAAAAAAACACACACACAAAAAAAAAAAGCCAACCTGCATTTAGCAGTTTCCATTTGTTTGCTCTTTAAATAATTGTTTCCTTATCACTATTTGTTTAGATCTCTTTAAAATTCTGACAAACCTGCTCCTCAGGCGCTTCCTCCAGCTCTCCACGGGCACGGCCAGTCCCAAAGGAGGGTCTCCAACATGGGGAGGGGACAATTCCCTGTGACCCCCTCCTCAGAAGGAGGGACAATTCCTTCTGACCTCCTCCTCAGAGAGATGGACAAACCATTCGAGGTGATGCCCCAAAGCCAGGGTCTGGTGAGCTCATCCTCCTCTTCCCATCCCACCAGGATTATTGTCCCCACCACACTGTGACACAATGAGGTCACAGCAAAAGGGAAACTCTGCTCCCTTCATGGCTGGTTGCATGCAAGCCACCCCATAAGGGCAACACTTGACTCCCCAGAACCCTCCAGCACAGATGATGTAGGACTGCTGGAAGCTTTGGGGGGCTACAAGGAGCAGTGGGAGATAGCAGAAGGGTGAGGACACTATAGAGCCCACCACAGAGAGATCTCAGAGGAGATGGAGACCAGAGGGAGCAAGGACAAGCTAACACTGCCCAAACCCCCTTTCTCCTCCCCATCTCTGTCCACAGACTCATAGAATGGTTGGGGTTGGAAGGGACCTCCACGATCATCGAGTTCCAACCCCCTGCCATGGGCAGGGACACCTCCCACTACACCAGGTTGCTCAGTGCCTCATCCAGCCTGGCCTTAAACATGAGGTGAGGCTGGGGAGGTTCTGGAGCATGTTCTGCAGCAAGGACACACAGTGAGGGCTGGTCACTCCCAAGCATGCTGAGGATGTCTCCAATGCAAATTTCTTGCCTCTTGTCCCCAGCTCAGAGCTCCATCCCCAAGCAGAAGGAAGGAAAAATGAAGACTCTTGAATGAAGTGAAGGACACTTGCCCAGGTAGCCAGAAAAACAGGAGCAGGAGTTGGGCAGGATTGCCCAAAAACCCTCTGTGCAAAATCCAGACAGGCATCGCTCTGGGCTATTGACAGCCCCAATTAGTGCAGCAGCACCCAGAGCTGCAGGAGGGGAATCACAGAAACACAGAATGTCAGGGGTTGGAAGGGACCTGGAGAGATCATCTAGTCCCATCCCCCTGCTGGAGCAGGAACACACAGGTCAGGTCACACAGGAAGGTGTCCAGGTGGGGTTTGAATGCCTCCAGAGAAGGAGACCCCACACCCTCTCTGGGCAGCCTGGGACACTCTTCTCTCACTCTCACCCTGACAAAGTTTTTCTCCTATTTCTGTGGAACCTCTTGTGTTCCAGCTGCACCCATTGCCTCCTGTCCTTGTCATTGGAGGTCACTGAGAGGAGCCTGGCTCCATCCTCTTGACACTCTTCCATTACATATTTCTAACCATGACTGAGGTCACCCCTCAGTCTCCTCCAAGCTAAAGAGCCCCAGCTCCCTCAGCCTTTCCTCAGAAGGGAGATGCTCCAGTCCCTTCATCATCTTAATGGCTCTGCATCTCCCAAGCATGAACATCCCAGGTCCCTGCAGCCTCACAGGGGTCAGAGACAATCTCTCCCACCCAACTCAGGAGTCTTGCCTCATAGGCATCACACTTGCACCTACAAGAGAGGTTTAAAGAAGGGCTGGTCCTCATTGTCACCTCCCAGGGTCCCATCCAAGGCCACCCTGGGGTTCTGGGCTTTGCTACCACAGTTTGACGTCACCCCCAGGCTGCAGCTGTCAGAATTAATTGAGGAAACCCGGCCATGGCAAACAAGCAGGAGGGAAAATGGGGCAGATTAGATAAGGAGGAATGTCAGGTTCTCGCCGTGTTCTCCTCCTGGATGGTAAAACCTTGTCCCCTCAGACACTGCTGAGCCCAGGCTGCTCCTCACCAGCCCCAGGAGAGGCGGGAAAACAGATTCCAGAATGTCAGGGGGTGGAAAGGACCTGGGGAGATCATCTAGTCCTGGAGCAGGAACATCCAGATCAGGTCACACAGGAACACATCCAGGCAGAGTCTGAACGTCTCCAGAGAGAGAGACTTCACAGGAACAACCCACAGAGTCCCAAAAGCTCAGGGATTGGAAGGGATCTCAAAAGATCATCCAGTCCCATCGTGGAGCAGGAACATCCAGATCAGGCTGGGTTTGAATGTCTCCAGAGAAGGAGACCCCACACCCTCTCTGGGCAGCCTGGGACACTCTTCTCTCACCCTCACCCTGACAAAGTTTCTTCTCCTATTTCTGTGGAACCTCCTGTGTTCCAGCTGCACCCATTGCCCCTTGTCCTATCGTTGGAGATCACTGAGAAGATCCTGGCTCCATCCTCCTGACACTCACCTTTTCCATATTTATACACATGAATGAGGTCACCCCTCAGTCTCCTCTTCTCCAAGCTCAAGAGACCTTTTCCTCAGAAGGGAGATGCTCCAGTACCTTCATCATCTTCTTGGATCTGCAAACCTTCCTTGTGCAGGACAGCTCTGCTAAAAAAAGGTCTGGGCTATCTCAGACTGGAGGTTTAGCTCTGCAGAACCACGTGTGTCACCCCGGGCTGAGCAGTGAGAGCAGAGCATGGTCCTACACCCTCTATGGCTGCCAGGGGAGACTTGGGGACTATAAGGGGGCACAAAGGGACAGGACTTGCTGCTTCCTCTGGGTGGTGAGAGAAGCAGAGCAGGGTCCTAGCCAGCATAATCATTGTCCCCACCACACTGATACAATGGGGTCCTGACAAAGGGAAAACTCTGCTCCCTTCAGAGCAATTCTTGGCTCCTCCTTTGCTCCCCAGCACCCTCCAAATAGGATCTGCTGATGTTCAGACACATTCCTCATCCACACGGAGGGGCCATCTCTGCCTTTAGGACATCTCCCCAGGACCTGCAGAGGTGGTGACAGGCCAGGTGACATGATTCCACCTCCCTGCTCAGCAGCATCAGCACGGACCACACACCCAGAAACACAGTGCCCCATCCCCAGCCTAGCTGTGGGCAGGTTGCAGGACATCCCCCACTCCAGAGAGCATGAGGACACTGCCCACAGCAGGCCCCCAAGCTTGGAAAAGTCTCTTCCAGCTGCTCTGAAAGGTTTTGCAGGAGGCAGGACTTTTGAATAGGGGCCAGGAAGGCAGGACTAGGAGGAATGGATGCAAATTGGAAGAGGGGAGATTTAGGCTGGAGAGAAGAAAGAAGTTCTTTCCTGTGAGGGTGTTGAGACACTGGAAGAGGTTGCCCAGAGAGGCTGTGGATGCCCCCTCAATCCCTGGAGGTGTTTAAGGCCAGGCTGGATGAGGCACTGAGCAACCTGGTGTAGTGGGAGGTGTCCCTGCCCATGGCAGGGCGGTTGGAACTAGATGATCGTCGAGGTCCCTTCCAATCCAAACCTTTCTATGATTCTATAAAAAACAACCTCAGCTCCCTCTGCTGGCACCTGCTTCAGGCCAGACCCTTCCCTCAGCCAACCCTGGTTATAAATAACATTTCCAAACATCTTCCCTCAGGACACGGGACCACCCTCTCTGCCCAAAGCCAAGTAGATGCTCCCCAGCTCCCATCACATCCTGCAGCCATCCTGGGTCCACCCAGTGAGACCATCAGCCTGCTCAGGGGACCTGCAGTTCCCACAGGTGAAGAAACTTCCTGGAGAGGAGCAGTCAATGGGGGATTCTGTCCCTCTGCCTTGGGGCACCTACAGCAGAAGGACATGGAGCTGTTGGAGTGGGGCCAGAGGAGCCCCCAGAGATGCTGAGAGGGCTGGAGCCCCTCGAGCCCCTCTGCTGGGAGGAAGGGCTGCTCTGTCCCCAACCCATCAGCCCCATGTCCTGCTGTGGGTGCCCTGGAGAAGAGAAGGCTGCAGGGATACCTTAGAGCCCCTTCCAGACCCTAAAGGGACTCCAGAGTTGCTGGGGAGGGGCTGTGGACAGGGGAGGGAGCCATAGGGCAAGGGGGGATAAATTTAAACTCAAAAGGATGAGATTTAGATAAGAACTTGGGAAGAAATTCTTTGCTAGGAGGGGTGTGAGCCCCTGGCCCAGGTTGCCCAGAGAAGCTGTGGCTGCCCCATCCCTGGAGATCAAAGCCAGGTTGGACGGGGCTTGGAGCAACCTGGGCTGGTGGGAGGTGTCCCTGCCCTGGGCAGGGGGGTTGGAACTAGATGATCTTTAGTGCCCCTTCCAACCCAAACCATTCTATGATTCTACAGGAGTCCCCACCCCTCCAGCAACACTTATCCTTGCCAGAACTTCAGAGAAGGGAAGGGCCATGGACAGCATGCTCAGCCCCAGCTAACCCTCCCTGCTTGACCCATGGTGGCCCTGCTCTGGCAGCTGGGAAGCAGGAGCCTTGTTTTTCAGTCAATAAAAGGAGATTAGCAAGGAGATACCACCAGCAGCAGCTCATTGAGACACCTTCTATGGCCTTCCCCACCCCCCACACACCTGCTCTCCTCTCAGCCCTCCAAATTCAGGGTTTGCTTGGAGCTTATAGGATGCCTTCAGTGCTTTCTGCTACTGAAATGGTGGGCTCTGGAGGGTTTTACTACCATTTTGGAGGAGCATCAGCACCACTGGGCTCATTCCCATGGACAGGCAGCTCTCCCAGTGCAGCAGAGATATCTCAGCCAGCACGTGGAGACCAGCAAGGTAGCACAGGGTGAGCCCTGCCAGCCAGGGAAAGCTCTCAAGAGGTTATTTTTATCCTTGTTTGTAGAGATCCTTAATGAATTCCCCTGAAACAGCCGAGCTGGCACTGCCCTGGAGGTGAAGGGCTGGAGAAAACACACCACTGGGTGAGGGAGAACAACAATGTCCCATCTCCAGCCTCAGGCTTGTTCATACACCCTCAGCAGCGGCAGCAGCAAACCCAACAGGGTCACCCAACAGGGTTTGCACAGAAGGTGTTCAAACACACAGCCCTGCTGCCTCCAGGAGCCTTGAGGACTGTCAGAGTCCAACAGTTGAGTTTCTCCTTTTGATGGAGGACACCTTGTCCATGTCAGTTCCTCACCCAGGTCCCAGCATCACTCTTATCCCAACACCTCCACTGTGGCAGAAGCCAGAGCCATGATTTCTGTGGTGTCACCAATGCACAGCACAGCCCAGCTGCCTCACAGAATGGTTACTCCCTCTATGAATAAGTGAATAAAAAAAAATTTCAATCTTTAAGTAATTGTGAATCTTCTTCAGGGAAGGAACAATCACAATAAAGAAAAGCTTACAGGAGACACCAGCCCCACAGAGCTGAGCCCTCAGCCTGTCATGAAGCAAACTGGGCTGGTCCTTCCTCACACCCACCATCTGCCTCCTCACTGGGTTTTCACCATGAGCCTTCACTGCTCATGAATGGGCTGGGAGATGCTGGAGATAAGATTTCCTTAAATAATCAGTTTAAGTGGGCATTTTGCAGCTAGTGTGCAGGCAGAGCACAGCAACACCAAGGGAGAGGGCTTCTAGAAAAAGGACACTCAAGTTAACCCTGAGCATCCCCAGATCTCATGCTCTTTCACCATGGAAACCCTCCCTCACCAGCACATCCCACTTGGGCTCTTAATATTTCACTGCACATCCCCAAGGGATTGATGGAAGAGGAAGAGGTGAAATGAGCACAAATCCCAGAGCATCCTGCAGGCTGCACACCCTGCAAGCAGTGGATAGAGCAGGTAAGAGGAGGAGAAATAATGACAAAAATTAATAAAGTCACAAAAACCTGCTCTTTTCTTCCCAGCTGCTACTGTGGGAAGGCAAAGTGCTAGAATCACCAAGCTCCTGCAGGCAGGTAGGAGAACACAGAATGATAGAATGGTTTGGGTTGGAAGGGACCTTCAAGATCATCTAGTTCCACCCCCCCTGCCATGAGCAGGGACACCTCCCACTAGATCAGGCTGCTCTGTGCCTCATCCAGCCTGGCCTTAAACATGAGGTGAGGCTGGGGAGGTTCTGGAGCATGTTCTGCAGCAAGGACACACAGAGAGAGCTGGTAGGTCCAGGGGATCACCTCCAGCATGCTGAGGATGTCCCCACTGCAACTTGTCACCATGGAGAACTCCTGCAGCAGCCTTGCTTCAGGGAGCTGGAGACATCTCTGCTCCAAGGGCAGGTGGAGAGAGATGAGGTTGTTGAGGCTGGAGAAGGATCCCAAGGAGACCTTCTAGGGACCTCCCAGTGCCTAAAGGGACTCCAGGAAAGCTGGGGAGGGGCTGTTTGCCAGGGCATGGAGACACAGGGTGAGGAGCAGTGGTTTGAAACTAGAGCAGGGCAGGGTTAGATGAGACATGAGGAAGAAGTTCTTCCCCATGAGAATGGTGAGACACTGGAACAGGTTGCCCAGAGAGGGGATGGAGTTCCCATCCATCCCTGGAGACCAGGCTTGCTGAGGCTCTAAGCAACCTCATCTAGTGCAGGATGTCCCTATCACTGCAGGAGTTAGGACTGGATGACCCTTGGAGGTCCCAGCTCAATGATTCCAACAAAAGCTGCTTAAAAACAGCATGACTTTTATGACTTTTCAAGGATGATCCCTAAAAATATACACATAAATAAGCAGAAAAAGCAAACCTGAGCAGTTCTGAGGTGGCTGTGGCAGGAGTTTGATTGGACTCCTGCCATGTGCAAGTGCTCCACACCCAGCAGAGGTGTTGGGGCCGTGATGGTGGGACAGCCACCATCAGAGCCATCCCTCTGGCTATTTGTCTGCTCAGGGGACAGCAGTGGAGGAGCAGCAGCCTGGTCCCACGCTGGCACAGCCCAGGAGGTTGCAGCCCTAAAGACAAACAGATTCTTGCCAACAAATAAGCAGCAACTGAGAAGTTGGACAGCGAGAAAGTGGGGAGGGGGTGGGGGGGACACAATCTCAACCTTCCCAAACACCCCTGAGCAGGGAGGACTGAAGGGCTGCTTTCTTCTCAAGGTACAAAATAAATACCCCCGGGCAGAGGAGGCAGCAGCAGGATGTCTTTTCTCAGCCCGGCTTTCAGTCAAGCTTAACCAGCACATGAAGGCTCCCAGGCGTTTATTCAAATGTTAAAAAGCAAAGGCAGGGCACACACAGCCCGGCTTCCCGCAGGGATTAGCAGCAAAGGCACATGTAAGCAGAAGCCCGGCTGTGGCTGAGCTGCCCCAGGCACAGTTTATACAGGCAGATACCTGGGCTGGGAGCCCTGAGTGGCTGGAGCTCACCTGGGTGACAGCAGCAGCCCAAGGTGACCACTCAGACCTCCCTGTGCCTTCAAAACACTGTATGGGAGCAGCAGATCACACAATGTCAGAGATTGGAAGGGATCCCAAAAGATCATCCAGTTCCATCCCCCTGCCAGAGCAGGAACACCCAGATCAGGTCCCACAGGAAGGTGTCCAGGTGGGGTTTGAATGTCTCCAGAGAAGGAGACCCCACACCCTCTCTTGGGCAGCCTGGGACACTCTTCTCTCACCCTCACCCTGACAAAGTTTTTCTCCTATTTCTGTGGAATCTCCTGTGTTCCAGCTTGTACCCATTGCCCCTTGTCCTATCATTGAACTATCACTGAGAAGATCCTGGTTCCATCCTCTTGACACTCACCCCAAACATATTTATAGACATGACTGAGGTCACCCCTCAGTCTCCTCTTCTCCAAGCTAAAGAGCCCCAGCTCCCTCAGCCTTTCCTCAGAAGGCAGATTCTCCAATCTCTTCATCATCTCTGTGTCTCTGTGCTGGACTCTCTCCAGCAGTTCCCTGCCCTTCCTGTCCCTTCCAATACATGTGAGAGGAAGAGAAACACAAGCTGCCTTCATTAAAGACTCCTCTGGACTAGCTGACCTTTGAAGGTCCCTTCCAACTCAACACATTCTGATTCCACAGTTCCTCTCCTGCGCTGCCAAAGGGCTCTGAAGCTGCAGGACAGAGCTGCTGCTGTTTGAAGCCCAAAGCATCACATACACCAGGGCTGAGCACAACCATGGGCCAAACCAGCCTCACAAACAGCATTTCAATACCCAGCATTGCTTCCTGCTGGAATCCCCTGGGTGAAGATCACTTAAAAATCAAAGTCCTCCTCACATTAGCACTCAGTGCTGCCTCCCCTCCTCAGGGCCCTCTGCTGTGGGGCAGGACAGTATTGAGGTGATGCTCACCCCCATCCCTGCTCTCCATCTCCTCACACATCCCAACTGAGGACTGGGCAGGCAGGAGACACAACATTATTGTGGAGAACTTACCTGACCTTGTAGCAAAAGGCATCCAGAACTAAAACCAGATGTAGGAATCTTCCTCCAGACAGAGGCTGCATGGGTCCCCTCCTTTCTCCACGAGGCCATCTCCCCTGTCACCCTTCCCAAAAAACCTCAATGGGGGCCTTATGTCCATCAGCCAAACAAGAAAGGATGTTTGTAAGACTTGATACACACTGGATTTGGCCTGATTTTCAAGTGATTTGGGGTAAAGACAGGGCTAGAATGGGGTTTCAGGTGCCTGGAAACACCCAGGGGACAGAAGCAAGCTGGGTACATTGGATGAGGCATTGAGCAACCTGCTGCAGTGGGAGGTGTCCCTGCCCACAGCAGGGGGGTTGGAATTAGATGATCTTTAAGGTCCCTTCCAACCCAAACCATTCTGTGATTTAACTGCAAGGTGACAGATGCAGCTTCAATAAAACTCTCAACAGCCACAGAACTTTTTTTTTTTCTGTGTTAATTTAATCATACAAATATTCATTTATACATTAAGGAAAAAGCTTCCTTTATTTTTTACCCCCAATGTGCTATCATAGGAACTTCTCCCAGACTCAAATGAGGCAACACACCATCCTGTTCTACACATGCACTCCCCCAGGAGAGAATAGACAGGCTGCAGAACCACCCACGCATTCACACACGGGAAAAGAAAAAATAAAAATCAGAATTAAAAACACACAACAGAAACCCAGACGTGGGACAGCGTGCATTTCCAAACCCCCTGCTCTCTCTGACCACACAGCTTTGTCCTTCAGTGAGGGGGGGAGGGACACATTCATCTTCCAAACCATGGAGGAGTCTGAATCTGATGCTTAAGAGATGTGGGCAGCAGATCCCAGCTCCTCCCCCCTCAGCCAGCACGGCCAGTTTTTGGGTAGCCCTAAGGATTTCACACCCCAGTTTGTGTAGGCTGAGAGGGAGGGGGAGCTGGGCTGTCACTGCTCAGTTTGGATTAGTGATAAAACACATCCTAAGTGGCTCAGGGTGATCCACTAGAGACCCTCAGAGATGTTTTGCCTTTGCAGGGGTGGGGAAGATCTCACTTTCCCTCCTTTTCAGGGCTTCAAGCCAGATGGGTGTTAGTCAGACCAGAGCTGGCTGCAGCCTCTCCACCCCTGCACCTTCCCTATCCCTCCCTCAGTCAAACATACCCACCTTACTGGGGTAACAGCCTCCTTACTGGTTCATCAGTCTCAACCCAAAGAGGATCTCCCCATGCTTCTAACAGGCTTGAGCTCAACTGGGTAAGGGACCCCAAGCTGCCCCACATGTGCCAAGCTCACCAAAATATTTGATGTTCAGCACTTGTGAAAAACCAGAATCATTTGTTCCATGTAACTGGTGTGAGGGCAACAGAAACCAATTCACTCCCAGTGCCCTGAAGCCCTCTGAAAAGAACTCTGCTGAACACATCTCCAATGGCCCTATTTAAAAGCTGGAAATCTGACAGCAAGAGTGATTAGAGGGTTGGCTGCACCATGAGATAACTAAGAGATAAAGCCACCTTTGGCCTCACAGAAATATTTTTTCACTCAAAAAAAAAAATCCCAGAGGTCAAGCAGCCACTAATTAAAAAGTTCTTCCACTGTCACAGCCAATGTTCCAGCCAACCCTCAAAGCATCCAGAGCTCTGTGTGGCCACCTGCAGAAGCAGCAATCCCACAGACAGGAACAATCCAAATTAGGGACATGGGGAAGAAGCCACAGGAGCAGCAAGAGGTTGCAGATCTCAGCTGTGACTTGACTCTGGCCCTGCCTTTCTTCACACCCTGGAGCCAGTGACCCTTGTCACCAGGACACCACAGACCTAAAACTGCTCTAGAGAGAGAATTCAAGGTGTGCCTTCTGAGTGGGAAAGTGCATGACTACTTGGGGTGCATGCAAGGTTTGGTTTTTGTTTTTTTTTTCTCTCAAGAAAACGAAAATTCAGCCTTAGGGAGAGCACAGGAACACGAATGTGGCAGCCAGTACAGAGGAGGAGCATAGGAGGCTGGGAGCAGAAGAGAGCCAGCAAGCAGGTATCCAAGTTCAAGGGTCTCCAAGAAGCTTCAGCTGGCACAAGGCAAAGGTCACAGCACCAGCAAGGACACACAGACTCAGATCTTCCATTTCCCCCC
>VZTY01033328.1:30103-66509 GCA_013400935.1 Turnix velox
AAACTGCAAGTTCCTCTTTCCCCCCCCCCCCCCCTTCCACAACACAGCTGATAAAAGGAGCTAATAAAGATAAGGAATCACTTCATCACTTGGACCAACAGCAGTCTCCAGTGCTTTGGATGCCTTTTCAGAAGGGAAGCAGTGGCACTCAAGAGGTGGTGCTCAGGTCCATGGTTCAAGCCACCAGAGCCTGCTGCAGAAAGGAAGGGGTGAAGGAAGAAGCTACTTGTGCACACCACACACTGCAGTGGTGCAAACCCTTCCCTGCACTGAGTGCTGAGAGGAGACAACTAACCCAAGGCAAAACAAGGACAAGAACTGAAAGCTACAGCTGCACCAAGCAGTACAGCAGGACCTTCCTCAGCATCACTCAGGATCTTAACACTGACACAGGTCCTCACCAAGGGGCAAACAGTCCAAACCTCACCTCCTTCATGGAGAAAACTTGTTACATTCTACTTGTTTCTCCCAGCAAATTGATTTTTGAAGGGAGAGTTAACAGTGACCTCCAACAACTGAACCTCTGAAATACAAACAAAATCTATCCCACAATTCTTTTTCCGTTGGGAAGAAAGAACTCCTACTGTCCTCCATCTGTATGCACTAAGATTAGAGTGCCCTCTGTGCTGCAATGAAAGCAAATCCCTCACCCAAAACCAACCAAGAAAACACAACTAGTTAGGAGCAATCAGGCAGCAAGCCTGCTCTCTGCTCCAACAGGGAGAACAAGAAAGTCTTCAGTAGAAAGATGAGGAAGAAGGTAGCAGGAGCTTTGCATATTACTGCATCTTTGGCATGGCTGTTCAGCCTTGTTCAGCTTGTCCCCTCACCTGGCTCTCCTTCAGAGGGGGATCTGTGGTGACACAGCACTTGAGGAAGACACCTCAGCACCCAAGGTCCTTCTCCCTCCTCTCACTCTGGACTTACCAATCCAGAACTGGGAGAAGAGCAGAGCAACCTGTGTCTCTAGAAGAGCAACCCCTCCTCTGAGAGCAAGCCCTGGAGAGCCCCTGGAGAAGGCAAGAGCCTCAAAGCAACGAGCCAAGACAATCAAGGCAAATGGATAGAAGGCGACAGAGCGGGACCCAGCCAGCGACACCAACTCTTGCTCCGCATTCCAAACGCAAACAATTTAGCCCCTAAGCTAATACTTTGCCACATCAGAAATGAATGCAAACTTATAGCCTGAGAGAGAGAGAGATTTCAAAATGAAGAGGACATTCATAAAGCTTTGCAACTACCAGCGAATGAATTACAGCTAGAGAAGAAGAGCTTCCTCTTGGCACAAGACTTGCTCGGTTGCTCTAGGCACAGCTACTGTACAGCGAGAGTTAAAAAGGTTATTTTAAAATGCTAATCACGTAGGACAGCTCTGGAACTTCAGTAAATCTGCTTCTTATTAATATGGGTGTGTATCTGTGTGTACAAGGGGAAGGGAATTAACCCTCCCTGTGATCCTAAAAGTCCCAGAGTCCTTCTCTCCAACTTTGACGCCAAGACCCGGTCTTCAAGGTTTCCAACAACAGGCAGGACGAGTTAACAGCAACACCCAAACCAAGAGGAAAATAAAAATTAAAAAAAAATAAAAGATTAAGTTGGCAACTAAAACCAGCAGATGATACTAAAAAGGCAGAGCTGGGCACAGACCCAACCTGTCATTAAAAAAAAAAATAGGTTGACACAAAGAAGAAGTCACTGCACAAAGCCCAGACGACTGGAAGCAAGTCCCACGCGGGAGCAATGAAACACAAAAAAAGTTCCATAAAAATGCACGCTGTCCCTTATTTAGAAAAAAAAAATGAACAAGAAACAAACAGAAATTAAACATTTGCTCAAACTACAACCGCTCTGTAGGCAAAATATTTTTTTTTCTTTTTAAAAGATGGCTTTTTAATTTTTAAAACTTCGAAGCTACCTAATTACGTGTGAGAATGATTTCTAAAAAAAAAAAAAAAAAAATAAAGCCAACAAAAAAACCCCCAACCCATGGTGTTGGTGTATTTTCTTTCTCATAGCATTTAACAACACTCCTGAAATCCAGCACTCACACATGCATACTTAGATTTTGGATCTTTCTCTGGAAACAGCTAGTCTTAAGTTATTGGGCTTTTGTTTTTTTCTTCTTTATCCAGAACACGGAGGCAGAGAAGGGGGGAAATCCACATTGTGTGTGTCTGTCACATAAATTCCCCTCCCTTCCCCCAAAAGTCAGTTCTTTGTTAAATCCTCCTCTTGTCGATACCCGTTTTGTGGTTTTTTGTGTGTTTTAAGACTGTCCGAAGGGATAAGGACCGTGGAAACCCTGGAAGAAAGTTGGAGACATGATCAATTTCAACAGGTAAGAAATAAAAACAACCAGTGCATCAACACTTCCCACCCCAGTGCTGCCAATCCCTTCACCCTCCAGCATGATCTCTGTTGTCCATCTGTATGAAAAACTAAAATGCAGGCTTTGGTGCTCGTAGGTGTTTTCCCCAGAGATCAGATGATGCCCACTTACCTCTTTCAGGTGTTATTTAAGCCAGGAAATAGCCCGGAGTTATTGGGACACAAAGTTACTTGTATTTTCTACACAAGGGACAAAAAAACATAATCCCCTAGAGATGCTACAATACCTGTGAAGTCAACTTGCTGTGGGTACACAGGGCATAGAATCAAGGAATGGTTTGGGTTGGAAGGGACCTCAAGGATCGTCTAGTTCCAACCCCCTGGCATGAGCAGAGACACCTTCCACCACACCAGGTTGTTCAGTGCCTCATCCAGCCTGGCCTTAAACACCTCCAGGGATTGAGGGGACATCCACAGCCTCTCCGGGTAACCTCTTCCAGTGTCTCACCACCCTCACAGCAAAGAACTTTTCTTCTCTCCAGCCTACATCTCCCCTCTTCCCATTTGCATCCATTAGTCCTGGTCTTGCCACCACATACCCTATTTCAAAAGTCCTACCCCAGCCTTTCTGGAGCCCCCTTCAGGTATTGAAAAGCTACTCTGAGGTTCCCCATGAACCTTCTCTTCTCCAGGCTGAACAACCCCAACTCCTTCAGCCTGTCCTCAGAAGGGAGCTACTCCAGCCCTCTCATCATTTTCCTGGCCCCACTCCAACAGCTCAATGTCCTCCTTATGTTGAGGGCTCCAGAACTGGACACAGTAACTCAGTTGGGGTCTTACCAGGTCTAGGGTAAAGTTTACAGCAAACAGTTAAGGAAGAGTTTGTGACTGGTTTAAGAGTGAAAAAAAAAAAAAATTGAAAAGTAAAGATTTGGAAATCCACGTTCCCACAACTGCCACCTGTGTCCTCCCAAAATAACAATCTACGTCTTCCCCTCAAGTGATGATCAAGCACCACGTCTGAGTGAGAAATCAAGATGCTTACTACAGAATTTTCTCCCTCCTTTACATCCTCAAGTGAGTCACCAAGTGACAGACCCAGTCACAGGGCTCAAATTAACAGGAACTCCTTTTTGCAGTTTCTATTGTTCAAACTGTCTAAGCCAGGCTTTCAGCAGGAAGGCAAAGAAAGCCAGGGGCAGGCAGGGAAGAGACCTCCCCAGTCCCAGGGATATAAGGTTTGCCATAATGACGAAGGCACAAACCACACACAGATTCCTCCCTCTAAAGATGCAGACACATGCTCAGGTCAGAAGTGACATGAAGGAGAAAAACTCCAAAGTAGGAAGATCATTATGCAAATGCTTTTTCTTTTTTTTTTTAAAAAAAAACCCCACAGCCCAGCTTCTTCCCAGCACCCAGATGAGTAAGACAGCCAAGAGTTTAATTAGCACAAAGTCATTCTTTAAGTGAAGCTCTGACTTATGTTTTCACCATTTTGCCTTCAAAAGGGCAAATTTCCAAGGAAATGCCATTTCCTACAGCTCTGCAACAACTTCACTGGGGAGCCAGAGCCACAAAGCAAGTTTTGAATACAAGTTAAACAAGAAAGGACCAACTTTATCATTTTTTGAACACAAGTTATACAAGGAAAGGACCAACTTTATCAGCTCAAGCCCAGCTACAAAGCCCTAAGTTCAACAGCTCTGCTGTTTATCTATGTTATAAAGCAAGTGTTGTGCTCTAAGAAGGCTGTAATCTCACTACAGCTGCTAAGAGAAAGTTAATTCTTTAGGATATACCAGGTGGCAAAAGACAAGACAAAGGCAAAAGGACAGCCCTCAAAACCTCAATTAGCAGGTATTAGCAGGGATTAGCAGGTAATTAAACAGGACAATTCATGAAGCACATGAGAAGAAGGGAGAATTAGAAGCCTGGAAATTGCTGTTTGCTGACAGAAATGCATGCTAACGATGGAAAAGCAAACATGCTTCTACCCTGGGAATGCGCTGCACTCCTGGTTTGGAAAGCAAACTTTTCAGGAGGTGAGGCTTCACAGATTCCAGCACAATGGTTCACCTGAAAAAGGAGAAGCTCCCACCAAAATCAAGAAACTGAGATAGTCAGCACCTCCAAAAAACACAGACACTGGAACAGGAGGAAAGGGAAGAGCAGAAGAGAAACAGTAAATATGAGGAACTGCAAAAAAACCCCAAATGACACAGAAGGAGAGTGACGTTACCAGCAGCTGAGTTTCAAGAGGGATTAAGGTATTGTAGCTCTTGTCCTACAAAGGATTTTTTGCAGATGACCTGTGCAGACACACTCATCAGACTTGGCTTCATCTTCCAAGGCACAGGCAGCTCTGTCTGCAGATGCTGCTGAGATACCTCAGGAGGTGGCTCAGACACCAGCTGAGGGCCTCAGAGCCCTCTTGCATCTTACACAGAATCATAGAACAGTTTGGATGGGAAGGGATCTTAAAGATCATCTAGTTTCAACCCTCCTGCATTTAATGTCCTGGGCAAAAACTGGGTGATTTAACATGTGAACTCCCTAAACCATGGCATCTGAGTCACCCCATGGTGTAAAACAATCAGCAGAGTCAATCAGGACACAGTGCAAAGCCTTCAGATTCAGTTGGTTAGTCCTTCTGCATCTGTAGAGACCATGGGAAAGTGTCACTAACCTTGACTACAGGGAAACCCCTCTGGATCTCCAGCTACTCTTTCCACAGAACTTAAAGTTACAAAGTTATGCTAATCATGTGTTAATTAAAACGAGAATTTAGCTCAGGTTCAGAGTGTCAGGTTACTAAGTATATACACTCCATATATGTCACTTAACAGGCTGCCAGCCCCAGAGCAGCTCCTCACACCTGCCATTCTGAGAACATTTCCAAAATCTGTGACAAAGATGAGCTTCTCCCAACATGATTTCACAAAGAAAAAGCCCCAAATCTTTGCTTTCGGGATCCCTACATCTTGTTTTAGTGCCCTTCTGAGGACAGGCTGAAGGATTTGGGGTTGTTCAGCCTGGAGAAGAGAAGGTTCAGGGGGGACCTCAGAGGAGCTTCTCAATACCTGAAGGAAAGGGACTACAAAAAGGCTGGGGTAGGACTTTTGAATAGGGGCCAGGATCACAGGACTAGGAGGGATGGATGCAAATTGGAAGAGGGGGAATTTAGGCTGGAGAGAAGAAAGAAGTTCTGTGCGGTGAGGCGGGCGAGACCCAGGAAGAGGTTGCCCAGAGAGGCTGTGGATGCCCCCTCAATCCCTGGAGGGGTTTTAGGCCAGGCTGGATGAGGCATTGAGCAACCTGGTGTAGTGGGAGGTGTCCCTGCCCATGGCAGGGGGGTTGGAACTCGATGACCTTTAAGGTCTTCTCCAACCCAAACCATTCTGTCATTTACCTGTGTGATACATTAGTGTAGATGACAGCTTACAAAATTAAACAAACCCTTTTAATTCTTTGTCTTAAGATCAATTGTAGACTTGGACCAACAGAGACCCTGAGAAGGAAATTCTTGTTTCCCTCTGTAAAATGAAGCCACTTATTTTCTTCTACTTCCCTAAGACTCAGCTGTCTGCAAGGCAATTTTGTCTCACTACATCTATACCTTGTGCAGAGTGCAATCATGTCTTGATGATATCTGAGAACTTCCATTACTGCTGGAATGCAAACACCAAACTTCATCATGAGAATAATCACAGAATGTCAGGGATTGGAAGGGACCTCAAAAGATCATCTAGTCCCATCCCCCTGCCAGAGCAGGAACACCCAGATCAGGTCACACAGGAAGTGTTCCAGCTTGCACCCATTGCTCCTTGTCCTGTCACTGGAGGTCACTGAGAAGAGCCTGGCTCCATCCTTCTGACACTCACCCTTTCCATATTTATCAACATGAATGAGGTCCCTCTCAGTCTCCTCTTCTCCAAGCTAAAGAGACCCAGCTCCCTCAGCCTTTCCTCAGAAGGGAGATGCTCCAGTCTCCTCATCATCTCTGTCTCTGTGCTGGACTCTCTCCAGCATTTCCCTGTCCTTCTTCAACTGAGGGCCCCACAGCTGGACATGATAGTCCAGATCTGATCTCACCAGAGCAGAGCAGAGAGGGAGGAGAACTCTCATCTACTAATAATTATCGCTCATATGTAACATTTTACATCACAAGCACACAAAAATAATTCTGCACACAGCTGCAGCTTTTCTGAGTTCTTTCAGCTGAAGAATTCACACTATTTTGGGTGAATTCCCTCCTCAGAGTGAGATAACTGCCTTCAGGAAAAAGCTCAGCTGCAGCTCTGCAAATTTACTGATGGTTCTTTCATCTTTCCCAGCAGTGACCACCAACCAGCCAAAGCATCCTGGCTATTCATACAGACACAGAGGTGAGAACAGAGGACTGTGTGTTTGAGAAAAGGTTCCACATGACAATTATTGGGCACACCATCATTCAACTTCTGTATTTAGAAGGGAATCAAGATGTTTTTGTCAAGTTCAAAGCTTTTTACAGGATCACAGAATGATTTGGGTTAGAAGTGACTTTAAAGAGCATCTCATTCCACCCCCTGCTCTGGGCAGGGGCACCTCCCACCACCCAGGTTGCTCCAAGCCTGATCCAACCTGGCCTTGAGCACCCCCCAGCCACAAATTCAACTTTTGGAAATACCAAGATACCTAAAGGAGGGCATCTTCACGAAACGAAGATACAGTTAATCTTTCAGAAACCATCACCACACAGGCTTTCAAATCACTGTCTTTATTTCACCTTTGTGACCAAGCCTACATCAAGAGAAGGTACACTTGAGAGGAGACAGGAGTTTCTGCTGCAAAGCCATACAGGACTCTCCCAGAGCTCACTGACAGCACATCCAACCACACTACAAGACCTTGTTTCCTCCTCATCTCCTGGGCTGCCCCTACTCAGTGCAGCTCCAAACTTCACTGAGTTTTCTCAACTCACTTCTATAAACCCAACACAAACAGAAGAACAGAAGAGCACTTTGATTCCCATTCCCTGCATGCTGTGCAAACATGGTGGGTTCAAAACCACAGGAAGTTAAAAGAGCCTTCTACAGGGCTGGTTTAGATGCACCCAGCTGATGGAGCACACCAGGGTTTGGGATTAAGTTTCCAAGCAACAGCTCAGCTCCTGTAACTCAATCAATGGCTTTTAGTATGCAGGGAGAGAAAGGAGCAGGCAAACTGCTGGCCTGCAACACAGCAAAGTGAAGCTAAAGAAAAATTAGATTATCTCACACTTCCCACAGTCCAAAAGCACAAAGATTGGTGGGTTCCATGATGAGCCCACATGCAGCACGCACACACGTTAGGCTTTCACCACACCAGCAAAACAGCTCATGCAACACCAGTTCACCAAAGAACAGGTCCAGTGTCCTCCCACTTTGTTCTAAGGGAACTTAAGCACGTGGGAACTGGCCCAGATTGAAGCCCAGATGGAAGATGCTTCTCTACCACATGGAAGCAAACACTTACAGGGCACCTCCCTGACCCACAAATACGGAAAAATCTGACCAAAGTTTACAGAGGTACTCCAAAATAGACACAATGGAGGACCTCAGTTAGGAAGAACACATCTAGACAGCAGCTTTTACACTCAGAGAGGAGAAGACAGTGAAAGGATCTAAGGAAGGAGGAAGTGTGGATTCCTCTTACATATAGGAAGATGTCAAGAAGTACAATCCTCAAGATGAAATACAGGGGGAAGCATAGATAAAGCAGGGAAAAAAGGTGCTAAGATTTTAATTTTGTGAGCTGATATTTCAGTGGGTCCTTAACAGCAGCACAAGAACCACACAGACCTCATTAGCACCAGACAAGCTGTGGCAGTAATGATGCCAATTGCTCTGTGTGGGCAAATCTCTGCAGAATCAGAACTTCTACCTCCAGCCTCCTGTGTTACACAGGAAGCAGCAATTTCCCAATCCACATGGGCAGATTTTTATATATTCTTTTTTATTTTTCACACATAGGTGACCTGAGCAATCTCAATATTGTTGAATAGGACAGGATGAAGGAGTTGGGGTTGTTCAGCCTGGAGAAGAGATGGCTCAGGGGTATCTCAGAGGAGCTTCTCAATACCTGAAGGAAAGGGGCCACAGAAAGGCACAGGTAGGACTTTTGAATAGGGTCCAGGATGGCAGGACCAGGGGGAATGGATGCAAACTGGAAAAGGGGAGATTTAGGCTGGAGAGAAGAAAGAAGTTGTTTGCTGTGAGGGTGGTGAGACAGTGGAAGAGGTTGCCCAGAGAGGCTGTGGATGCCCCCTCAATCCCTGGAGGTGTTTAAGGTCAGGTTGGATGAGGCATTGAGCAACCTGGTGTAGTGGGAGGTGTCCCTGCCCATGGCAGGGGGGTTGGAACTAGATTATTTTTAAAGGTCCCTTCCAACCCAAACAATTCTGTGAATCACTTCCAATCCTTTTATACCATTTTCCTCTTAGTTAAGAAATTTAACTCAAATTTCCCAAGCACTGGCAGACTGCATCTTGCACTTTTAATGTAAAAGAGTGTCACAAGGGAACAGCAGTGACCTCCACAGAGCTGCTATGAGACAGGAGTTGAGTAAATAGAAGGAAGCTGCATTAGCCTCATCTCCTTTGAGGATACAGAGAGAGAGTGATTGCGAGAAGGACAATAAAACACCCAAGTGTGGGTATATCTGGACTCTAATACAGTTCATCCTTCTCCCACATCCTCTCTGAACCATCCTATCCTCTGCTTAAGCACATCTTTAATTTTAAGAACATGCAAAAACTCCAGTGGGAATAGACACAATGACAACATGCTTGAGGTGATGCCCTGATCTGCAGCCTTCCAGCAGTCCGTTTGATGAGAGGAGCAGGGCAGAACCAGGGAAGGTGGAATAAAGATCACAATTGGTTTGTTTCAACCAGATCATAAGTTTCAACTAATTTCCTCACAGGGAATTTAGCACCTCATTTAGTTTTCCCTATTGTTGAGGCTCTTTTTTTCCCCCCCAGGAAAGTTTGTTTCACTGAGCAGATCATCCAACCCATGCGCTCTCTGCTGCTGCACAAAGTATTTTGAATATTTCCACATGAGAAACATTGATATACTTCTCTAATCCAGCAGCAGATGGCACATCAGCATCACTGAAAATTTTAGAGGACAAGTCCCACCTGCTCAGAACAACCCAGACAAGGTCTGGCAACTTCTGGTATGTTTTACAGCTGCAGTTGCCAGAAACTACTGATTTTATCCCCAAAGCTTTCATGGGGTTCTCCATGCTCTCTTGGCAGAGAGGAAACCTCCACAGCAATCTGAGAAATATTTAAGGGCTAAAAATACAGGAATGGGTCCTTCAGAACCCCTTACCTAGGCCTTACCCATCCCTTTGCTGTATCTCACCAAGTCAAACATGATTAGGAATTTTCTCCATTCTCCAGGTAAGCAGACAACAATATTAAAAGGCCCTGCCCAAGACAAATAAAAATCCAGGAATTCTAACGTGCAACTACGTAACCAACCCACAGCCCTCTTTTGTCTGCTCCAGAACTTCAAATAAAGCCTTTTACATCAATGGGCAGTCACAAGACAACAGCTCCAAACGCAAGAGTTCTTTACACTCTCAAGCAGCAGAGACCAGGTCAAGTGCCCAGGGAAGATGGACCAGAGGGATTTTCCTAACTGGCCCTGGAACACCATCTGCTGACTGTGTGTTCTCTTACTTCTGATATTACCTTCAATAAGCCCTTTTGTGCCTAAGCAGTCTCACATCACCCTTTTAGAAAGAAAAATTTCAATATCTTCTCTTCCAGAAGGATTTCCATAGTGCCTGTCATAAGGTGAGCATGTTCACCTGGTTGTTGGAAAGCAGATCAAGTATCCAGTGTGTCAAATTCACTCAAAAACTTCTAGAAACAGCATCAAACCAAAGTGAACATTAAGTCTGTGGCAGGACACCTTCCCTAGACAGCAAAAGCAAGGCTGGATCTTCAGACCTACCTTAATAATGGCCTCCAAGGGAAAAGCCAATTTGTTTTGTTATGGCACAAACAAATGCTGTTGTAGAGACAAATAACCTCAGAAATCAATGAGCTTTTACTCACTCCATCTCCAAGGACTACAAACTTATCCTTTTTCTAAGGCAAGCAAGAAAATATTTCTGCTTTTATTTCAGATAATCCACCTCAAATCCAGCCAACTGAGAATATTCTGTAAATACAAAAAAGAAACTTAAAAAAAACCCACCAAAATATCAACATGAAAAATGGAAGGGCCATCTACCCTACATCTGAGGTTAGATTATGATGGCTTACATCTCCTAAAAGTACTAACTTTGGGTTACTAGCCTAAACAGCTTACTCAAATTCAGTGAGGTCTTCTCCTATAGTGCTTCACACTGCTTTTTTGGCTTCTTTTCCATAATAAAACTGACCTTTGCTGTGGCCAATAGGTATTGGTTTCTTAAATACATGTTTATAGAAAACATAAAACATCCATTCTTCAGCCAAGAGTTTGTCAGGACAAGTTACCTCCTGGTCCCCAACACACTCTCCTCTTGCTAGGGAGGGTAAGGGGATCAATCACAGGGAGAGACCTAGAAACTTAGGGCCACGTCACTGCCAAAACCCCACATCTAGGATTTCTACATAGGAGCCATCTCAAAAATGCATTTATCAGCAGTTCCACATCTATCCACCTGCAAGAGCACATCAACTACAAGCAACTCCCAAGTTCTGCACTCAGAAAACAGTCAAGGGGGAAAAAAAAGCCCCTTAAAGCCTAAAACTGACCACCAAAAGTAGAATTGAGTTCTCCCACCTAAATTAAACCTGGTATTTTAGCTATGAAAAGCTTAGATAAGTCAATCATCTCCCCAAAGCTGCAGTTAGCTGCTCTCTGCTGGGACAGGTTCAACAGCAGCACAGCAGCACTCCCTGCCTGAAGCACCCCAGGGACACTTCAGAGAGGAGCTGTATCTGTACACAGATTGCTCCTGCAGCCAGAAGAACATGTCTCTGTCTCTCTCCAGGGAACACCACTATCCTCCAAGCAACCACTAAAAGGCAGCATCTTTCAGTCACTGCTAATTCAGGTTGTATTTGAACATGTAAGTGAAAGGCTTTATTTTTTAATCACTTCCCAAGTCATCCATTTTACTTTTAGTCTTGAAGCAGGAGCCAGTACAGCTTATAGCAATTCAGTTTGGGGTGCAAAGCACAGAAAGGTGGGGGAGAGTCTGTCAAACAGTTAATCCCATGCATGCCATCAAGTAAAAAAAATTTAAAAGCATAGCCCTGGTGCAAAATAGGCCACTAAAATATGATCCATTGGTAGAGGACAGGCAGTTCATCCAGTTAGGAGCTAAAATGCTGTAGGTGAACTAACATTAGGGCTTTTATTAAGTCATTCAGCAACCAAGTGTTATTGTCCTACACAGCCTGCTCAAAGTACAGTAAAGCATTTTGAAAGGATTTAAAAAGAACTCAAACTAGTTTGACATATGACAGTACACACCTACACACACTGGCAGCATTAACAGGTGGATTCTGAAGTGTAAATAATCCTGCGATTCATTTTCCACACACAAGCAAACAAAAACAGTCAAAATATCACTCAGACTCATGTAGCATCCACCAAGCAAGCTTTTGAGAGAGATTGAAAGCAAAGATCATTTAAAAGTCACCTACAGTTATAAACAAGACAAGGACACAGACAGGAACAGTCCTTTCATTGACTATTCCTGACAGGGAGCTTCCAGGATCAAAACGTTGAGCTCTGTGGTCTCCCCAAGCCAGCTAAGAACTTGTTACCTGGTTAATCTTAGGTCTCAGGGTGGGGGCTGTGATCATTTCTCCCCTCTTTTCAGAATTATTTAAAACTCAGGAGCACATCTAGAGAGATATTTTGACTTAACTGCACAGGAGACTGGAGCAAACTCCAGAAGTTGTTACCTGGCCAATCTTAGGTCTTGGAGGGGTATGAGAATTTTTCCCCTCTTCTCAGAATTATTTTAACCCCTCTTTTCCAGAATTATTTAAACCCCTCTTTTCCAGAATTATTTAAACCCCTCTTTTCCGGAATTATTTAAAACTCAGGAACACATCTAGATAAATATTTTGACTTATTTGCACAGGTGACTGGAGCAAACTCCACAAGTTGTTACCTGGTTAATCTTAGGTCTCAGCGTGGGGGGTGTAATAATTTCTCTCCTCTTTTCAGAATTACTTAAACCCCTCTTTTCATAATTATTTAAAACTCAGGAACACATCTAGAAAAATATTTTGACTTATTTCCACAGGTGACTGGAGGAAACTCAACAAGTTGTTACCTGACCTGGTTAATCTTGGGTCTCGAGGGGTGTGATCATTTCTCCCCTCTTTTCAGAATTATTTAAACCCCACTTTTCAGAATTATTTAGAACTCAGGAGCACATCTAGAGAGATATTTTGACTTATTTGCACAGGTGGCTGGAGAAAAGTCCAGAAGTTGTTACTTGGTTAATCTTTGGTCTTGGGGGTTTGTTCATTTCTCCCCTCTTTTCAGAATTATTTAAAACTCATGAGCACATCTAGAGGGATATTTTAACTTATTTGCACAGGTGACTGGAACAAACCGCAGAAGTTGTTATCTGGTTAATCTTAGGTTTTAGGCAGGGTGTGATCATTTCTTCCCTCTTCAGAATTATTTAAACCCCACTTTTCAGAATTATTTAGCACTCAGGAGCACATCTAGAGAGATATTTTGACTTATTTGCATGGGCGACTGGAGCAAACTCCAGCCACTAATAGTTACAGCACCCAGTAAAGGTTATATAAATTTCAAGGAAGATTCAAAGCAAAAAACCAACCAACCAACCAACCAAAAAAATGAAAAAAACACCCCAATCCCACAAAGAAAAAAACCCCAAGAAAAATAAATCAAAAAAGAAAACAGCAAACCACAAAAAGAAGTTGGATTTGGTAGAGTCAATCAGAGGCAAAAGTATTTTGACACAAGGTGAGGAGCTGGCAGAGTCAGAGAGTCAGATTCAAAACCTTCCTTAGCAGGTCTGGCAGAAGCAGAAGGGAAGGGCTTTGCAGTCTGTAAAGGAGAAGAGCTACCAGAGACACGGGGCTGAGCAGGACCTACCCATTCTCCTGTTCTCCCAGGGCACCTACCTTACTGTACGTCACTACCGACAAGTTGTTCGAGTGACTGCTGGGGGAGAGATTTACAGAGTTTTGTGACAGTCCATTCTCATCTTGTTCGATTTGGTCAGGAGCTGGCCCCCATGTGTTTTTGCTGATTGTGCCTAGCTCGGAACCCCCAGGGTCTTTTAGGTTGTTTTCATCTGGTTGCCTGTTCTTCTGTGGAGAGGCGAATGGGTTAAAGTTTCCTTCTACCTTGCGATGAGGCTGCGTGTTGAACTCTGTTTCAAAGGACGACAGCTGCTGCGTTACACCTAGAAGTCCTCCAGCTTCCACACTGAGGATCACCCAGATGACATCTGTGGAAAGAAACAGACAACGTGGGCTGTCACTAGAGGGAGTTTTTGTGATTTTCTCCTTCTGCCCCTTCTTCAAACATCAATTCATCCTTCATTAAAAGCAACCATTGAGAATACAATCACACACAACCACAATGTCAGGGATTGGAAGGGACCTCAAGAGATCATCTAGTCCAACCCCCCTGCCAGAGCAGGAACACCCAGATCAGGTCACACAGCAACACGTTCAGGCAGGGTTTGAATGTCTCCGAGAAGGAGACACCACAGGAACCACCCGCAAACAGAATCCCAGTATGGCAGGGATTGGAAGGGACCTGGAGAAATAATCTAGTCCCATCCTGAAGCAGGAACACTCAGATTACATCCCACATCAGGTGGGGTCTGAATGTCTCCAGAGAAGGAGACCCCACACCCTCCCTGGGCAGCCTGGGACACTCTTCTCACACCCTGATAAAGTTTTTTCTCCTATTCCTGTGTAACCTCCTGTGCTCCAGCTTGCACCCATTGCCCCATAGAATGGTTTGGGTTGTAAGGGACCTTCAAGAACATCTACTTCCAACCCCCCTGCCATGGGCAGGGACACCTCCCATTACACCAGGTAGCCCAATGCCTCATCCAGCCTGGCCTTTAACACTTCCAGGGATTGAGGGGGCATCCACAGCCTCTCTGGGCAACCTCTTCCAGTGTCTCACCACCCTCACAGCAAAGAACTTCTTTCTTCTCTGCAGCCTAAATCTCCCCTCTTCCAAATCGCATCCATTCCTCCTAGTCCTGTCATCCTGGACCCTATTCAAAAGTCCTACCTGTGCCTTCATGTAGGCCCCTATCACTGGATGTCACTGAGTAATTTAATCCCAAATTTTTCAGGAAAACCAGGCAATGCTGACTCCTACTGGACTTAGATGAACCAATTAAGAAGATACAACAAACTGAGCTGAAAACTCACAAAGCTCCAAATTTCAGACTATTAACAGGATGCACTGAAAAAATAAAAAAAACCCTCCAAGTTAGTTTCTCCAAGGCTGAAATGAGAGGCAGGAGATATCACTGCCAATCGTCTACTCTGAGGATAAAGAAAAGGCAATATTTTCTCTTCAGCTTTGAAAGGCTTTGACTGTTAAAATGAAACAAAACAAAAGGGTAACTCGGAAAGTGATTATATTTACAACAACTGACTACAAAATATTTCCATTCCTGTTCCAAAACACTCACAGTAGGTGGATAAGATAACCAGGCTTGGTAAACTATTACACAAATTCACTAAGTACCAGTTAGACTAAGAAACATATTTACACCTCTTTCCCACTGTGTGGCTGACTCTTGTACATAGATAATATTATTATTTTATCAACCATTTCACTTACAGTCCAAGCAAACATTCTGGCCTATTTACACAAAACCATTAATTGATATGCAACCAAATCCAGCTTTATTGAAAAGAGTTTTTTTTCTCCCCTCCTCCTTCCTCTCCCTATGAGGTGTGCTCCACTTTTACTGTGCTGCCCAGAGAGAGAATTAGGTAGAGCAACAGCAACCCCTTCCCTCACTGGGGCAACAGACAGAGCACCTCATGTCCTGTGTAAATGTTTCCAGGTTTTATGCACTTTTCTGATCTACAAGGGGCTCTGTCCTGCCACCAGTGGCAGGCTGGAGAAGACAACAAGTCGTTCTGGAGGCCTCACAGTGGGTTCCCAGTGCCTGGAGAGGCTACAGAAAAGCTGGGGAGGGGCTGTTTGCCGGGGAATGGAGACACAAGATGAGGGGCAGTGGTTTGAAACTGGAGCAAGGCAGGGTTAGATGGGACATGAGGAAGAAGTTCTTCCCCATGATGGTGGTGAGACACTGGAAAAGGTTTCCAAGAGAGGTGGTGGACTCCCCATGAAGCCTGGAGACATCCAAGACCAGGCTTGCTGAGGCTCTGAGCAACCTCATCTAGGGCAAGAGCACAAAACTATAGAATTTGAAGGCCCATTCAAAGGCCATCAAGGCCAAGCCCCCTTCAGTGAGCAGGGACATCTTGCACTACATCATGTTATATTCCTGCAATATGTTCCTGCTCACCACGGGGAGTTGGATTAGATGGCGTTTGAAGGTCCCTTCCAACTCTATGATCCTATAATTCTTCAGCTGGGTGTCCCCAGAAGCAGGAGTCCAAAGAACCTCCCCGGGTTCTACAGGGTTGGGCTCATGAATTTGTATTTTATGACCCAATTAAAGGCTGTAGGATCTTACCTTCCAAAAACCCAACCCGTCTAAGCCCCCCAATTTGAGGACCCCATTTATGCCTCGAAGCCCCCCCCAGTACTCGCAGCCCCCTTCCGTCCAATGTCAGTATTTCCCCTCCGCAGCGCAGCCCCGCAGCGCCCTCTGCTGCCCGCCCGGCCCCGCCTTTTTTCATCCCTTCAGGGATGAAAAAACAAGGGCAGACAGTGCCGAACGATCGCCCCGGTAATTGTGCCCTTGTGGACAAAGTGGCCAAAGGCATCCTGGGGTGTATTAGAAGGGGCACAGTCAGTGGGTGGAGAGATGTTCTCCTCCCCCTCTGCTGTCCTGGTGAGACCACATCTGGAGTGTTGTGTCCAGTTGTGGGGCCCTCAGGGAACTGCTGGAGAGAGTCCAGTGCAGAGACACAGAGATGATGAAGGGATTGGAGCATCTCCCTTCTGAGGAAAGGCTGAGGGAGCTGGGGCTCTTTAGCTTGGAGAAGGGGAGACTGAGGGGTGACCTCAGTCATGCCTGTAAGTATGAAAAGTGTGAGTGTGAGGAGGATGGAGCCAGGCTCTTCTCAGTGACCTCCAATGATAGGACAAGGGGCAATGGGTGCAGCTGGAACACAGGAGGTTCCACAGAAATAGGAGAAAGAACTTTGTCAGGGTGACGGTGAGAGAAGAGTAGCACAGACCCTTTCTTTGCAGACCAGCATCATCCCCCTCAAATCCACAGCCTGACATTTCCCAATAATTCTGCCATAACCCCCTGTGCTGCTTCTTCCTGAGCAAAGAGTTACTATTTCTGATTCTAAGCACCAACATCTCTCACTCAGAGATATGTAATTGAGGTACTCCCAACAGCCAAAATAGACACAAAGATGTTCCCGGTATAAAGTAAAGATGCCAGCAGCTCAAGGGAGGCTCTGGTGACACCCCAAATGGAGTTACTGTGTCCAGTTCTGGAGCCCTCAACATAAGAGGGACATTGAGCTGTTCGAGTGAGACCAGAGGAGGCCACAAAGATGATGAGAGGGCTGGAGCACCTCCCTTCTGAGGACAGGATGAAGGAGTTGAGATTGTTCAGATCTGGAGAAGAGAAGGCTCAGGGGGAACCTCAGAGGAGCTTCTCAATACCTGAAGGGGGCTCCAGAAAGGCTGGGGTAGGACTTTTGAATAGGGTGCAGGATGGCAGGACTAGGAGTAATGGATGCAAACTGGAAGAGGGAGAGAAGAAAGAAGTTCTTCACTGAGAGAGTGGTGAGACACTGGAAGAGGTTGCCCAGAGAGGCCTGGAGGTGTTTAAGGCCAGGCTGGATGAGGCACTGAGCAACCTCATCTAGAGGGAGGTGTCCCTGCCCATGGCAGGGGGGCTGGAACTGGATGATCTTGAAGGTCCCTTCCAACCCAAACCATTCTATGATTGTATGTAAAACAACTGAAAAGTTCCAAATGAATGAAAATGTTGGTTCTCAGGCTATGTCACCAAGAAAAAATCCAAGAAGTGAATTTTGAACACAGAAAATGAGTTCACAGCAGATACACCAAGTTATACTACCAAAACGTGGGCCTTAACTAAACTTTTTGGATGAGCTTTTCAACACTTTCCTAGATTTTTACGCCTGTATGTAGTTCATGATGTTCAGCACTGGAAAACTGGGAAAGAATCCCGAGAGGGATGGGCTGGGAAAGAGTCTCCAAGAGAACTTTGTGTGGGGGGTTTTTTTTGCAGAGCTTTGTGTGTAATCAGCAATTGGTTCCAGGTGTTTAGAAAACAGTTCTGCAGCGACCGGAGACATCAAAGCAGCTTGTTTCATGTTTTCTCTCATCTACTTTCTGTATTTAGTTACTTTCTGTAACTTCACTAGGTGGTTATCAGGAGGGAATCTGCAAAGGGACTGGGAATCTCCCATGTTTTCTTATCAGGAAGAGCCTGAAGTGGCAGCAAAGGCATCACTCACCTCCGTAATAGAGTCCCGTGGCCGTGCACATTCGCCACTGTCCCTGATACATTCCTGCTGTGCTGGGGCTGCACATCTGCACGCTGACATCTGCCATCTCCTGGGGTTCCAGGGACCTGACCATCACCATGTTGACGTGGCCAAACTGGTCTCCCCCAACGTACTTCAGACAAACCCCTGGGGGCCAGGCCTCTGTCCCTGGGATTAGAAGAGAAAAAAAATACTGAGAGAGTGCACCAGGAATATCTTGTTGTCTGTTTGTGTGAAACAGGGTGAGACACACTCATTAACACACTTGTGTAAGTGCTCAATAGCCACAGAAACACTGAGATCCACACAATGAGCAATGGATGCTGAAGAACCCAATTTTCAGGCAAGGTTTAACTGGTCCATTGTAGAGAGCAGCAGGAGAAATGATATTTTCATTTGAATAATCTCTAGCTCCTCTTTACACAGAAAAACTCTCCAAGTTTTTGCAGCAATTCTCTGCTGCAAAAGAAACCCCTAAAATTTACATAACCTACAGGCATGTATATTTTACCAGTGCTAAAAATGATGATGAGGTTGGGAGGAGGGGGGTTTTTCCCCCTTCCCTCCCCATTTCATTCTGCTCCTGAGCCCTGCAATACCAAAACACAAGTTAACAACGATGTGCTGGAAACATTTTCTTTCAGGGATTTATTCTTTTCAAAGCCTATTAGCAGCCTCAGGAGAAACGAATGGCTTGAACTATAATTGAAGAGCTAACACTGGTTTTGAAATGGGTTTATTTCCCTTCATGCAGCCCTGTGCAAAGGTGGAAAGGATTGCAACCCTGTGATTTCTGTGTGGAGATCAGTGTTTAGGCTGCAGACACCAGGCCTGACAGCGTGACCTGGCAGTCTGCAGAGATACAGAGAGCAGCTACTGTGGGTGAGCACAGCCAGCAAAGATAACAAGTACTGGGGCAGACACAACCAAAAGGGCTTCTGAGACTTCAGAAAAAAAAAAAATCACTTTAGCACAATTTTCTTTTGCTTTTTCCCCAATTATGTGACAAAGACTTGAAGGAAACCTTCTGCTTGGTTACGGTTGATGGAAAGAGCTAAGGAAAGGCTGAACCACCAAGGAGCTCAGAGCCAGGCTGTGTCTAGTCTGAGATAGGAACGGTGGATGCTGCTCTGACCTCAGGTTACCCCAAAGAGCATCCTTCACAACAGCTTGCCTGCTAATTTAATCGCTGTAGATACTCCTTGTGAAGACATGGCAGGGACCCATTTTCATGCCAAGTCCTTATTTGTGGAATTCACAATCCATCAGGGAAAGCAAGATGAGAACAAGCAAAGTGGGACTGGAAACAGTGCTGAGATCAGGAGGTGTCTGGAAGAGGAGCTGAGTAGGAGCTGACCTCAGACTTGAGTGTGTGGGAGTTAAGAGAATCAGAATGGTTTGGGTTGGAAGGGACCTTAAAGATTATCTAATTCCAACCCCCTGCCATGGGCAGGGACACCTCCCACTACACCAGGTTGCTCAATGCCTCATCCAGCCTGGCCTTAAACACCTCCAGGGATTGAGGGGGCATCCACAACCTCTCTGGGCAACCTCTTCCACTGTCTCACCACCCTCACAGCAAACAACCTCTTTCTTAGCTCCAGCCTAAATCTCCCCTCTTCCAATTTGCATCCATTGCTCCTAGCCCTACCACCCTCAACCCTATCAAAAAGTCCTACCCCAGCCTTTGAGGAGGCTCCCTCAGAGCTGCACGTGAAGCCTCATCTGAGGAGGTTGGCAGCTCAGCAACACGGCTCACTTTAAATAATTGATGTGATTTTTATCAGTTTTAATGGCTTCAGGCTTGCAAGGTGCCCAGAACTCTGCAACTGATAAGGCCCATAAAATGAAATGATGATTATGTCATTCTATTTCAGTGCACTCATCTCTGGGGAGATGAGGAAGGGCAGTGACTGCCCTGCAGAGCCAGCAGCAGCCAGAGGGAGAGTGGGAAGAGGAAGCAAGTCTGTTAAATCCTGCAGCTCTTTCAGCAATATTTCTACTGTACAAACTGGTCTTTTGGCTGACAAATCAAGCTCTGTCCTGGAAGATATTAGAATTGAGTATTGGATTTTAATAACACCTCTAAAAACCTGACTGAACCCAGCTTACTGCTGGCGTGTTTCAAAGTGACAGCCTCTGAGCTCTGCTTGTCATACATGTCAGATACTAAGTGCCTGGGTGACACATGCCTCAGGTATTTCATGTTCTAGAACTGAAGTCATTTAATCAAAGGCTCCTGTAGAGCTGTTAAAACCCTTGGCTTTGCTTCAGTTATCTACCTAACAAGCAGATATTATCTGGGAACACTGCAGTCCTTTGATATACCTTAATTAAACCATAAAATGGTTCTAAAGTGCTAGGGCCCTCCTTAAACTGCAATCATAACAGTAGGGGAAGTTTCATTCAACCAAAACATGCCTCGACTGCAAGGTTTTAACAAGATCTGGCCTCCAGCTCCACTGTTAGAGCACAGATGTACTTCTTAAGAAGCCAAGCTTTAACCCACACAGAAGCCAGAAAAAATTGCTGGCTTTGCCAGGAACTCAGAAGTCAAGATTAACTCCCTTTCCTCACTTTTCACAAGGCCTGTGGGTTTCAGAAGGTCAAACATTCCAAGACAAAGAAACATTGCCTGAACCAGAATGTTCAGTTAAGGCTTCTTTTCCATCTGAGGGTGTTCATTGAAGGCTGGATTTGCATGCAGGGAAGAGCACATCAGAGGAACAAGAAGAGTCTGAAAGGAGTCAGGTAGGGGTGTAGCCATAACACACACTAATTAAGATATTTAGAGTGGAGAAAAGACCTGGCAAACTTATTACATTTCTAAAACTTGTATCTGAGATAGTTACAAGAAAAAAAAACCAACCTCACAGCCATATTCTCATGACTGGACTTTAAGCAACCTATTCCATTGCACTGATACAAACAGGCAAAAAAGTAAACTGAAATATACAGCCTTTTCTACAACTACAGCCTTTATAAATTAGTATTCTTAAGCACAAACACACCCCCTCTTCTCACCTCTCATGCCTTGATGGAATACTCTCTGATTTTTAGCATGGTTTTAACCTGATATACTCTGATACTCAGCACAGATCTGTAGAGCACTGAGTTATTTACAAGGAGAAACACAACACAGCTGAACTTTACTCATGATGATTCATGGCATTACACCTTGTTGTGTTATCATTCTTCTTCACAAAAGTGCAAGCAGGTCAATTAAATTCAGACACACAGCTTAAACATTCAAGAAACATCCTGTCATCACAAGGCTGGAGTGCAGGGAATTTTGCTGTGCATCCAGGGATCTCATTTTTCCTCTCTGACTCCCTCCTGACAGATCAAGCACTGAGAGTGTATTTTACCCAGTCTCACTTCCTGGATTCCAGTCACTGGTTTGATTTATTTCATACTGGAATGTGGTCTGTCCAGCCTTTCATCCTCTCAAAGAATGAGAAAGCTGTCAAAAGTGTATTAAAAAGCAAAAGGTTCTTGCCAAGTTACCCGTGCTTAGCTACCTCTTCTTACAGTCACATTGTTGCATCACTGTCTCCACTGAGAACTAGGAAGCCACAGGAGCAAAAGCCAGAGAAATGGTGTGATGAAGGGCAGGGGTAATGAACAGGCTGGGCCAAAAGGCTTTGAGATTAAAAGGAATTTCCTCACTGACTTCAAAACCTTATTCTGGTGAGACTCCAACTGGAGTTACTGTGTCCAGTTCTGGAGCCCTCAACAGAAGAAGGACATTGAGCTGTTGGAGCAGGTCCAGAGGAAGGACAGGAAGATGATGAGAGGGCTGGAGCAACTGCCTTCTGAGGACAGGCTGAAGGAGTTGGTGTTGTTGAGCCTGGAGAAGAGAAGGCTAAGGAGGGACCTCAGAGTAACTTATCAATACCTAAGGGGGGGGTCCTACAGAAAGGCTGGGGTAGGACTTATTAATAAGATATGTGATGGGAGGACTAGAAATAATGGATGTAAATTGGAAGGGGGTAGATTCAGGCTAGATATAAGAAAGAAATTCTTTACAGTGAGGGTGGTGAAACACTGCAACAGGTTGCCCAGAGAGGCTGTGGATGCCCCCTCTACCCCTGGAGGTGTTTAAGGCCAGGCTGGACAAGGCACTGAGCAGCCTGATCTAGTGGGGAGGTGTCCCTGCCCATGGCATGGGGGATTGGAACTCGATCTTTAAGGTCCCCTCCAACCCGAACTATTCTATGATTCTATGACCTCAGAGTAGCTTCCCACTACCTGAAGGGGACCTCCCAAAAAGCTGGGGGAGGACTTTTGAATAGGGTCCAGGATGGCAGGACTAGGAGGAATGGATGCAAATTGGAAAAGGGGAGACTTAGGCTGGAGAGAAGAAAGAAGTTCTTTGCTGTGAGGGTGGTGAGACACTGGAAGAGGTTGCCCAGGAAGGTTGTGGATGTCCCCTCAATCCCTGGAGGTGTTTAAGGCCAGGCTGGATGAGGCACTGAGCAACCTGGTGTAGTGGGAGGTGTCCCTGCCCATGGCAGGGGGGTTGGAACTAGATGATCTTTAAGGTTCCTTCCAACCCAAACCAAATCATTCTACAATGCAAATGCTGCTAAGGATTCTCGATGTATTTTCTGATCTAACAACTCATATAAAAAAAAAGAGAAAAACAAAAGCCACACACAAACAAAAAAGCAAACTTGTACTTGAGTTTCTTGTATCTAGAAGTTTCCTAGAGCTCTTGTTTATTGCACGAGGAACAAGGCTGGTGAACTGAGCTGCGTGTCTGACTGCAAACTGTGCCAAGGTTAGAAAGGGAATGCACAGGGCTTGGCAGCAATCTCCTTCAGAAGCAGGGTGGCTTTAGGCCAAGTTAAAAGCACCCAAACCTTCTCCTCATGCCCCCTATCCCATACTATGTTCTGCAGACCAAAAGCCTTACCCGTGTTTTGTATCCTCCACGTTTTTGTAAACTGGGTATCAGGAGGGATGGATTCCCCTTCTCCTATGGTGACATCTTCAACAAAGGACATGGAGGGGACATTGATATTTGGACTCTCAAAATCATAGTAGGCTCCAATGGCTGCTTGTAGATTCCTGGAAAGCAAAAATAAAGCAGATTACAGCCTGATTTGGAGTGGGTCAGGTCCTTTTCACAGGTTGCCATGTGTCATCCTAAGAAGTTAAGCAAAAACACTACCCAGACTGCATCAGCTCTGCTCCTCACACCTTTTTAAAAGATTTTCTCTCACTTTATGGATTCCCCAAGGTAACAGCCTTAAAAATGTAACATTCTATTTAGCAGAGACACTATTTCAGACCATTTTTTTACTGTGCTTATTTTCACCAGAAATCCTGGAACCTGCAAGTCTTAGAGACCCTATAAGCATTCATATCCTTAAGATGTTGTGGGAGGTGTCCCTGCCCATGGCAGGGGGGTTGGAACTAGACCTTTCAGGTCCCTTCCCACCCAAACTATTCTATGATTCTATGATCAATTCAGAAGGTCGGAACCTCTCCATTTTATTTTGGCACAAAAGGAGCACAAAATGAACAAAACACAAGAAACATTTTATCACAGCTTGAAGGGCCGAGAGAAGGGCCGAGAGAAGGGCCGAGAGAAGGGCCGAGAGAAGAACACAAGTCTGGCTATGTTTGAAACACAGAGTGGTGTTTGAGCCATGAGACTGTGAACCATTAAAGTCCCTGCTCAGCTCTGGGTAGCCACACCTTAAAGGAACCATCCAAGTCAAAACTTCTTACTGAATCAAGACAAACTGACAGTGCAAGTCTGTGATAAATGAAGGACACTGAGAAAGCCACAAATGCTATCGATTCCTCACTCGTGGTGTTGCTGGAACTCATGTGAGAATTAATTTGAGAAGAGGAGCAGTCAAACAGGAAGAGGATTCCCAAGCCTTAGCTGCTGCCCCACGACATACTATTAAGTTATTAAGGAAGTGTTTGGCAAGTCGTGTAATTCCTCTGTTTACGCATGTGTGGCCCTAATTTACATGTTGTGAGTAGGTGCTGTGAGGATGGAGATGAGTAAGATCTCACCAAATGCAATAGGAGAAGCTTTTTTTTTTAATTCACGATTAGAAAAATCTGTGTTGCTTTTTTGAACATGATAGAAAAAAAAAAAAACCAAACCAAAAACCACAACAAATCCCAAACCTTCAAGAACTGGAAAGCAGCACCTAAAACAAAGCTGGGCTCCACGGGCACAGTTATATATTGAGGGTTTGTATTGTGTGGTGGGGTGTCATGTGTCTAAAGCAATGCCAGAGAGCCAAGGTGGAAACAAGAAAAACATTTGCAGCGTGACCCTGAGAAAGAGCAAACATAGGGATTTTTGGATTGCTTGCCAGCTGGAAAGAGGCTCGAAACAGTGAGCAAAGAAACTGCCTCCTGTTCAAGTGGAAAAGAAAAAAAAAATAAAAAATCAGGCATTCTGGATAAAATCAGAACTGCATGGAAGAAGCATCACTGCCTCCTCTTCAGAGCAAAGAACCCAGAATTAGTAGGCAGCAAGACTGGAGATCGGGTCCAGGGGGGTTAATGAAAGAACAGAATGTCAGGGATTGGAAGGGACCTCAAGAGATTATCTAGTCCCATCCCCCTGCTGGAGCAGGAACACCCAGATCAGGTAACACAGGAAGGTGTCCAGGTGGGGTTTGAATGTCTCCAGAGAAGGAGACCCCACTCCCTCTCTGGGCAGTCTGTGTCACTCTTCCCTCACCTTGACAAAGTTCTTTCTCCTATTTCTGTGGAACCTCCTGTGTTTGAGCTTGCACCCATTGCCCCTTGTCCTATCACAGGAGGTCACAGAGAAGAGCCTGGCTCCATCCTCCTGACATTCACCCTAAACATATTTATAGACATTAATAAGGTCACCCCTCAGTCTCCTCCAAGCTGAAGAGACCCAGCTCCCTCAGCCTCTCCTCAGAAGGGAGATGCTCCAATCCCTTATCTCTGTGTCTCTGTGCTGGACTCTCTCCAGCAGTTTCCTGACCTTCAACTGAGGGCCCCACAACTTGACATAATATTCCTGATGTGATCTCATCCGGCCAGAGCAGAGGGGGAGCAGAACCTCTCTCCACCTACTGACCACATCTCTTCTAATACACCCCAAGATGCCATTGGCCTTCTTGGGCACAAGGGCACACTGCTGGCTCATGGTCATCCAGCTCCCCACCAGGATCCCCTCCACTACTCCCTAACAGGTCTGTAATAGCAGCATTAGGCAGATCTGAAGCCACCCGTGATGGAGAGAACCTAAACAACATATCAAAACAAAATATCAGTTCAGTAATCCATCAGGAATGACAGAAGATAATCACTGCAGGAGTCACCCACATCCCTCTAAGTGTCCCAGGGTGTGAGGAGGCACCAGATGAACACTGGGCACAAAACAGCCATTGATTGGTGAATTCAATCCAAGTGACAGACCTTGCACCATCAACAAGGGAGGGACTTTGATCCGGAGTGGAGACAGACACTGTGGAAGATTTCCACCTTCAGAAGAATGAATTTGCGAGCAGAAGCCATTATTCAGCTGGAGGCATTTTCTACTTAGGAGTGTCAGGGCTATATTTAATACAGAGAGCTCAGAGGAAGGCTGGAGGAAGGGTGCATGTCACATTAGCCAATAAATAGAGACAAATGCTCAGTTTTACGTCACCAACCGCCTGTTGCTTATACTCTGCACAAGATTTACATAACTCCCAATGGGGCTGTGCCAAGAGACTCCTGTTCGCTCAACCAGCTAATACTGTGATCTCCAGTTGAGTTTTCACTAGGATTTCTTCTGGTATCACAGAGGATCAAGGCAAAAGAGCTACAAAGGGCAGCAATGCAGCTCTTCCTCTTCCTCATCCACAAATACATTTTCAGACATACTGCATCATCTCATGAGTTATGACTCTGGAATCACAGAATGGTTTGGGTTGGAAGGGACCTTCATGATCATCTAGTTCCAACCCCCCTGCCATAGGTAGGGAAACCTCCCACCACACCAGGTTGCTCGGGGCCTCATCCTGTCTGGCCTTAAACACCTCCGGGGATTGAGGGGGCATCCACAGCCTCTCTGGGCAACCTCTTCCAGTGTCTCACCACCCTCACAGCAAAGAACTTCTTTCTTCTCCCCTAAATCTCCCCTCTTCCAATTTGCATCCATTCCTCCTTGTCCTGTCATCCTGGACCCTATTCAAAAGTCCTACCTCCCTTCAGATTTTGGGAAGCCACTCCGAGGTCCCCCCTGAGCCTTCTCCTCCAGGGTGACTAACCCCAACTCCTTCAGCCTGTCCTCAGAAGGGAGGTGCTCCAGCCCTCTCATCATCTTCCTGGCCCTCCTCTGGACCAGTTTCAGCATGCACCCATTACTCCCAGTCCTGCCATCCTGTACCCTATTAAAAATCAGTAGCACTGACTTTTTACTGACATTGGGAGGAGGAGAAAAAAAAAAAAAAGTTCTGAGGGGGGTGATTTCTACTGTAATTCCCTGCAAGGCAGCCTGTGCTGTTTTTTGTTGGCTTGGCTGTAAATAGGCTTCAAAAGGTAGTGGGCTATTTGTGCACACAGGCCCTCCGCCAAGTCCCTTGCCCTCCCTGTGTCATGTTTCATTGCTTGCTTTGCCATTGGGAAACAACTCCAGCCCTCTGCAGGCTTTAGTTAAAAACTAACTACAGGAGAGCACAGGCTGAAGAACAGATCTGGCAGCCTTTTGTGATCAGATGTTCACAAACCAACCACCCCACTCCCACCCTTGTGAGGTGGGTTTTGGGGTGAGCCTTTTGGGGGGGGCTGAGATACACCTTGGCCTTCCCGCTATAGAATGAAAAAGAAGTTTCCAGAAAGTGAAGAGAAATTGAAAGTGGTGAGAGCCAAAGTCATGATGACAAAGCAAATCTGACTGAAGTTCAAGCTCTTTGACACAGGCAGCCCTAAGAGATAGCCACCCAGAGGCCACATGGCACCGCTCTGCTGCAAGAGATACCCTCGGTGCTCACATTTTGGTCACGGTCTCTGCTTACACAACACCAGCATTGGCAGCTTTGTTTCCACCCTTTCCAAGGGCCAAAACTGCTCTCCCTCCTTCCCTACCCCCCCAGAAAGACCAAGTACCATCTTTGCTTAAGGGAAATAAGTGTCATTTGGAGCTTGATTATTTGCAGGTTGGATTAAAAAGCCCACCCTGCTGCACTGCCTCCCCTCTGCAGTGTCACCACACTAAGGGACTTCACAAGCAAATGCAGGCATTTGAGAGGTGACTTCAAGGTCAAACACATTCACGGTCCTAAAACTTTTGTTGGATTTGTGTATTTTTAACATATATATTCACACTTTTTTTTTAGTGCCCCAGTTGGAACTGCACAGCACCAACTGCAGATACCCCAGGGACAGGAATGAAGCCTTAAACCTCCCCAGAGGAAGGGGTTATCACTAAAAGGCTCTTGCTTACACATCCTGCCTGCTCTGTTTTCCTTTTCCTCGGTGTGATTTGCCTCACATCACCTCTCTGCCCTCTGTCACATGAGAGAAATTATTATAAAACACCAAAGAGCTGTGAGAGGAAGATGAGTGTGCCACATCCAGCCGGTCTAATTGACATCACTGATCTCGCCTAATTACAGGGATGACCATACATCTCTTTCTTAACTCTGCCCTTCAGGTGTCAGCCCATCCTCACCTTTCCCAAATTAAGCAATTTTTCCATTTTTAGAGCAGTCATGGACTACAGCAGGTTCTGCCATACCCACAGAGCAGGTCTGGCAAGATTCAGCCTGCAAAAGCCTGCAATGAGAAGTCACCCCAGGAGCAGGTGAGCCTGCTTAATACCAGCAGGGCTCAACTGTAGTCCTAAGCACAAGACTCTGGAAAGAGAGATGGGAGAAGGCAGGAAATAAAGGTTATAGTTCTAAATTACCAACCAAATCTTTTCTAACAGTTGGCATCCGGCTCTTTCCTCTCCAAGGGCATCCCATAGCTTTTACCTGTCAAGTGTTTTTCCAAGACATTACCCACACCACCAGAGATAGTTGTTCCTTTTCTAGTCAATTCTTTTGCTCTGCCCCTTTGTTTCAAGCCTCGGGAGCCAAATCACAACAGTCAAGTTAAAACCTTCACTCCTAATAGCTCTGGAGATGTCCCTTAACAACTCTTAAGTGTTTGCAAAGATATGGTTTATCTTGAGCCATTCTTTCCCTACCCAGTTTTTTTCCAGCCAGCCTTTTGTTATGTTAAACCAATATATTTAGACAGTAATTACTCCCAATTAACTAGGTCACCAAGCAGCATTCAAAAAATACAAGAAACTCTTCCAAATCAATTCACAAACCAGAGGCCGCCTTACACAACCTCACTGTTGAGCAAACAAAAAGCGATATATGGGTAATTGGAAATATTTTTTGTTTTCAATTAATTGAATCAGGTTCCTTTTTTAGGAGAATGAAGAGCACTGAGGCTTACTCACCACAGCCTTATGCAAAGCAGGGCACATGTAAACAATATCATCCTTCTCTTATCAATAAAACATATAATTCTTAAGATATATGGAAACTCAACATCTTGAAAGGAGAGGGATAGAAACCAGTCATCCTAAAATAAGGGTCACTGGGGTCCTGGCACACAGATATTCCCAAACTAGGTAAAAGGAAAGCAAATTAAAGGCACTGTCTGCCATCCAGTAGCTCTAACCCACCCACACACCTCTCCCACCAACCACCATGCACGGCTGAGACAAGGAAAGGGATTTTGGGTTTGTTTTCATTTCTACCGAGCAGCTTAAAGATGTAAACGCTAAAAAAAATCCCCTAATGATGTGCAAGTTGCCTAATGTATGCAAGATGACACATAGGAATTCCTCTCCAAAAAATCATTTAGAGAAGAAAACAAGCAACTTCAACCTTTTGGTTAGAGGAATTAAGTGTACAAAATTGGTAAACTCGATGATAAAAAAAACAAAGGATGGATGCAAATTGGAAAAGGGGAGATTTAGGCTGGAGAGAAGAAAGAAGTTCTTTACTGTGAGGGTGGTGAGACACTGGAAGAGGTTGCCCAGAGAGATTGTGGATAAAACAGAAAGAAACTAATAAAAGAAATAGCGCAGCAGATGGATAATTTCTCACTCTTAAATAATGGAACATCTTGACATGATACAGGTAGGTGAGACTCAAAAATGTACACTGAGGTTATCCAAATGAGGCAGTCCTAAACCTACTCTTCCTGCCTCTTAGTCTAATATATTATTTGGATTTTATTTGCCCCAGTTAGTGGGGAATGGGATTGGCAATGCTTCAGGCTAAGACATCTCAAGCAGCTCTGCTAACTGCTCCTGAAGGAGATGCTTCACTCAAAGCCTTAGAGAAAGCTCAAGGGGGTGAAGGGGAAGAGAGATGCTCTCATTACACCACAGGGAAGCACTTCTACCTGGAGCTTTCAATTCAAACATTTTCAATAGAGATGACACGTGGCAATTAAGTGGAAAGTATCAAGATGTTTTGAAGGACTGGAATTAAAATCAGTGAACAGCTTTCAAGAGATGTAATTTCAGAAAGCAAAATGTGTGTACTGGTTATCACTGTTCTTGACCTCTCTTACACTAAATGATGAGGTTGAGAAACCACCTCAGATGATCCAAAGGAATCACTCAAGGAAGGTGAAAGATTTGAGCTGAATTTACACGGGTGAAGAAGGCAGGGGGAGAAAAAGAGCTGGTTAATTTGAAGCTTCCTCACACCACAGAAAAACATTTCATTGTCTTAGCTGAAGAGAGCCAGATCCAAATACAGGTGGGATGTTCCATGAATAAGACAGAAACCTGTGGTGACGAGAAGAAATACTGTGTGGGGAGGAATCAAGAGGCCACAGGAGAGGTACATCATGCTCACAGCATCTCAAGCCACCAAAGGGAGTAATGGATGAAAATTGGAAGAAGGGAGATTTAGGCTGGAGATAAGAAAGAAGTTGTTTCCGGTGAGGCTGGTGAGACAGTGGAAGAGGTTGCCCAGAGAGCTTGTGGATGCCCCTCAGTCCCTGGAGGTGTTTAAGGCCAGGCTGGATGAGCCACTGAGCAACCTGGTGTGGTGGAAGGTGTCCCTGCCCGTGGCAGAGGGGTTGGAACAAGATCATCCTTTTAGGCCCATTCCAACACAAACCATTCTATGGCTTCAATGCAAACTCACACACACACATATTGGGGTAGTTTAACCATTCTGGTGGGGCCCTGGCTGAGCAAAGAGGCCCTGGCAAAGAGCAGCAGGGGGTCTCAGTGCCAGAAACCATCCCATGATGCAGCTCCAAGCCCACCCCCAGCAGCTGAGCCCTCCCAAAGCAGGTGCTCAGGAGCTTTAAATGCAGAGTAAAATATTTGGAGAACGTCACAGCAGGAGCTGCTCTCTGCTCCCTGCCACTGAAAACAGGCAGAGGCTCTTCCCAGCAGAAAAGCAATCAGTGGCTGCAAAAGATTGTCTATCTGCCAATTCCTCAGCAGAAACTATGGCACCAATCTATAATTGTCTGCATTAAAAGCAAAGGGGGATTAGGGTACAGAAACTGTCTGAGAACAAGTTCAGACATGCAAGGCCAGCCCAGCTGGACTAAAACTGTATTTGTACCTAACTCCTTCTGCTAAAATCATCTGCTTGCATTTGCATTTCACACACACCCCATTTCTGTGCTGTTTTAACAGCACAATTACAGGACATTTAATAGTGAAAAATATATTGAAAGGATAGATTTTCATTTAAAATAATCAGGGGTCAAATATTGGAGTTATTTTGGAGGTGTGTGGGTTTTTTTTTTTAATGCACTAGAAGCTGTCAGAGAAAATAGTTTTCAAATATTAATTCTATAATTTCATTACATTTAGTAGCACCAGGGGATAGTTTTGGACACCAGAGCAACAACAGTCTACAGTGAAACTGAGATGACATCCACTAAGCTTTACAGTAGCCACAAGAGATTGAACAGTAAGAAACACACCACTGAGCATCAGCCACAGCTTAGAGAGTGACAGTAGATCAAGAACTACCAGACCCTTTTCTACAGTGTCTCTTCTGCCCTGTTAAGGACAGCAATTCATCAATTATTATAGAGTAAGAATGCCATCAAGAGTTTAAATCCTCATCTTCCCTCTCCCCTACTGCACTTTATCAAAACCCAAATACTTGGCTTATCAAAACTAGGGCTTCACACCCTTCTCAGTACAACTGGTCACCACCTACAAATTTGAATCTGACTGGACTCACATTAAGACCTATATCACTTAAAACACTCAAAACACATTCTACATAAAGAAAGAAGTTCTTTCCTCTGAGGGTGGGGAGACAGTGTAAGAGGTTGCCCAGAGAGGTTGTGGATGCCCTCTTCAATCCCTGGAGGTGTTTAAGGCCAGGCCAGATGAGGCACTGAGCAACCTGGTGTAGTGGGAGGTGTCCCTGCCTATGGCAGGAGGGGTGGAACTAGATGATCTCTAAGGTCCCTTCCAACCCAAACTATTCTATGAGATTGCTTTGGTTTATCTAATACAAGAAAAGCAATAAAGTAAAAATAGGAATTCCCATCCTCCAGTATCACTTTCCTGCCAGCAGCCTGGATGAGCACTGAACTAACCCAAAGAGATTTTCCAGGAAGGAGGAGGACTGACAGGAAAGATTAGGTCTTGCGTTTCCTGCCTCCTTCATGACACAAGGATTCCCCCTCACATCCTCTTCAAAAGGAAAGGAGTATCAAAACCAAGCCTGAGATTTACACAGAACAGTGGGGAAGTTTTCTTCAGGCTTACTTGCATGTGGATTAGCAGAAGAGAAATCACAGGAGAGCCCCAAGCTGAGACAGAGCAGACACAAACCACAGACAGCAGGGACCCCTGAAAACTTCTAAGGTTAAGGCACAGACCACAACTCCCCCACTAGTGACATAATCTTTGTGGTTAATCCAGCAATCCATTATGAACGTGAAAGCAAGGTCAGCTTTAGATATTTTCTTGGCTATACTTAGAAAGTTATTAAAAACAGATTATAATTTAAATTATTAAATTGTTAAAAACAGATATCACCACAAGTTAATCCCTACCTCACCTTGGCTTCTCTCACACACTTAGAGAAACACCCTACATCTGACACAAGATGACAGAAGTCTTGCAGCAGGCCACTGTAATGTTTTCAGAGATAAAATTATAAACATTTTCAGGCTAATCATCACTTTAGAGTACTAGCAGAACAATGATACAGCTACAAATTCTAAGCATATCAAGAGAAAATATTGAGAGCCTATAGGAAAGGACTACCTTATAAAAAATGACCTTAAAAAGAGCTCTTTCCACCAGTAAGCTTGATCAAAAAAGTCTAGGGTTTGCAACAATAAAACTTTCTTCCCCCCACACAATAGAAACCATCAGTATCTGACAGATTTCAATTAAATAGCACTCCTACTAGACTAATAAAAATTCAACTTTCTAAACAAAAGCTAAAAAGAGAATGTAAAGAAATATTCCATGTAAATTACTGAAATATACATACATTAAAATAAGTTTTCCAAATTAGGAATCCCTCCACAGTCAGCGGTGTTGAAATAGAGGGTTTTATACCCAGCATCACCAGCTGCTTCAAATCAAATGAATTCACTTTCTCACGGAGCTGAGGAAGCTGCAAGCCTTACACTGCAGCTCTCACCCTTCAAGTCAGCACAGCCTTCAATTAAAAAAATAATTCCTCTTCCTCGTCACAGTCCAATTTTCATACCAAGTTTAGAGAAATTACGTAAAACTGTTTACAAAAAAATAAACCCCTCTGTTTTTCACATTTCCACTAATCCATGTTGCTGAGAAGCAGTCAGGGCTGGGTTGATTTAAGAAATTTTGTTTTTAGAGAGTCCAATCTGCCCTGTACCACCTTCCCAGAGGTCTATGCCCTGTTTTAAGGAGACTATGAGTGGATATTCCAGCACAGACTAATTCAGCATCAACTCTCTGTCCTAAGGAATTCCTCTTTTGAAAACATCAGCACAAAGGGGAGTTCCTACTGCAGGTAGACCGAGACTTAGTGAGTCTAGACAAGTTCAGACACATTCCTGGCCATACTACCACGTAACACCCAAGAGCTGTGGACACCTGGAACTTAAACTTCACCACAAAAATCACTCCTAACAGCCCCCCTTCCCACAAACCTGTGGTGCTGGATGAGCTTGGGGCCACAGCCAGAAGGGCTTCTGCCTTGCATAACATCTGGCAGGGAAGGAGGGGGAGTGGGAGGAAGGGAGCAGGAGAGTTAAGCTTGCCATTTAATGGAGGGTGGATTTTCATCCCAGTTGCAATGGCAGCAAAATGCCCTCCCCAGCTCTTCACTGCCTGGGTTTTCCCTCTCGAGGAAGGAGCAGGGTTTTGCTGCCAAAACATCTTTTTGGAGAAGTTGGCTTTTGGTTGGAGGCCAAAAGGGAAAGCTCTGGCTCTCGAACTAAAGGCTCAGAACTTGTAATGGAAAATTAATAAATAAATAGTAAGGGAGGACTATGTTTGCTGCCTTTAAAGCATGTGCAGACAGGAATCTCAGAAAGGGCAAAGTCAGATTTATGTGGCTGAAAGGTAAGAAGTCACAACAGCCCACAAAGAGAATCGATGTGTCATTAAGAAGAGGCAGAACTCTAGGAAAGTGTTTAATAAATAACAGGGGGGAAAAAAAAGACAACTCGAAGTGTTTAACCTGTATTTCCTGAAGATCAAGGAAGAGTCTCAGAAACTTTGGATGCATATGTTCTTTCTGAAGCATTTTTGGAGTATTGTTAATAAAACCAGATGCCAGTTTCTTAGTGGTGTCCTAAGTCTGCCAGAAGTTCAGCAGCACAGTCAGCAATGCCAGGTAAACAGAAGCAGACAGACATTTAAAAGCTACTCACAAGTTTCTATAATGCTCCAAAATCAACCATTTTTCCCCACCAAATTGCCTGAACGAACTGTTTTAAACTATTTCCTCTATTCCAGCAAAACTGATAATTCATTTAAAGTGTGTTAAATGCAATTACCAATGATATTATTGGATAGATTCTTTCAAAACACATTATAGCTGGGATTATTTACTACTCCACTTGAAAGGCACACAACAGGGAAGTAACTTCAGGTTTGGAGGTGACCTAATTATCACCAAAGAGCAGTTTGCCACACTTGTGAGAAAAGTTCTAGTGAGAGTTATTTATGTCTCTCTTAATGAACCCATTGATGGACATCACTAAAAAGGACTCAGCCTACCAAGTGAGTGCTCTGCTCTGAGCTCCCTGCACCATTTCCTGACACAGTGAAAGAAAAATTCCTAGATAGTTTCATCCAGTCAAATTATCTGCAGGAGAGATTGATGATAAAAGATCCAGATCCTAATTTTAGGCTACAAAAAAATAAATCCACTAGGCCAGTGCTTAACATCACCTGAGCCAGCGTGGATAAACAGGGGCCCTGTAATGGGAGAAAGAAAAGGTGTTTCCAGAAAAGGAAAAGTGTTTCTCGACTGCAGCTTTTTGTAACAACTGAGGAGAGTTGGGATGTGCAGGCCCATAACCCAGAGGCCACACTGAGAAGAAGTGGGAGCTGGAGAATGGAACATAAACACAACATTATGAGAGTAAATTGCACAAAAACAGGCACAAAAATTGATAGAGCAAGGAAGGAAAGCAGTACCCTGACAGGAACACCAGAAAAATGAGCAGCACCTGTCAGCTTGCCCAGCTCCCCTCTCTCACTGAAAGATTAAACTCTCCCAGGCTTTGAGCCCACTCTGAGAGTGACCACGTACAGCCTGTGCTCATTGTCACATACCCCTGTACATGACATTACACCAGCCCCACAGATTTCCTCTTAACACACTCCCAGGCTCATCAACCAACCCTCCAGACACTTGAAAACTTTCAGTTTCCTGAACCAAACCAGCCACTGAAGCTGGGAAATCAAAACTATCTTCTTCACTTGTCATTAAAAGGTTGTTTAAAACGGCCATAAGCTTGTATTTGAGACACTGGCAATGCAAAAAGAAATTAAATGCAAAAAAAGTGTGAGCTTCTGCAACACAAAGCAGGAGTACTATGGTTATACATAGTATCTTAATGAGTAACTTGCAGGTTCTGCTCCCCTCAGAAAAAAACCCATAGTAATATGCTGCAGCAGAGTTTTTTTCATATTATCAGCATATGAATAAGGTGGAAAAGCATTTTCTGCTGTGAAGCACTTCTCCAAAGCAAACTCCTGAACTCCATGAGAGAGAGAGAGACCTTCTTTTGCATTGTATCAGCTCACCAAGCGTGTGGGATTATTTGCTATTCCCTTACTCCCTCTGCAGATGCATATTTGACAGTATAATTCAATTCAGTTGTGGAAGGATGAAAGGAAAAACGTGACAAAGTTGTCTTATTGCTGCTTATGAGATCAATAATTCCACGTGAGATTTTTTCCCAACTGTTGATATCAAGACCTTTGCCTGGATTTCAAGTTTGAAACCTGACTTTTCTGGATTTAGTGCAACACTAAGAAAAAAACCCCAAAGCTTTGACTTAAGGAAGTAGTTTCTATTAGCAATATCTGAAACTGAAAACACCCTGAATCCACCGTAGTGATGAGACACAAATGTACCAAGGGGTATGTTTTGGTGAGTGCCCAGCACAACAGCAGAGCTGCTAGAGATGGTTTGAAAGATGCAAGTAGCAACAAGGAGTCCAACCCCACAATTCAGACAGAAACAACCACACAACCTTCTTCCACTGTCACTGGGCCCACTGCAACACTAACTCTCTTCAGGTTTTTCTTTTTCATCATTATGTTGTATATTTCCCACTTCTCTTGAGCTGCAGCTGCCCTGATAACTCGCACCTGCTTTTCTTTATCCTATGGCCTAACCCTAAAAGGCTCTCTTTATCCTAGAGAGCCTTTATAAAGTCACAACACAGACTGAGAACTGGAGCATTTAGAGAGATCCCTAGTTTGTAAACAGATGCAAAGTTCTTACCAAACACCTAGACAACTTTCACACAGGACAGTGGCACCTTGAACACTTCTGCCTCAATTTCCCCTCCTCCCAAAGCCCACTTTTAGGGTCTGAGGCACAATAACCCACCCCCAAATTCAGCTCATCCTCCCTTTCTGCCGGGAAAGTGCCCTTTAAAGCTTCGGGGCCCTTTGGATCACATCCTCCCCCCCTTCCCTTCGCCTCTTCCTATCAATTAGTCACTCTTTAACAGTCCCGCAGCCCTTTGACCGACGAGCTCCACGACCTGGCAAAAACACAGCACAACCTCGGAGCTGCCACCGAGAGGCCAAAACCCCAGGTCCCGTCTTACTCTTTTCCTCCTCCTCCTCCATCACAGCTCCCTCCCCACCACCCCGACACTCGGCCCCGCCATCACCGAGCCCGGGGGAAGGGGAGGAGAAACGGGAGGGGAGCCCACAACAAA
>VZTY01033331.1:0-158782 GCA_013400935.1 Turnix velox
ATTCTATGAGGGTATGAGGTTGCCATCAGGACTCACATCTCAAGCTAACAGAACTGCCAATGATTTCTGATGCTTAAAGCTAATAAGAAGGAAGAAACATGACCTAATTTTTTTTTTACTGCCAAGAAATTTGCTTTTTTTAAGTATCTCATTTGCAATAAGTACAGAAAATACAGCTGGGGATGCTTTATTCATTGTTACAAAACAATGTGTCTGATAAGTACATAGAACTAGTTTGCATCACTTTCAGTACTCTGCTGAGTCACAAAACAATTACAATTGTGTGTTTTCATCTTAACAAGGTTAGGTAATAAGCACATTACATAACAGAAAATGTGTGTGCATTTTTTCTTAGGGAGATTTTTTTCCCCTGAATTTTACTTTTCTTTGCAGAAATTTAAAACAGAATGGAATATTTTAGTTGGAAAGAACCTACTGTGATCTTCTTGTCTATCTGCCTGGACAGTTCAGGGCTGACTAGAAGTTAAAGCATGTTCTTAGGGACATTGTCCAAATGACTTTTAAACACTGACAGGCTTGAGCTATAGACTAACTCTCTAGGAAGCCTGGTCCAGTGTTTGACCACTCTTTTGGCAAAAAAATGCTGCCTAATGTTAAGTCTGAACCTTTGCTAATGCAGCTGTGAACCATTCCTGCAAATTCTGTCACATACCTGTCCTTGGAAAGCTGTATAAAGCAATGAGGTTACCCCTCAACCTCCTTTTCTCCAAANCTTAGGGACATTGTCCAAATGACTTTTAAACACTGACAGGCTTGAGCTATAGACTAACTCTCTAGGAAGCCTGGTCCAGTGTTTGACCACTCTTTTGGCAAAAAAATGCTGCCTAATGTTAAGTCTGAACCTTTGCTAATGCAGCTGTGAACCATTCCTGCAAATTCTGTCACATACCTGTCCTTGGAAAGCTGTAGAAAGCAATGAGGTTACCCCTCAACCTCCTTTTCTCCAAACTAGAGAAGACCAAATTCCTTCCTCATAGGATGTTCCTTCCAGCCCTTTCACTTGCTTTGTTGCCCTCCTCTGGATGCATTTAAGGTCCTTTACATCCTTCTTAAATTGTGGGGCCTAGAACTGCACACAGTACTCAAGGTGAGGCTAGACCGAAACTAAATACAGAGAGATAATCACATTTTTTGATAGTCTGCTTATACTGTGTGTGATGTACCCCAGGATGCAGTTTTCCTTTTTGGTTGCCAGTTGATGTTGGTGACTAATAGTATTATAGCATTTTCTTACTTTCCAAAACTTGCTTATGAAACTGCTTTCTTCAGTGCTGTTTCAGTGAATGTTAAACAACTACTAAATATTTAACATCTTGAAAAAGAAACAAAACATGATAACTTTGTTTTATTTCCCTTCACAAATTCCTAATTCTACCTGGCAAGTTTGATTCACATTAACAGAGTGATAGCTCTTACATCTTTGAAAATTTTCCGTTTATAGCAGTGTTGGACTTCTCTGTGCAAAATGCCAAACTATTGCCAGCTCTCCTAACTCTGAAAGATTCTAAGTTCAGCTTTCTGTTAATCACTGCAGGACTACGGACTGAGTTGCCAGTAGTTGAGAACTTTATATTTCTCAACTACCTTGCTGAATAGGAACTTTACCGGGAATCAAAGGATATTCTTCAGAATCAATTAACAGAAATAAAAAAAAACAAACATATGAATAAACTGATATTGGAAAACAGCTTGCATTTCATTAGGAGGTACTAAAGAGTAGCTGTATTAATAAGGGTCGCAGTTATTATGCTTGTATTTACACGTAGTATACATTTTGGAAAGGAAGACAGATGTTGCTTGTTGAAAGGGTTTCTTTCATGGTGCAAAATACTTGTTATAAATATGCCACTTTGACAAAAGAGAATAGTATGAGGAGGAGTGAAATGTAGTAAGCTGAACAGGAGATTTACATTATTCTCTGGCAACTTTGATAGATATTATTGGAAAAAAATGCATGAAAATAACACTTCCTTTTTAACCACTCTTGAATTACTGAAACATATGGCAAATCGCACACAAAAACATCTATCTGTTGAACAAAGTTAACTGACAGTAAGGGCTTAAATTGTTTGTCCTTTTAAATGAATTATTTTAGTCCTGCAGGATGGTTCCATCAGACAGAGTTTTTGATAGCTGGAAATATGCTTTATGAATTCCTGAAATCTTCCATGCTGCTCTTGTCTTTTATGCTAGCTGCTAGGATTCCCAGCCTTTTTGAAAAAAAAAAAAAAAAGAAATCCTGGCACACAATTCAAATAATTTTAAAACTTCTTGGCTTGTTTTTGGCTGAGACCTTTTTAATAACAGACATGCTCTAGTAATCTGTCCTCTGTTTCAGCTAGAGATCCAGACAAAGAAGAACCACTGTACCTTCCTGATGTCCTCAGAAGGAGATACCTATGACTAGGAAGGATCAGTAGTACCAATATAGTTTCCAGCATGCATTTTGTCAGATAGAACTGTAATTGATGCAGCAGAATATAAATTCTCATCATTAATTGGAAGAAAGATCCGGCTTCAGTGCTATTCTCATTCTTTTGATGGGAAGTAATTAGCCAAGGTTTGGTTCTCATAGCATCTGATTTCTTCCAATCCATCAGAGACTCACATGTGAGTGGATTTTCAATAGTGTAGGAGCAGGTTGTTCCTATTACAAGAAGAAAATTATGATAGAGTCACTTATTTAATTTGTGTGCATTGCTGTTTCCTGTAATAGAGAAGAAATCAAAGGTAGTAGAGTTGGGAGTGACTTCAGAGTCTAAATGAGAGCATGGCACAGCCTGTAGCTGATATTTCCATAGAACCTTTTCTTTTTCCTTTCTTGTCTTTTCTCTTTTTGTGTTTATTCCATATCTCCCTATCCTTTTTCCTTTATGATTACTAAAATTATACTAAAACTGCTGAGCAGACTCCCACCATCTCCTATTTTGTGAACTGATAGCTTCTTTGGTACATCTTAATGATTCCTTTGTTTCTGAGTGTTGACTTGTTGCTTCCACAGAGAGCAGTGGTTGCCTGTAAACTATCCTGTATGAGAAACATTTCCCTTTAGCTAGAAGTAGACATACAGAAATAAATTTAAATGCATTTTATCATAGTGCAGCATCTGACAAGGAAAATATGAAGTGAGTGAGCATTGGGCATGGAGCAGTTTAATGTCTTCTAAGGCTTTATAGAAAAAGAAAACAGTAGGGTTTTCCTTTACTGATTGCTTATGATTAGGAGTCTTTTTAGAAAAAAAAACAGGCTCAAATTTTAATTGAATTTCTGAAATACTGGACTTTTTCATAGGCACTGTACATATTTCAAACATAGGTACAGGTGTACAGATTGCCTGGCTAGGCAGTGTCTCAGCAGCATCCATGGAAGTGCAAACTTATTTTGCATAAAGCCAAACAGATTTCCCTCTCAGTTAAGGGAGTATTTCGTATCGTGTGTCCTTAATTATGTCTCTGTGTGTAAGCCAAAGACTGTGGCTAGCAGGAGGCCAGGACACTGTTCAGTGACTGTTGTATTTCTTTTCATATTGTAAAGTTCCCTGGTCAATTTTTAAGATACTGAAATACTTCCTTGAAGATGCTTTCAGTTACTTGGAGGTCTGTTCTGAGGAGACTTTTCCTTCTATTGCATGTAATGTAGTATTCACTGTAGCAGGTAGCCACTTTTGCTTTACTTCTGTGAATGCAAATGCAATGCTTATTTTTTTTTTGTTTTATTTTTAAAACTTCTTCCGTATTACCCTCACCACAGCTTCTCATCTCCTTTCTCCTGTATGCACCTAGCTGAGTTGTATTTTCCTGTGACAGGAGCCATGAATTAATTATATGAACCTTTGTCTGCCACAGCCCTGCCATCTCTGCAATAAAAATTGCCAGGGGACAGTTGTTCTCTCCTTTCCTAAGCCAGGCGAAGAAAGAGAAATTTGTCAGAAAGTCTTTGTTGCTACAGGTTGCAGATATAACAGGACCATGAGGATTTGCATGTCTGCTCTGTATGTATGAAATTGTTTTTCATTGCTTCTGCATGAAAGCAGAGCCACAGTGAAAACAGAAGAATGCAGGAGCTGCTTAGTAGGTTTGTAAGAGACCTTGCTTTTCTAAGGAAGGTCTCTGTAGGTTTGCAGTTACTGCTGTTTAATGCCTGTTAACAGGTTTGCTCGTTTGATGTGGTCAGGGCTTGCATCTCTTTGTTAGAGCATTTTATCTTATTATCTGGGAGTATGTGTTAAGCTTCTTCTATAGCTATATTGCAACTGCATTTTACACTGCAATAATCCCTTTGGCTGTGTTTGTGTGACTTGTAAAGACAGAGGTTGCTGTTTTATATTTTCAGCTGTGGGAGTGAAATGGAGCCTTGTTTATGTTACACAGATGCTGGTTTTGCCTTTCATATTTCAAATACCTGTTGGTGGTCATGCTTCAGCTTCTGCTGAGCCATTTCCTTAAGGTGTGGTACTGATATAAACTGATGAAACTGTGATGCCAACATTATTGATGCTCTTTCCCTTGTTCCCCTCATTCCTGCATTATGCTTCTGCAGGGAAAAATGCAGGAGCTGCCTGGCAGGAGGGAGGAACATTGTGTCACCTCAGTGACACAGCAGTGAGATCTGCTTAGCTGTATCATCAGACTGCACCCTAAAGGTGCCCTGCTCAATGCAATGCGTAATTCTTCAGCTGAGTCAATGAGTAGGTAATGTGACTGTTGCAGTTTTCAAGCAAGGGCAGGCAGAGTCACCATACTGAAAGAGGAGGAAAGGAATGAGGAGGACCATTGCTGTCTTGAGAGGTCTAAATGGACATATGCCAGTCTGTGAAACAAGACTTTGACGAGCATATTGTTTTGGTTTTTTAAATTACGAGACTTTGTGATCTAACAAGCTGATGTAGAAGACATCCTAATTCTGTGTTCTCAACATATGTGATCTGAATATTTTTCGGTTGTGATTTTTGAGTTAGAAGGCTAGCTGTTTGTTCTTGGGATCTGTTGGCACTGAGTGCAGTTTAGGCTTTCTGTCACTTTCCTTCTGTGATGAAGCTGTAGGACAGTCAGTGTATGTTACCCAGAAGCCAATGCACTTAATGGCACCTGCTGTCATTCTCTCTTCTCCCAGGCAGGAGGACTGAAGCTCAGGGAACACCTTATCTCTAGGTGGTAAGAATTGGAGTCCGGAGCAGAAGACCAACCTCCCATGTCAACTTTTTGGGCACCAGACACTCAGCAACATGCCTGCTGACACCCTGAAGAAATTTGGAACTGAGGATGATTTTTCCTGTTTATATTAATTGGACTAATGAAATGAGGCAGAGAATTTCTCTTTAATCACAGCTACTTCACAATTTCTATTCATACTGCTCCTTGAGTCATCTACCTATGATGCAACATAGTATTTATCCTGTCTGATAAATCCTGGACTAGCAAGATTTCTGTGTTGTATTGAATATCTTGGTTAAAATAGTATAGACTAATGAAATACTGCTCCCATTTGGTAGTGGGGAGACCACACAATAAGTTTCTCTGGTTCAGCAGCTGTCAGTAGGCAAACTTTTCAAGTACAGAATATTTGGTGAAAACAGGCTCAGGAAACACAGAGGTGGGGGGAAAAGGAAGGAAACTGTGACCTGTTGGAAATGATGAGGAGCTTCCAGGGAGTTTTAAATATAGGGTGTGATCTGATTTTGCTAAACCTCTAGTCTAGTCTGGTCATGATTTATGATGGTAACATCCTTATTTGGCTTTTAAGTGAGTGACAGGATTTATCTTTATACTTGAGAATGAAAGCTGTTAATTAACTATGGAAAAAATTTACAAAGACCAGCAGATTCTCTGTTACTATCAGTCCAGGAAATGAGCTCAGTGAGTGAAGACGTCTGAAGAAATCCTTTACTCCTAATAGCTATTAATTCAGAGATGCTGAAGGTCAGAGCAGATAATCCAAATGGTCCCACCTGGCCTGGCCTCAGCATGTCTTTGAAGTATTTCTTCAACACAGTCTGAAGCCATATCTTCCTGTTACCTGTTGCAAATCAGTATGAAGAAATGAGAACTAGGGGAGAAAGGTGGAATACTTCCAGTGAGATAGACTTTTTTTGTAAATCAGGCTACTGAACTAATTTTAAAGTTATGTATGTCAAAATGAGCATTCTATTTTTCTGCTTTTTAACCCTAGTAAGGAGACTAGCTTCAAATAATGGGATAAAATGGAGATGCCTCTGTGAGTTTTTTCCTGTCTTGCTTTTGTGAATAAAAGCATGGATTAACAATAAGACCAAATCCAGAGAAATTATGTTCAGAAAACAATCACCCTACTAAATATGAGAGTCTGACATTGTATTATGATAAGCTATATCAGAGTTTTTTTCACTATAATGAAGATTAGGATCATGTAACTTAAAGAGACATGGATTTTGTTTCGTAGTCAACATTACTGCTTAATAAAAACCTGATGGTATTGCCTGTTCCTAGTTTTTCTTATAGCTAATAACTACCAGGAAGTTTTTAAAAAATCAGCATCAAACTGACTATCGAGGAAGGGCTAAGTGACACTGCTCTTTGTGTTGTTTTGTCTTTGCTCAGTGTTTCATGTGGTCAAACACAGGAAGAGCTCGGGGTAACCACAGATGAGTGCTGCAGGCAGGACTGAGAGGCTGACGCACTCCTGGGGCACAGATCCAGTTGTAGAGGAGGACAAAGGTCCTGTGGTTTTCTTGAGGAATAATCAGCTGGCTTCTATTGCAGCAGATGCTCTGAGCATCCATCTTAGAGAACAAGGCATAATTTAATAGGATTTTTGATGTAACCAATGCTTTTGTCACAGTTCACAAACTTGAATCAAATCACTTGGGGGAGGAGAAGATGTCACTTTTATGGCTAAAAATTTCCAGGGCATTTTGATTAAATTTATGCAGCTGCAACATCCACAGCTGATAACTCATGCAGATGTTGTATGGAGAATTGCAAGGCTTCTGGCTAAAAAGAAAAAAACAACCCACCCCACAATTTATTTCCCTTCAATATCTTAATTAGCTTTATAAAAATGAAAAGGAGAGATTAGGGAATGTGGATTTGGGGAAGAATTCTCATGCTGTGCATAATAAAGTACTAGGGTTCTGATTAAATCTGAGTTGCATTTAAATTTTGCCCAGTGTACATACTAGAGGACAGTAGACAAAATGGGTACATGGAGATATGTGTGTACTGGTATATAGCCTGGACCAGCCCTCAACACAGGAAGGATATTGAGCTATTGGAGCGGGTCCAGAGGAGGGCCACAAAGATGGTCAAAGGGCTGGAGCAACTGCCCTATGAAGACAGGTTGAAGGAGTTGGGGTTGTTCAGCCTGGAGAAGAGAAGGCTCAGAGGGGACCTCATAGTAACTTATCAGTACCTGAGGGGGTCCTACAGAAAGGCAGGGGAAGGACTTTTTAATATGATATTGGATGGGAGGACTAGAAACAATGGATGTAAATTGGAGGGGGGTAGATTCAGACTTGACATAAGAAAGAAATTCTTTACAGTGAGGGTGGTGAAGCACTGGAACGGGTTGCCCAGAGAGGTTTTGGATGCCCCCTCTCTGGAGGTGTTCAAGACCAGGCTGGACAAGGCACTGAGCAGCCTGATCTAGTGGAAGGTGTCCTTGCCTATTGCAGGGGGGTTGGAACTCGATGTTCTTTAAGGTCCCTTCCAACCCCAACTATTCTATGATTCTATGACCAATGGAGGTCTCTGAAACTGCTGGAAGAATGGTTGCTGATGGTAATCTGCTAGTTGCTCTGACTAGTGCAGGGGTTAATTCATAGTGGATTTAGCAGTACCCCACTGTAAGAGAATAACTTCTCCCACACATAATTTTAGATGTCTGATTTCTATTTCAACAAATATTTAATATTCATGTCAATAAAATGTCAAACTGTCACTTTTATGGCTCACTTGCAGCTTTTTACAGCAAAAGAGGAAAATGTTTGTCTTTCGCTTCTGCATTAACAACAGAATTTGTCTTTGCTATTAGGGAGGCAGTGAAAGACATGTTGTCTTTGGTACCAGCAGTGATGATGATGCAGTAATTTTGCTGTCATCGGTAATGCATTATTTGTGCACAATTTTAAGAGCTGCCTTATGTTTGAAAAAGTGATGCTTTCACACATCCCTAAAAACTCCCACCAGTATAGGGAAGAAAATGCAAAAGAATAAGACAATGAGACATTGCCTTGATTTCAGCAACAATGGACTAATTTTTCCTCTAATGCTTGTGAGAACTGCACTGTTAGAAGATCTTGGTGTCTGAATTTGTGAAAATATTTACCTTATAGACAGCTGTAGTATGTGGGTTTCAAGGTCACAGTGTTTACAAGCCTTGCTAGGTGCAGGGATAAGGAAGAACAAGACCTGTGCACTTGACCCAATCTAGCCAACAGGATTATTTTATACCGTGAACATCACATTCAGTATAAATTAGAAAAGCTGCTGAGGAGTCTCTCTTCCTTGATGGCTATGATCCTGAGAACTTCTTGCCCTGGTGCTAGATGCCTGAGCCCTTGCTTTCCTCTTAAGTCTGTGACACTCACAGTGTCCAACATTTGCTGTCCACTGCTGGGAGTGCACAACTCCCTGTGATAGAATGGGATGCATATAATCCTTGCATATTTTAGGTTGTTAATGGTATCAATACCGCTTCTTTGGTGTTATAAATGTTAATTATCTATTCTTACTCTCTTTAGTCAACCTTTATGTTTACTTGTTTTTTTTTCCCTATTTTCCTTCCTGGATGAGGAGGGGTCATTATGACATAAAATAATTGTCTAAATAACACTAAATTGTTGTAGGTTCCTCAAACTGTGAAAGACACAAACTTACATCCCACTTCTTAAAAAAGACAGTAATCAAAGAGAATTGTCTTTTCAATTTCTTGGGATGGTTACCTTCTTCTTTCAAGGAAACAACTATTCCATCAATGTTACCTTCAAATATTATGTATTTTTGTGGTGCATTTAGGTAGACAGAATGGATTGTTTGACAAGAACAACTAGCACGTGATTTTTAAAAAAATCTCCAATTTCCAAATAGTATGTAGGTCATATGATACCCACAGGCATGATTCATCCACCTGGGCTTTATGCCAGTCAGCAACTGTGTGGATCTGACACTTCAAGAACACTGCAAAATTATTAAAGCTAATTTTTTCCCCTTCAAATATCACTGTTGATCATAACTGTAAAAATACAGCATATAATTTATAGTTCCTTTCTGAAATAATTTGTTTTGTTAAGAAGATGCAAAAAGTACAGTGCGTACTGAAGAGAATGCAGAGCAGTCATAGCTGAATGAGCCCAGGAAGCTTTTCTTGGCCCTTCAGGCTTTCATTTCAAAGGTTGCTACCTTGATATAAAGTCATATTTGAAGGAGGAGTAGTGTATGTGCTTGAAGCCCAGCTGAGTTGCTAAATGTTGATCTTAGCTCCAATCAGCTAACGTCTGCCAGTGTCCTGCCTCTGTTAGGCCTTTTTAATAAAAATGAAAATTTCCACTTGGGGAGCAGAAGCCCCTTATACTTAGTACAAGTATTGCACTATTTTTTTTTGCAGTGAAGTTAATTTTCAAGAGATGAGGTCATGCTCATTTTCAGGTGTGTGCAACACTGAGGATTAAATATTCAATGAGCCTTGTTCAGGGAGCCATCAAGCTACATTTGTAAAGATATGCAAGTCTCTAGGAAAACCAAAATATGTGTAGCTGGGGTGGATTTTTTTTTTTGGCTATACCATATTTATCTCAATGAACACTTAATGGAGTAGATTCCTCTGGGTTGCTTTCCTTGCATTTCTATATTGTATCTGCATACTTCGAAAATGTAGGTCCTAATGACTTAAAAACCATCTACCTCTTTTAATTCCTCCTTACAAAGAGTTGCGTGAAGATTTTTTTTTACGGCATCTATAGAGAGTAAAGACTGAAATTCTCCCAGTTTAACTGAAGAGGAAGCTTTCTAGAAATGTCTGAGGGAGTATAACATTTGCCAACTTGTAAAGAAGCAATAGAGTTTAACTTTCATGAATTTAAAACTCAAAAAATTGTATTTGTCTTTTATCTTCCTTAGTTTGTGACTTCCCATACCATAAAAGTGGAACGGGAGAGGAGGAATGGCCTCTGGGTTGTAAATATGTGTTGAGTTGTGGTGGACTTGCTCTGAGTATTGTTTGTTTTTAAAATTTCTTTCATCTAGATAAAAAAGAGGCAACAAGATGTGGTGAGGTTTCTGGAAGCCAATCGCATAGAGTTTGAAGAAGTGGATATCACAATGTCAGAGGAGAAAAGACAATGGATGTATAAAAATATTCCTGAGGATCGGCAGCCAGCACAAGGCAACCCACTGCCACCACAGATATTCAGTGATGATCGGTACTGTGGAGTAAGTAGCTGTTATGGTTGCCAGAGGACAGTATATTAGTATAACCTGTTGGCCATTTAAAAAGCTGGGATTTGATGTTGTGCTTTCTCTAGTAGCATTTTAATTCATGGTAACAGTTTGGGGTGATAGGTGCAGGTGATAATCATGCATTGAAAATTCAGATAATTCATCTGTAAATCCCAAAGTTGTCTTCACATGGTGGATCCCCTCCACAAATGCAAAAATTTGTAATGTCACATGCTTCATGTACAAGCATGTGATATGGTCAAGTCCCTTGTAAACCCCACTCTAAGCTGGAGATTTATGTTTTTCTTGCTCCTTGGGTCTAGTTCAAGCATAAAAATTCCAAAGGATGTCTTCGGTGTAGTAAATGAGAACACTGGCGACACTGAGCAATATTGTCATTCCAATTAAGCTCCTTCTCTGCTGCTGTCATAGAGTAAATTTCATTTATGGTCAGAGTGCATTTATGCAATCAGAGTCTCTAGGTTTATATAAAATCTATTTGTTGTTTAAATTTTAGAATGGTTTTATTTTTCCTAAAGCACTTGAGACTTGTCTTGTTCTGATGAAAGACTGCTAAGCATGAGACCCCATGAGTCTGACAGAAGCTTGATAGCTGGACTGGTTTCTCTGATGATGCAAGCTAGAATAACTTCTCCACGTGCAAGGGCAAAGCTGAAATGGTAGCCTTTGATATATAAAGAATGGAACCATATAAATATTTTACTCCCTTGCTTAGCCAGTGTGATAGACTGAAGCTCTGAGTTGTGGATGCTGTTGTAATCTGTAAGAATTGTCCCAGGATTTTTACTCATCTCTGAACAAAGTGTTGTAAAAAGACCACATCGAGAGCCTATTTGCTTTGCTGCATCTTTTCAGACTTCTGTGAGACTTGGACATGCTTTAGGAGGTAGATGTGAGGTACTTGTTAGAGAAGCTGGTGAGAGAAAGGAAGATTTGATGTGCCACCATCTGCTTCAGGAACTGATTGGGTAAAGTCTGTCTGTGAGTTCAGTAGGAGAATTAAAAGGGGAAGAGGGTCTCTACAGGTATAATAGCTGAACCAGAGTAAATGTAGGTATTGTGTGGGCTTCTGACTAAATTGTGGTGGTGGTACATTCAAGTTACTTCTAACTTAGTCCTTGCCAGTCTCCACAATGCTGTAACTAAGCTGCTTCTGTCTGGTGGATCATTCAGATCTGCTGAGAAACTGTTGACTGTAACACGATTGTTAGTTTAAAGTAGGAAGCCTATAAGAAGTGATCTAGGATCCTCAACAACAGATTGGTTATGATGCAGCAGGTAGCTGGATTCTTGAAGAGAGGTATTTAATATCTCTCCCATGTTCTAGATTGGCCTTACTAGCTCACTTCAGCAGCAGTATAAATATCTTCCTAATTCTGGGTAAAAAGTGTCAGTTAAAAGAAATGTGTCTGGGACACAGACAGGATTTCAACCCTCACTTACAGAGCAGCCCCTCACTTCCAAATATAATTTCTGTTCTGTGTGATTTTAGTTTGCCTGGGAAACACATGATTTTAAGCTGTTGTTTCTTACCCTTTCAGCTTGTTTTTCTTTTAGCATGTTTTAATCCAGTCTTGGAAATTGCTGTTTGGAATTCGCAAAGAAGAAGTCATGTAGCATGTGAAATGATCTTGTTAATCTCCTCTGCTCAGCTGATAGCTGTTTTGGGTGAGCAGAGTTAATCCTATTACTGGACCTTGCTGTCTGCATGAACATCTTTAAAGAGGCAACATTTGAAAGAAACTGTATTTCTAGAATGATGGAAAAAGCATGCACAGGATCTCCAGCATTCATCAGTTGTCTTACTGCATTAGTTAATGAAGTGCTTAGGTAACAGAGGGGAGGCAAAATGTTAGGTAGAAAGCAAAGGAGTTAGAATATCCCAATTAGATGAAGTTAGCAGACATTGCACTACTTGTCTGTCATTTCCTGAGAAGATGTCTACATATATTTATCTTGACATAAATAATGATGATAATAAAATCATTGTTGAATAACTTAACATAAAACTCACTTGTATTTTTCAGTTTAGGTAAGGTAGTGAGAATTGTGGCTTCTCATTCCTGATTTGTGTTCAGGCAGTTTTTAATCCATTTAGCTCTGTTAATGAGTGCTGCTGTCTGTTTTTCTGCCTGACAGTTCTACAGCCTCACCAGAAAGCTGCCTACATACTCATTCCTATGGCTTATACATTCTTGCTGACAATACAGACTTACAATACAAACTGGTCAGATCCTTTGCTGTTCCTCTCAATGTGTGAAAGCTATACAAGGCAAAGCAAAATAGGTACACTTTTTGTTTTCTCTATGTTATTTCAGAAGAGGTTCCCAAGGATATTGCGCGTGAATCATATTCATAGTAGTTCTTTTTTTTTTCTGTGTTAGTAAAAACAGTATTTTTTTCTCCCCATTTTCACTTTAGTAGAGAACCTCAGCAGTATACACAATGGTAGTATCTCTGAATAGATTTTTTCTGGCTAGGACATTACTGTTTGAAATAATCACTTTTCAGAATATAACTGCAGTATAGAGGAGGGTATGTTTTCAGTAAATATCGAAAATGGGTTGATGTCAGCTGTTTTGAATGTGTAGAGCTAGTTTAGGGGAGGGGGAAAAGGTACAAAAAGATTACCAGTGCTTACTGGTTTACAAAACAGAGAGTAGGGATCCTATTGGTACCAAGATACAAACTCCATGTTTTGAAACATGAATGAAACCTTGAAAATTTTCTGAATCCTGGTAATAGGAAACATGATTATTAGTCGTATCTTGTCCTTTTCTCATCTTCTGAGATGCAGTCTCCAATTTTTCTATAATGCGTTCTGCTAATGGATTCTGAAATAAAGAAATTGGCAATAACCATTTTATTTCCTGTGAACAAGAGCTGTGAGCACACAAGAACACAAATCACTTTACTGATTATCCAGTGCTATGTCATAATGCTGGTGCTATGATAATTTATGTGTTTTTATGACTGTACAGTCTGTTGTTTCATCTTAGTGACATTGCTGTGTGAGAGTCTACATTTCAGACAAATCAGATATGTGAACCCGCTTTTCTAATTTACAGTAGTATAAATTTGAAATTACAACAGTTACCTTGCTCTAGTTTCTCTGGCTAGTGCTATGTAAGAGTAAAGAAATATTACTGCCTACTGCCTAGTTACTTCCTGAAGTTCCCAAGTGCAGGAAACTCCTGCACTTTGCATAAAGAAAAGTGAAGATACTTTGGAAAAGATAATAAAAGAAATGGAGCAAGAGAGCCTTAATAGGAGCTAGTGCACTGGGTTGGATTGTTGGGCATTGAAACCAGTTATGCCTTGCTTGGTTCCTTGCAAGGCTCTTGCTCTATTAGTTTCAGTAGCTCCTGCTGTAGTACATTGACAAACAACTGTAGCATACCACTCAAATCATGGTTTATTTTCATGGTTTGTTTGTGCACACTGGATTTCCCCATCCTCCTGCATTACCCACCAAGTGCACCCTGGCCCTTAGGCAAAAGAAACTCCACAAACAGGTTTGTCTTTTACTCAGGGAGGAGCAACCCACACTGTCCCAGCCACTGTTCTCCATAGCAGAGATTTTTTACCCACTTGATTTGTTTTATCATGGCACATGTTTTGCACTCAATGACTTCAATACTCAGGCCCACGCCTTGATCACAACATTTCCTGGTGTGTTGTGGGCCCACTGAGCTACGAACAGCTCAACCTCATATGCTCAGTCCAGTCCACTATAGTCAACTTAGCAATTTCAATTCTGGCAACCAGGTCTGCCTCCTTCTTGTTTCTGCATTCTTCAGTGGCATGGTTCTTGGCCATGTGAGTGCCTGCATAACTTACTTTTACAGCTAGGCTCTCTATATAGGCAGCAACATCTTGACACAATGCGGCAGCCTAGATGGGCTGACCTCTGTGCTGCAGTTAGTCAGCTTCTGATGCTGTAGCCACCTCCACAGGACGTTTGCTACCATCCATCAGTTTAAGGAGCAGAATAGTGGCCAATTTTTCTGCAATTGCTTGGGCCAGCTGGATGGCTTTCAGTTCTGCAACGAGACTCAATCCACCTTTGCCTGTAACAGTTTCTGTGACTTGTGTGACAGCACTTTTCTTCCTCCACTGTTGTCCCACAGTATGACAGGACTCATAATTAAATACAGCACATTGCTTTTCATTTGCTGCTAAGTTATTGTATGGTAGGGCCTCTTTGACATGAGTCACCTCCTTGGTGATCATTGGACATGTCTGTCGTCTAGACAGTCTCCATGAATCTCTTCTCCCTGCTCTTCCTCAGGAGGAGCTTCTATCTCTTTTGCTAACTGTGCTTCCATTGTTTCTTCTTGAGTACAGAACAGCTGTTGTAGTTGAGGGTTAGATTTCTGATTGATCCCCAGTGTCTATGTGTCCTCAGATGCAGCGTCATTCTCATTCTTTTCAGAATAGACATAGGCCTGCCCCAGTACTGGAAGTTGTGTTTTTATGGCATATGCAAGGCATCCTTCCTTCAAGTGGTCTGCCCTTTCAACAGGATTCCATATCTACTCAGGAGTGAAGTTTCAGACCACCGGGCGCAAAGACTATTCTAGACACCTGCCCAAATTCTCCCCTGCACCCTGCCTCCTTGGATTTGGTTGCCTGACGCCACATTCCTGTGAGGCATTCCCAACTGGTAGGTTAGTCTTATGAAAAGCCAAAATCGGTATCAGTGCACATAGTAATGCAGCCTCCTGCATATAATGAGATATCCAAGAAACTAAGGGACCATTGCAACAAAGGTGGAAACTTCTGTCCTATAGGAGAAGAGGATGCCCTTCATTTCCTCCACAAAGTGACTCCTGGAGAAGAGAACAAAGATGTAATTGCTAATTGTCTCATAAGATAGTTTCCAAAATACTGGGGTGGCAGCAGTGCCGGGGCCAAACACCAGAATAGGCTCAAGGTCAATGTCTTCATTGTGACGCTACCAGGCAAAACAAAATATAGTGAAAAACAACACAGCAAAGAGCAAAAGCCAAAAACAGCTGTTAACAAGCTCTTGAGTTTGATGTTAATGAAGAAAAGGGTGTGAGCAACTGAGGAAAAAAAACCTAATCAGCATGAAAAACAAGAGAATTAACATCATGACCAGCAACATGAATTAATACCCTGCCAAGTAACAGCTGAGCAGGTATCACAGCTGTAAATTCAGTCTAGCACACTCAGGTCAAATCTGTCATTACCTTGAACCTTTTTGAATCTCCATTCAGGAGACAAAAAGGACATTTGTGGATTGAATCAGCAGCCATACAGTTGCTTGCTCCACCAATCCCTATCTCAAGACAGTGAGGAAAACAGGAAAATCAAAAGCAAGAGAACTCCTGGGTGGAGATCAAGGCAGTTTAATAAGAAAAGGAAAAGAAACAGAAGATCTTGATGCTGTGCAAGCACTGCTTGCAAGGCAGTAGCCAAAACATTGATGTGTTATCAGAGTAGTTTTAGTGACAGAAGCAACACAACACCGTAGGGGTTGCTGTGAAGAAAATTAACTCCATCCCAGCTGGACCCATTAAAAGCACGAAGATAAAGACTCTTGCTTGTTTTCTAAGTTTTCGCTAACTAACTGTTGTGTTTCAAGGTTACAGAAAAATTTTGACATGTGGGTTCCAGAGTGCAATTTGCAGGCCCTGGCTAGGACTCTCATCTTCTTCACATGCTTAGTGAGAAAATGTTATTATCCACACAGGATCTGCAGTAGCCAGAATATGCTGGACATGGAGAGCTCTTAAAGCAGAAATTGAGAAAGTCTGGAAAAGCTATGACTGAAATTAGGCCTGTGCCTCCCACCTCCCTCTTTCCATTTTCTCTGAAGCCTCCACAATTGAGTACATAAACCTTTTTAGGCTAAAAGTGACTACTGAGTCTTTCAGAAGATTGGAAATCTCTGATTTCCAGTGAAACTGCACTTTAATTTTTAACCTTACAAATCTTTTAACCTTACAGATTAGCACTTTGAAATGTTAACAGTTTTATATGTTGAAATATGCCACTGATGTGAAATAATTTGAAAATTAGACCAACCAAAATTGAAAGGGACTCTGTTTCCAGGTGGGAGTTGGAGCTGATGGGAAAATATTTGCATAGCAGGCTGACTTTTATTTTTACCTGTTTGTTGGTTTTTTAACTTTGAAGCTGCTCATATGGTCAAGTGTTAGGGTAAATCCTGATAAAGTGCCTAGTGGGCAGCAGTAGAAATTGAGATACATGGTATTTATTGTCCTTGCCTGAAATTTGATATCTGGGTATCAACTACATCAAAACAGTGGAGACCTATAGACAAGAAAGAAATAAAATAGGCTGCTGAAAGAGGTGCAGTGTTCTTGAGTAACTAATTCAGTACACAGGCGATACCTGTGTCCCTGATTTCATTGCACTATGAAGTATCAGTCTCTTTTTCTCTTTTTTTAGAACAAAAAAGATCCTGCAAAGATTCATATACATACCTTTTTCTTCCTTTTCTGTATGTGTCAAATGACAAATTGGTAACTACTCAATGATAAGAGGAAAAAAAGAAGAAAGAAAGGATTTAAGAAAAATGGCTAAGGGCTGTCTCAGACTTTCTGCCCTGCTCTGTCACTGGGGAGTTGGTCATTATTCTCATGCCTGCAGATACACAGAGCTTTAACTCTTTCTCTCTGGATCATCAAGCAAAGTGGCAGAATTCACCTTAGCATGCCTGCTCTAGTGAACTTACTTCAGGAACTAGGGCAGTTGTGAAGCTGTTTTGCTATTTAGCAAGTCGGCATTTAATTCCTTGTGCCCTTACCCAACTCTCTTAAACTCTTGGTGGTCAGGGTCTGTCTTTAGCAGAAGGATAATCCACTAGATAAAAGTTAATGTGAATTGCTCAGAGACTGTATAACAGCTGTTAATGATTGATGGTGCTGGAACTTTCTTGATTAATTATTTTATTCACCAGAAGTAGTGTTTCTTGTAAGAAGTTCTTGGTGTGAAATTGTTCTTAATTACCTTTTATGGTTGCACCAGAGTAGTCTGTGGCTCACAGGTGTCCACAGGCCCAAGGCTGACATGAATGACTTGAGGCCAGTGATGCTTTCTATCTTCCCAATTAAGCCCCTTTTTTTAAGCAAGAAATCCAGAAGACAGAGCTGCTATTCAAAAGCAATTGCTGCCCATGTGTCTTCTGCAAGTTGGCAAGATCCTTTTCAGACCATCTACAAGATCAGGATGGTTGTAACTTAAAAGCTATTCCTATGCTTTTGCAGTCCTCCACTGCATTTCTGTGTCCTGAGGCAAAGAGCTTTAGTTCCATGTAATATGTACTTAATGGAAGGAAGTATGGTACCAGAGACAAAGTCTATAGTAGTCAGTCTGCCCTGTGTAAGATGTTAAAAAGTAGGAACTCCACAACTCAGTAAAAAGGAAATCCAAGAATTTTATCTTCCCCAGGTCATTAGGAACTGATATCAGTAATGTCGTAATGCTGCTGTTTATCCTGTGGTGGAGAGAGTGCTTTCCTGTTGAGCACCACAGTTTTCATTTGGGCTCTTTCCTCTCTGCTTTCTAAAATTCATTAATTGCTGTCTCAAGGTGAACTAGCTGTAACCATCTCACCACATAAAGAAAACTGTTCTCAAAGATTTGATACATCTGGGGATAACTTACTCTGCTTTTGGACACCCTGTTTCCTAAATATAATTATATAGAATGTTTATGTATTTAGAAACATTTAAAGGTAAATATAATTGGAAATATCACATCTACAACAGGCAGTAGAAAATACCAGAATCTCTTTTACTTTTAGCATTTTGTATTTATGACATTGATGTTCTGCAGAAGTTAGGGATAATCATGTGACAGAAACTACTGACATTTGTGTTTGGGATTCTAATTCTCCTTTGCATGGAATGGAAACTTCCTATTGTGACACACTTTCTTGTGGAGAAGGGGTTTATTTTTGAAGGTGTCATAACTACTTTGATTAAAGTCTTATAAAGGTCCTAGCCTATTAAAATATACTGAGATAAGGATAAAAAGACTTAGTAGTTGAAAGTGATACTTTGAGGGCACAGAGTATTGGAATATTGCACAGACTATGGATGCAGGATGAAATAAGATTTGCAGCACTCTTTCACTTGTAGCTGTGCTAATATGATTACTTGCTAAGACACTCTGAAGATAGGGAATTTATAATCCATTTATTAGTAAAAATGTTATTAATACATTGCAGTGCTATTACAATTAATGTGGCACTCTTCAGTAGATTCACATTTCTTCTGTGAATTAACCACAGAAAACAAAAGAAAGGTGGAAAGAAGTTTCTGCCATCCACCCAATTCCTAAAATAAAGACACGGAAAGGGGAAATCCCTTTTCATTTAGTGCTCTGACGTCTCACCTAATATTGATATGAGTAAAATATTCTGAAAGGAAGAACAACCAACACCTGGTTGTCACATCCCTTATAAACTTATGTGTACAATAAAACATTTCCAGGTTAAAACCAGTGCATGCAGAGCTTCTCTGCAACCCTGTAAATTTATGTTTCTGAGCTATGATTTAGTTTGGAAAGATAAATACAGTTATGTTTCAGGCCCTTTGTCACTCAGGCTCCTGTCATGGTCTAATTTGATAAAATGCTTATACAAACTTGCAAAATAATATGATGAGCTGGAAGGTGCCTAAAAGCACCTTCATCCGTAGGAGCCACTGATTTTACCCCCTGAATATATCCCTGGCCCAGGTGGGCACTGTGCCAGTTTCAGGTCTTCAGTACTTGGCTGAGGGAAGCCCTTCTGCGTTTTGTCTCCCCGTCTTAGAGAAGAGGATTATTGGTTCTTACAGAATTGATGTCTGTACCCTATCTTGGGATGCTGAATGAATGGCAAACATAATATCAGCCTGATTCTGTCACATACTCTTCAAACAATGGAGCTGTTGCTTCCCTTTTGTTAAACCCTTTTTCTTTGAGATGACTGAAATAAACATCTGGTCCTTGCAAGAGGAGTAACAGGTTGCTTTGTAGAATCAATTGTATAAACTCTTTAAAAATCCTCATCAGAGGGTTAGCTAATTGAAAACTCGTATTTAGACCGAGTCTGCCTGTGTTGGGCAGTCCAGATCATCATATTTTGGTGTGTTTATATTAAAAAAGGACTCACATGCACACATGCTCGTTCTCCAAGGAGAGCTGTGCTGAGTAAGAGCTTTCCATTGTAATCCTAATCAGATCAGTAAATGAATGTCATCTGTTCAGGAGAACTGGACTGCCCTTTTGAGGGAGGATGCTAACAGCTTGTTCTCTGTGGCATACAGTATTAACTCAGTAAGCAGCAGAATGCTGACTCAATGCATTTAAATTACGAGTTCCCCATTATTACTTGTAAAAGTAATTACCTTGCCCCTTTTATAAGAATGAAGGCACCATAATCATACATTGAAAAACTGTTGCCAAAGAGAAACAAATTTGAACAGCATTCCAGCAGACTTATTTTAAAGGCTGTCCAATAATTAGTGCATTAAAAATCTGTATAAAAAAACAGTACTAACAGCAATTGGGTGGATTCCTTGTTTTTTCATTTACAGTTTCTATCTTTTAAACTTTGTTAGATGCAATGTGCTTCTAATTTCAGTTATAGTAGTGGATAGACAGCAGCTGTATAATTACTAATTGTAAATACATTCTAATTTGTACTAATGTTTTCCTTTGACCCAGAGCCATCACACTTGTGTTATGCTCCTTGAAGCACAATTAATTATTTATTCTGGACTGCAGTGCTGCCAGTTTTAACTTTGGTGGGCAGTAGATAGTTTCTCCCAGCAGTGACAGTCTTTGTTTAAACAAACTTCATTGTACCAGCTGGACAAAATGCTAGTCCAAATTCAATATGGCAGAGTTTGTAATCACATCACTGCAGTGATCTAATGTGTGAGACTGAAGGTCTATCTAGCCTGGTTTTGTCCCAGCAGGTGCATAATCATATGCTTAAGAAAGACTGCAAGCAAGTCAAGCATATAAAATACTTCTGCTTGAGTATTTTCCCTCTCTGTAGCTCTTTTTCTTAAATAAATATAACTCTAATGTATTTATTTATTTTACTACTTTTCTCTTTCCTGAACTTCAGCCTTCTAGTGAAGACCTGTGAACATTAAGCATCTTTAGTGTGCTCTGGCAATATGCTCTGTGGATCCACTGAGTTCTACGTCTAGTACCAACTCTCCTGCCACCACCATGAGCTTTGTAGCCTTCCTCACATTACCATCAGCATTGACTTTGCTCTTGAAAACCTTTACAGCCATGTCCTGCCCCTCTATCCTGATTTAGAGTCACTCAGCAGGAGCAGGGAAGGCAAAGATGACCTTTATACCTTTAGCTGATCTATAGGTGAAGTGTTTAAACTTCAGTACAGTTAGCTTTGTTTGTTTACAACAAAGCAAATGCTTATTAGTTCCTTTAATCCATTCTCTTGTAGTTCTTAGAGCATCTTTAATGCTGTACCTGTTCTGGTGGTATAACATGGCTGTATCTTGCTCAGACTACTTGGTGGTTGGTCAAGTGCTTTAAGCATGAGGATCCAGGCCAAAATCAGTCAGATGTTTGTTACCCTGTCAAGGAGCTTTTTATGACTTCAAATAGCTTTTTACTTACCTTTTTTATAGTCCTCTCTTTTTCCCCTCAAACCATCCTGAGATATATTTTTTTCCTCTCATAAACTAGCCTTTCATACCCTCATCTTCATGATTTATCACCTGTATTTTTGGCTTTTCAGCTTTTCCGGAAGGACTGAGAATCTCTGTGTCACTGATGATTCATGTCCACTGTCTCTATGTCCCCTTAGTTTTAGTGACCTTAATTAGCTGATGTTGCCAGAATTTTATACAATAATAATGTGCAATTAGCAGCTCTAGAAAACACTGAGGATCATAATTTAAAGTGATACCATAAAAATTTTATTTGTGCATGTATCTGCCTTTTGAACCAGGGCAATGGGTGGCAGTTTACCATTTATATAGTGTATTTTTAGGTTAACAGCTGCTTTCTGGATGCCTCTAGGGTATCAATGGGAACCTCTTCCCTGCAGAGAAGTGAGACAGAGATACTTGGTGTATCCCAGCAAAGCTCTGGCACCCATTGACTTGGTAGAGCTGCTTGGAACAGTGACAAGGGGACTGTAGGAACTTGATGCATATGATGAAGCCTTGTGCAGAAACAAACCATTGCCTTGCCAAAATCAGCAGATGGTGGTGTTCTTCCTCTGTGGGAGGCAGTGACCCACAGAGTTTTTCCAAGTAGAATACGGTGGCTCTCAGCAAGTTGGGCACTTGGCTGAATGTGAAGCTCTCAGCTTCCACCAAGCTTGGCACCATTTTCCCTTCTTCAGCCTCTGCATTGACTGCTGGTGGCAGCAGGATGTTCTTCATGTGACACATTAGTGTCTTTATATGTGGCCCAAGCCTGCACTTTCCTTATAAAGGTGAGGTGAAAACCAGGAAGTTTTGGGACATCTGTTGCCTTGCCTGTATTACTGGAAAGCCAGGGATGCCCACTTTGAACTCCTAGCACATGCCAAAGCACAGCCCATGAGTCCTTGAGGTTGTGTTCCTTGAGATCACACTTCTCAAAATCTCTTCAGAGGTTATAATCTTAAAATGTGTTTTTGCAACTTTTATAGAAATATTATGCAATTTTCTAACATTTTTTCCACATTTGAATATTTAGGGTTCATATGTTTTCATTGCAGAGATCAGAAGGAAAGTTCTCCTATTTAAGGTTTTATTGATACTTTATCTAAAAGTAGGATGGTTCTTCCTCCCATCCCCCATGGAAGTGTCAATAGCATTTTAATATGTTTTGTGATACAGTTATCTCAAAACATTGGGGAGATTGCTTCTGGTGGGTAATCTCTTGTGATTATTAAAAATACTGATCCTTTTAAAATTGATCAATCCGCTTGGCTTTGTGCTCTTTCAAATTTCCACTTACTCATTGTTTAACCTGAACAATTCTTTCAGTAAGTGAATCCAGGTTTGATAATCCTTAAAAATGCAAAAATAAACCACACTAAATGAGGCTGGGGTACTCCTATAAGTACAAATTGATAACTAGTGCTTGCAGAAAGCTTTTCATGTTTAGGTATTAAATTACTTTACAAGGGTAAAGATAAACAGGTATTCATGGATAGTGGTGGATTAACTGAGTCACAAAGTCACTGTCAGAGGCAGAAATGCAGTGTTATTTCTTATGACTTTATTTTCAGGCTGTGAATGCTCTGGTTTTTATTTATGTTTTATTAATAAAGAGTGAAATAAAACATTGTCTTAGAGTAATGGTTATTTTAGAGCTAGTTGAAGTACTGGGACTAAGAACCCCAAGACTTGAAAACAGTGATGAGAAATGATGACTCACCCAAACAGAGGGCCTTCCCTGGACAAACTGATGAAACGAACACATGTCTAGGGGTTCTGTGGAGTTAAGAGGAAAGTGTACTCACATGTGCCTGCCACCACATTGGCTGCTTACAGTTTACAGGGCTGAAATGACCAGCTTTAAGCAATTTAAACCTGCCTTGAAATTAATGGGAGGGTTGCCCTTGTTCTTCTCACTGTGGGTTATACTCATCCACTGCTCCTGCTCCAGAGATAGCATGACTCACTTCTAGGTGACCCCAGTACAGAGGAAATTGAGGTTATTTCTCAGATAGATCAGGCATTGTCTTCACAGGTGGTTTTGGTTGTGTCCCTCATGGCTTTTCTTCTGCTGTGGCAGAGTCGAACTGGACCTTTTTCAGGTTTAACAGTATCCATGTGTTTTTCAGTTCTCATTCATAAAGGTCAAGGGCTTAGTCAAACACCCTTCTGATAACTCCTTTAAGTATTCAGCAATTACACTGTCCCTTTTTAATCCATGGTGGTTTTGGGGTTGCTTTCAATACTGTTTCAGTTTGTGGAGTCTATTTTATTTGGGTTTACTTTCTGACTATTAATGGTGAATTTAAATTAATTCAGAAATGAATGTCCGTTCTTCACCTTTAAAGATTTTTCTAACTTGATGTAGGACTGTTGATTTCCTCTGTTTAATTACATGTTTAATTTCAAAGTTAGGTAGAACAGACCATACCTAAAATTAACAGTGAGGGAAGCTTCATATGTTAGCATTTTAAACAGTAACAGTAACGGTTCCATGCTCATAATGGTAAGCAGCATCAGTCTGCAAAGTCTGTTTTCCTATCTATGGTGATGATCATTGCAAGAGTTTCTGCTTTCCTTTGCTCCAGTGCTGCTTCATTCCTTGATGTATTTCATTCCTTGATGTATTTCATTCCTGTGACGGTGAAAGCAAGTAAATTTAGCTCTTCCCATACAGTGGAGTAGATTTCATTTGAAATTACGTATTGCACAGAGAGAAACAGAAAAACATGGAACTGAAAAACAGAAAAAATACATTCAGTCTCTTTCTCTGTATATATATACATGTGTATAAAAAGCTGAAAGAATATTTAGAATTAGAGCTTAGTCCTGGAATACTGATTTACTGCTCTAGTCTATAGCACAGCAACATGCCACATTTTAAAATGATGACAAAAAACCACCTGAAGGAGGTTTACTCTTTCATCATTTATCAACTAATATGTCTAAGCTCCGATGTCCATCATAAACTCCTGCTGGTCTGTCTGTGTCTTTCAGTATAGAGGGTTAGGCAGGGAAACTGCCTCTGTGCACCAATGCTTTTTTCTGGGCTGAGATTATTTGAATGGTTAGATAACTCCAAAGTATCCATTTGCTAGGACAGTTGTATTCACATTTCTATAGCTGTATGTCATGATGGAAATGCTACCTAAAGCATCTTTGTCTAGTGTCACCATAAAGGGTTTCAGAAAAATTCTACACATGTGCAAGAAAATGATGGATCGTGTGGGAGGAATGTTATCTTTGCTGTGGTGACTATGTATTTTCTGTCCAAATCGTCTTTTATTTTGCGTTGGTGGAGAGAAAAAAAAGAGAATGAAGATAGAGTCTTCATCTACAAGCACACGCCTTCCTTACAAAGCTGTTTCACGAAATGCCAACCATCCTTCTGCAAGGATATAATTTGGTATATCTTATAATTGGGTCTGGGTGGGATGAAGGGATATTCAGAGATTCACACTGCATTGTGAAGACCCTGAGAAATACTGGGAAGCAGAATGCCTGCACAGAACTTTTTTTCCTCCTGACTAGATCTGAGAAGCCAAAATGTAACCACAAGTGGATATGTTGGCTAGGCGAGAGAAACGTAAGAAGGTTCCTAATATTTGTTTATATATATGTGTGTACACATATGTGTATGGGTATATTTATGTATGTGTGTACATATATATAACTCAGAAGGTTTGTATTGCTTATGGTAGCCTTCCAGGAATAGCCCAATCAGAGAAGGATTTCTGCTTTTTAGTTAGAGCTGCCTCTGTGTATCTGTTCTGGTCCCTTGTAATTTTGGGGAGTATTTGTACAGGTTCAAGAGAAGGAAGTAGTGGAAGGTAACAAGTGCACAAAGCAGCTGCTGATGGGGAAAAAAATGAGGTCTAATTTTATCGAAAGCACCTGAAAGTTTAACAATGAGATTAATGAGATTAGGAGCCAAAGAAACACTAACTTTGGTAATGACTCTTACTCAGATGGGAAGCATGCGGAGGCAGAGAGGTTGCCTGGATTGCCTGTTCTGTATTGAAAGCATCTGAGTGCACAGTCAATATTTTAAATGCTTGTTGAATGCTTTCAAGTTAAGAATACATATTAATCTTAGATATTTACAGGTAATTACTGTGTAGTGACAAGCACATATCTGAAATTTTTGACATTTACAGAGTATTTTACTTGTCACAAGTGGTTAAATATGGATTAATATTTCCATTCTATTGTTACGTGAATTGGGTGCTTCATTGTTTGCTAATGGTCATAGAGATAAACTTTGCCAGACCGTGAAGAGCCTGAAACCTCTTGGCTTCTCTCCAGTGGACAAATCCATTCACTAAAATCTGTTCTGATTTTCTCTTTTCCCCTTGAAAACTGAATTTTGGCAACTCATCTGAGATAGAAGATTAGCAGATGTTCAATGCAATAAACAAATCAGTAAGAGCAGTAGTAACACATTGAGATCAGAAGCTGATCTTAAGCAGCTGAAACCTAAAAGGAACTTAATTGTGATGATTATCTTTCTATAGAACAAGCTTCTTCATGGTAACATTTTATAATTAAGTGTGTGGTTGTCCAAGGTTGTGATATTATTGTTGGTTTCAAAGGATGTAATGATGATGAAGTCTCTTTTCCACCATGGAAGAAATGAGGAGTTCAACTGTCGTAGGATTTCTTCTTGGAGATTTCCATGTTAGGAAGTATTTTGTTTGTTAAAATGCAAATTGGAATCAGGAACTTGTTTGCATTTTTAGGCACTTAAATACCCTTTGAAACATGCACACAATAGATTTCCTTTTAATGCAATACCATGTTTATACTTTCCTGTCAAATAAAGTAGTGAAAGAGTTGTAGTTAGGGAAAGTATGTGTTTTTCTTTGCCACTGTAGTTGGTGATACCATTGCAGTTTAGAATAGCTTCTAGGAGAATATGAGTAAGTATCATTATTTTTCTAAGCATTATTATATATCACCCTTCAGTGTAGTACATGGTGTGGTAAAACCAATCAAAAAACCAAATACAAATGTTGACTTCTTTTTTTTTTTTTTCCCTCTCCAGGATTATGATAGTTTCTTTGAATCAAAGGAGAGCAACACTGTCTTTGCCTTTCTTGGAGTGAAACCTACTGTGGCATCAAAGGTGGGTGTTGTATTGCAGACTTAGAGCTATTGAAATACTGGAGATAGAATTTTTTTTAATCAGAAGAACTCTGTGTGTTCAGATACAGCACTGCCCTGATCCATACTTTTACCATATCAGCTTCATGCTAATGAGGTAACTGAAACAGTGCTGTAAAGAGCAAAGCATTTTAAATAATCCAAGCATTATAAGTGGAAGTTAATTTGAGGCAGCAGATAAATGAAGTTTAGAAAATGCATTCTCCTTCACATCATCAGTCTAAACTGAAAGCAGCAGGAGATTGAACTAGGATCTTACTCACTGGAATATTTGCAGTTTACCTGCCCTGAAGAGAAGGATTTGGGGGTGTCAGTGGTTGAAAAACTCAACAGGAGCTGGCAGTGTGTGCTTGCAACCCAGAAGACCAACTGAATCCTGGGCTGCATCAGGAGAAGTGTGACCAGCAGGTCAAGACAGGTGATTTTGCCTCTCTTCTCAGCTCTGGAGAGGTCTCATCTTGGAGTATTATGTCCAGTTCTGGAGCCCTCAACATAAGAAGGACATAGAGCTGTTGGTGCAGGTCCAGAGGAGGGCCACAAAGATGATCAAAGGGCTGGAGCAACTCCTTATGAGGACAGACTGAAGGAGTTGGGGTTGTTCAGCCTGGAGAAGTCTCAGAGTAGCTTCTCAGGACCTGAAGGGGGCCTACAGAAAGGCAAGGGTAGGACTTTTTAATAGGATATGTGATGGGAGGACTAGGAATAATGGATGTAAATTGGAAGGGGGTAGATTTAGACTTGACATAAGAAAGAAATTCTTTACAGTGAGGGTGGTGAAACACTGGAACAGGTTGCCCAGAGAGGTTGTGGATGCCCCCTCTCTGGAGGTGTTTAAGGCCAGGTAGGACAAGGCACTGAGCAGCCTGATCTAGTGGGAGGTGTCCCTGACTATGGCAGGGGGGTTGGAACTAGATGATCTTTATGGTCCCTTCCAACCCAAACTATTCTCTGGTTTTGTGTTACCAAAATGTCATGTTACTGGGTCAGCATGGCAGAACAGTTCAAGCAGGACTGCATTTATTCATTAGGGTTTGTTTGTTTTGTTTTTTTTTTAAATTAAACGTTGGAATGCTTTAGCAGTGAGGAGTTACATCAGCTTTTTTTTTTAGAATTCAGTTTTAAGTAATACATATCTACAGGTCAGTACAATAGAGTTTATTGCCATGTGGTAGGTTGGACACCAGTTCAAAGAAACTGACCTTTGGATGGCAGATCAGTCCAGGGAGGAATTTTCTTCCCTTGACTATTACAAATATAACTGTGTTTCATAGTGGTAGTGTTTTATGCCTAGATAGTAGCTCTTGGTTATGTATAGAGTTCCTCTTCTGCCAGGAGTTAATTTGTTTCTGGACCTCATGAGGGACAGAAGTGGGAGGGAACCTTACCAGTGATCTACAAAAGTGGGTTATTTTAGCAGCCTGTCTTGCTTCATAGATTGGATAACTAGTTCTAGGAAAAAAGATCATGTCCAACTGCAGTCAAAATTAGCAGCTTCTATGAAGGTCGTTTTCCTGGGAAATAATCTACAGGAGTTAAAGGCCTAGAGGAGAGTCTCTATAAACTTGGCCAGCTTATAGACTTGTCCCTGCTTCAACCTGGTAGTACTTCAGTGATGTACCCTCAGCTTCTGTGTGAACTGTGACAGTCACAGACACAGGAGATAAGAATGCATTAATAAACTTTTTTTCTCCCTCTCTTTTCTTTTAAACAGCAATTGGAATCCTAGAAAGCCTATCAGAAGTATCAACAAACACATCTCCTGGATGAATGACCCTGTTCTTCAGCACACAGCAGCTTCCCTAATGGATCACTGTGATAGAGCAAACATGTATCATTAGCAGTAGTCTGCTTGCCCTGAGATGGTGCTAATGTGGAGTTAATACCATGTACAGGCTACTTGTATTCCTTTTTAAAAATACTAATTGTTAATGTTTCACTTTTTTCTTCTGATTACCTTTCCAACTGGCACTGGTATTCTAGCACACATTTGAGAATAAGGAGTGGAAGCGGAGGGCTTCTGTTGTTCATGGATGTACTTATGTAGTCAGTTCCTTACGTTTTTTAATTCTTCCTGCTAGTGTAGTTGAAATTAGTACTGGTGATTGTTTGAACATTTATGCTGGCAATGATATGGAAGGGAAAAATTCTCAGTCTTAAGATTTAAATCTAAGCCAATAACTGCTGTATTTTTGTTCTATATTTATTTGTGATGTTTATGTTAGTTCATGTCTATTGTAAGACACGTGGGCTATTAACCTTGTTCATGAAAACTTGATTTGTTTAGTGATGCACATCACAACTGTCTGTTTAAAAACGGTTGTTATCGTAGAGGAGATGCCAAAGTAGAAGTAATTTGATGTGGTTCCTGTTCCAAATGTTGGTGAAATGTGCAGGAAAACTACCTTTCACTTGCTGAAAAATACTGGGTAGTTCAGAAGAAGTCTCATAGCTAATGATAATGTTGTTCTCTCTTGACAAGCTCTGTTGGATGGATTGTCTTAAAAGGAAATTTTGCCAAAACCTTGAGTTTACCTTCAATAACACACAGTTCCCCCATTAGGCACATGAGAGCTTTGAGAGCCAGAGCTAAGTCCCCTGGACGGTAAAGCACTCTGCCATGATCCAAGAACACACCAAACTCTCACAGCTGTTGTCTTGGTTATATCTCCAGGTGTGGAAGTGTGGAGAAGCCTCACAGACAGTGAGAAAGCTGAGCACATGCTCAGGCCCCAATGATTATCTCAGGTGAGGAACAGGAGCCAAGTAAGGGAGCTGGAGGTTGTTCCAGTGGGACTGCATTGATGAACATAGCAGAACATAGGACCTTGACTTGCCAATAGCCTTTGCAAAATGTATTCTAGACAGAAGTCAAATTGCATTATGCATTTTGAATCAGGTCGGGATATGAAAATAACAGCTATGCTGTAATGTAGCTTTTACTCAAGTGATTTTGTAGTGCCATTCCAATAAAAGCCCTCATGTCATTGGGTAAATGAAGGACAACTATTATGAGGGAAAGCTCCTTTGCAATCCCAGCATTACTCAGACTGTGTGGTTTGAAGGAAGACAAACTTATAAAAACTGTCAGGAAGCAACGCTTTGTGCAACAATTCACATGTTCTGTTAAAATCAGCATCCAAGACCTGTTAGTTGGAGGGGACAACTGGAGGTCATCTGGCTTAGCACTGTCAAAACCAGGGCTAACACCAACCACCAACCTAGCTTGGCTTGGATAGGGGTTTGTCTAGCAGTTGAAGATCTGATAAACCTCTGGTTGACCTGTGCTAATGGTCCAGTACTCTCCTAGTGAAAACTTACTTCTTATGTCCAGCCTCTACTCCTAGACTAATTCATGGCTTTGGTATGTTTTCTGGCACTCACAGGAAGAGACTGGTACCATCTTTTTTTTTTTTTCTAGTTTGTGTCGCTATTGAACTTCAAGAAGGTCCCAAAACAGTGCTTCATATGTGGCCTCACCAGTGCTGAATAGAGGGGGATAATACCTTTCCTCAGCCTGCAGTAGCATACTGCACTCTTTCCCCTTTTTGCAGTGGGTCCTTTGTTGGCTTATGATCAAACTGGTGTTCACTGAAATCACTGGTTCCTTTCAGAAGTGGTATTAATCTGATGACTGCATCCCAGTCCATACTGATGTCTCACCAGTCCCAAGGCAAAGTTATCTACTTGTCCATGTAAAACTTCATGAGGTTTCTGTTGGCCCAACCCTCAAGGTTATTGAGATACTGTTGGACTAAAACTCTGCCAGTTGTTACCAACCACTGAACCAGGTTCAAGTGTCATTCACAGATTCACTGAGGGCACATGCTAGGTCATCATTCAAGTCCCTTCTCCTACAGAAGAACTGTAACATCTCAGATTCTGGACAAGAGCTTACTCATAACTACAGAGATATGACATGAAGAATGTTCATGACTACTAGTTACTGGGTAAAGCACAGGTTACCTCCCTGTTTTTGTTGTCTCAGATACAAACTAGTAACAGCTGTGTGGCTTTTCTCTCTAGTACAAAGGCAAGGAAGCTTTAAAAAGGAGATGTTAAAGGAGTCCATCCATAGATCATTTTCTCCTTGGATCCTCTGGTGTCCCCTCAGTTCAGTTAAAGGCCCAGGTAGAAGAAGAGCACACACAGATTTCAAGTCTGTTCAAAATCTTAGCTACACTACCTGTTCTAGAGGAATCCTGAATAAGAGCTGGCATATACATCTATGTATATACACATATGTATGTGCATTTTTATGCATTATGTTATCTGTACTAAGTTACAATGATATTCTTGTCACCATTCCCATATTTTCATGAGACTTGAACCTCCCATAGGAAGGGTGGGTGACATGAGGAGGAGCTATGTGTTGTTAGCTTCACCGAGTTTGATAGAAGTTAAAGTAAGTGATTTAATTTTGCAAATTAATACAGGTAGAAACTTTTGTAATTACACAGTTGGTTACAGAGAAGCCATCCTGGATTTATCACCTACTTGATATGTTGTAAGCTTCGAGAACTGCCTGAAGTCCCAGTTTCCAAACACTTTCTTAAGTATGTAAGAAAAATTCACATGAGTAATCCTGGGTGAAATCTCAGGCTTACTGATGTGAGAGGTAAAAACCACACTGATTTCTCCAGGGATGAAATTTGTTTCCCGGAACTCCTCTTGAGTTTCGATAATTGCAGAATAGAAGCCTCCCTTTCAGTGGAGAGCCAGTCCTCTTAGGGCTCTTAGGTAAACCCAGCTTATTCCAGAGCACGCATGTGGGCATCATCAGTTCTATGGAGAACAACACCAGCTCTGAAGATATCCTGCTTGCTTGCATGGAATGACAGTGTAAGTCTCTGGAGTATACGTGCTTTTGAATAGGTGACTAGTTTAAAAAAAAAAGAATTATAAATATGTTGCTTGAATGTGAATTCTGGTCTGTTGCAAGACAGCCTTATTTTTGTAATTGAAGCAAGTAGAGTTCTAATTTGTTACACAAGATAGTTCTAGTTTGTTACACCAGATGATCTGGAATTTTTTAAAACCAGTTTTGTAGAGGTGAAATGTAACTATCGGGTAACAGAAAAGATCTGTGGGAGCTACAGCCATTTATTGAAAGAGGTAGCAAATTCTTAGTCTTGTTTAAAATACTTGCATATAAAGGTGCATTTGAGAACCAAATGATCCTAGTTTTGAGCTCATACTAGTGACCACCCCACTTTTTGAAAGGGAGAGCAGTGTGGATGAAGCTGTCACTCTTTGTACCTGGCTAAAACTTCTGTGTGGGCTGACGTGCACCTGCACATTCACTGTATCAGTGGCTTTGATAGAGGTGGTTTTGCTTGTGCCACACACTACTGGATAGTGCCTTGCTAGAAGTCAGTTACTATAGGGTCTTCTTAGATGAGCTTCAATTTAAACTGAGAAAGGGGTAGTTTCTATATTGCTATTTTTTAATAATGCAGTAAATTGATTTTGAGGCTTGAGTCAAGACACAAATGCTTTGCAAGGCTGGAATTGTTTTTACTGAGTCTTCTGAACTCTTGATCTTTCTTAGTGTGGCTTTCCCTGTTTTTCCTTTTGTTGACTGTCTAGAACCAAACCTTCCAAGGGAAGTGAACCTGGAGTAATTCTGTGTAACTGCAGTCTGTTGCTGTTCTATGTTTCTAAAGCCCCTAAATCCATGTTTACACATTTTAAATATTTGATTCAAGTGTTGAGCAGCCCAAATGCTGTCACTTAAAGGAAGAGGAGCTGCCAGGCTCTCAGGTTGTACACCCCTTGCCCTGCCCTCCCATCAGGCCATTTATTTAAGGAGTCCTATTCTAGGATTACTCTGAGTCAACAGTAGGAGCCTGAGATTTTAGGCAGCACCTCATGGTGCTTCACAGGAGTGCGAGAGCGAGGTCATCACTGGGAAAGTGCCAAATCCCATTAGTCTCTAGTGACTTGTCCGCTGATTTCACTCCATCTTGGCAGCAAGTGAGAGGAGGAGAAGGAAGCCCCATATGTTCACCCTGTGCAGGAAGAGGGGGACAAAGTGCAGGATGGCTTGTGGCTTGTTGATGCCCCCCTCAATTCTCACCAAGGGTCTTGGCTGTCAGGGGCAGAAGTGGAAATCTGCATCATGTCCTGTCCTTCACCCCGTCGAAGAATTTTGGAATTTGAAAGGGCTGGTGGATAACAGTTTCTAGAGAGCAGTGGCTTACTCTCTTCTTCCTATCCTTTGCCTCTTCCTAATGTGCTTCCTGATGTCCTGCCTCATGTAGACTTACCTGCCTGCAAAGCTTCCACTTCACCGTTTGTAACACCCCTGTGAAGCTGCAAATGAGAGCCGGTGTCTTCACCTTCACGGCGTCACTGTTTTCTAACTCAGCACGGGGAGGGAGCACGTTGCATCCTAGAATGTGTACACGTGGAGTTTGAAATTATATATTTAAACCGGCTTCGTCTAATAAAAAAAAAGTAATTTAAAAAAAAAAAAGGTGTCTGAAGACTGTGTGTGCCCATAAAAGCAAAGAAAAGCAGCTCCCTCTGGTGACAAGCCTGTGCTTGGGCTCGGATGGATGAGAGGGCATCGCAGTGCTCAGTGCCTGGGGGAGGGTGAGATGTGCTGAGAAGCTTTCATCCCTGTTGGCGAAGTGGGAATTGCAACCTGCAGAGTACCTGCTGGGTGAGGGTCTAGGTGTCGTCTTCTCCCGATAAATATCAGTAAAGTAAACAAAAAAAAAAGAAGGAATACTTGTTGTCTTCTGCTTTTGAGCTTGAATCAATTGCTAAATACCCTGGAAATAAAAGACAGATCTTCTGGGATGGCCTGAGTAGCAGTTTTGCTATTTTTGTTCCTAGGCTAAAATATTAAGCAGTGCAGTTATTTCTCATCTAAAAGGAGTATGAATTCCTGTTTTACCTGTCCACTTCGTCAATTTGTATTAAAATGTGTTTCATAATTAAGGGGCTGACCAAAGGTAGAGGTTTGCAGTCCTCCCTCGATTCTCAGTCTAGTGTGTAATTTTTAATACCTGAACAATCCCATCTGTAGCTCATCCATTATCTTTTGCATGAGCACAGCTTTGAAAACTGCTCATATGTGGCTTCTGCACCCTGGAGCAGGGTTCTATGCCACATGCTGTAAGTAAGAAAGAGTAAAAGGGATACAGATGGGAAAGGTGAGCTGAGAATTCCTGAGACGAGATCCTCAGCATCAGGAACATCTCTCTGCAGTGCTGTTATGTCACAGAGGGCAGAAGCAGCCAGTTTTGCTGCAGGAGTAGGTGGAACATTCTTTATTTCTGGAGGGGAAGATGAAGAGATGTTCTGCATCACTTCACTCCTGTAACATCACAGCTTGTGCTGTCTGTAAACCAGTGGCTCTGCTGTTCCTCCCACATGTTTGCCTGAGAATCACACCTCTTCTAGGTCCTGTCTCCCACAGCAAACTGCCCTTCCATTTTCTTTGCAGCCCCTTCAAGGTCAAGAGCAATTCCATCCCACTTTCAACATGAACATGTGTAAAACAGGAGCTGAACCTATGGGTCTCTACATTGCAGCACCTTCTGTAAATTAACATGGCAGGCTGGGAACCAACAGAAAAAAATATTTGGTAGTAGATGGGTTTCTTTGAGCAAGCCACTTTGAGGTTTTGCAAACATGTCGCTGTGAAGTGCCAGAGCTGAGAGCATGGCAGAGCTTCCAGCCCCAGCTGCCAGCAAATTAAAGCCATGGCTGCTTCTTCCTCTACCTCTAATAACTAATAACTCTTTCCTTCTTATGTTTCCTTTAGATTATCTTAATTTCTTAGGGTTTTTCTTTGCTTAATGGTGCTGGGGGGGCAATGTCAGTGCAGGACAGAGAGGGATGGTGTGCTGACCAGCCTTTCAGGTGGCAGAACTAATAAGGCTTAAGCATGACATGAGCAGCATAGGAGCATGTTCAGATTCCTAATTTTCATAATTTGATTATAAATTTCCTAATAAAGCTGGGTCTGAAGAGGAATCCAGTTCTTTCTGCAGCCATGCTGCATCCCCTAAGGGCTGTTAACATCTTCCGCCACTGGCCCCAGAGCTGGTGGTCTTCCTCCTGCTGGGAGACTTTTATAAACTTTGGTGTCTCTGGTATAATTTTCCTTTAGAACATGTTTTTCTCTGGTTTTCATAGCGTGAAATTATTACAGTTTTTTTCCTGGTTTAATTGCATCTATTTTTTAACTTTGGGACTTTGAGCAACCTGGTCTTATGGAAGGTGTCCCCAGCCATGGCAGAGGAGCTGTAATCAAGTGATCTTTAAGGTCACTTTCAAGCCAAAGCTTTCGATGCTTCTATGTCTTCTGTGTATGGCATAAATTTTAGGTGAAGCCATGAGAGGTATTTTAGGTCAGGACAGTTCTACAGCATTGCTGTCAAATGCACTCTTAAGTCATGAAGGTAAATTGCTGCAACATTGGTACTGCTCCAGCCAGGCTCTAGTACTGAAGTCTAAGTGCTCATTTAATCTCCTTTGGAGCATTCTTGCTCTGAGCAAAGTGTGGGTATCCATCAAACCCAGGGAATCCTGCAGAGATCACAGCATTTCAGTGCAACAAAATTTCACACTCTGCATTAACTAGTCAACCCAATCTCTTGGGTTAAAGAGCCAAATACTCTGCCATTTATGCAGTCACAGAATCTCTTTCATAATTCTCCAACTTCAGCTAAAAGCTGCCTCTGAGTTGATGTTTTTTCCACGTGTGTTTTTTTGGCTCCACTATGCCAGTTAGAAGGTTGTCTCAAAATCCCACTTCTCTTGCACCAAAAGATAAATCTTCCAAATTCCAGCTGAAATTTATTCATGGGCTGCTTACCTCCACCACCCTTGTAGCTATTTCACTTCATTAAGTCAGCTGCTGTATGTGCTTACACAGTGGTTTTCTCTGCTGTCTTAGCTGTGCTTTTGTCAGGCGGAAGAAACAGCTGAGCCGGTGCAGTCTCAGTGTGCTGAAATTGTCACTCATGTCCACAGATATTTGGGATCCCTGGGATATGGAGATCTCATGCAATAGCACAGAGTAAATCCATGAAGCAGGTCCAGAAAGATCTCTCTAATTACTCCAGCTATCAGAATTCATAGTTTAGAGGTGTAATGAAGACATGGATGATCCTGATACTTGCTTTCAGCATCTTAGAATCATAGAATCATAGAATAGTTTGGGTTGGAGGGGACCTTAAAGATCATCAAGTTCCAACCTGCCCTGCCATAGGCAGGGACACCTCCCACTGGATCAGGCTGCTCAGTGCCATGTCCAGCCTGGACTTAAACACCTCCAGAGAGGGGGCATCCACAACCTGTATGGGCAACCTGTTCCAGTGTTTCACCACCCTCACTGTAAAGAATTTCTTTCTTATGTCAAGTCTAAATCTACCCCCTTCCAATTTACATCCGTTGTTTCTGGTCCTCCCATCAGATATCTTACTAAAAAGTCCTTCCCCTGCCTTTCTGTAGGACCCCCTCAGGTACTGAGAAGTTACTCTAAGGTCCCCTCTGAGCCTTCTCTTCTCCAGGCTGAACAACCCCAACTCCTTCAGCCTGTCTTCATAGGGCAGTTGCTCCAGCCCTTTGACCATCTTTGTGGCCCTCCTCTGGACCTGCTCCAATAGCTCAATGTCCTTCCTGTGTTGAGGACTCCAGAACTGGACATAATACAACAGGTGGGGTCTCACCAGTGCCAAGTAGAAAGGCAAAATCACCTCTCTTGACCTGCTGGTCACACTCCTCTTGATGCAACCCAGGATTTGGTTGGCCTTCTTGGCTGCGAGTGCACACTGCTGGCTCATGTTGAGTTTGTCATCAACTGACACACCCAAGTCTTTCTCTACAGAGCTGCACTCAAGCCACTCTCCACCCAGCCTGTATCTGTGCTTGGGATTGCTTCGACCCAGGTGCAGGACCTTGCACTTGGCCTTGTTGAACTTCATGAGGTTGGCTTGGGCCCACCTCTCAAGCCTGTCAAGGTCCCTCTGGATGGCATCCCTTCCTTCAGGTGTATCAACTGCACCACACAGCTTGGTGTCATCTGCAAATTTGCTGAGGGTGCACTCGATCCCACTGTCCATATCTCCTACGAAGATGTTAAATAGCACTGGTCCCAGTACTGATCCTTGGGGAACACCACTCGTCACTGGTTTCCACTTGGACAATGAGCCATTGACTGCAACTCTTTGAGTTCGACCATTCAACCAGCTCCTTATCCAGCGAGTGGTCCATCCATCAAACCCATTCTTTTCCAGTTTGGAGACCAGGATGTCATGCGGGACAGTGTCAAATGCCTTGCACAAGTCCAGGTAGATGATGTCAGTTGCCCTTCCTTTGTCCACCGATGATGTTACTCCATCATAGAAGGCCACCAAATTGGTCAGGCATGATTTGCCCCTGGTGAAGCCATGTTGGTTGCCTCCAATCACCTCTGTGTCACCCTCCATGTGTTTTTGCAGCCCTTTTAGGAGGATCTGCTCCATGACTTTGCCAGGCACAGAGGTGAGACTGACTGGCCTGTAGTTTCCTGGGTCCTCCTTCTTTCCCTTTTTAAATATGGGAATTATGTTCCCCTTTCTCCAGTCAGTGGGAACTTCACCAGTCTGCCATGACCTTTCAAATATGATGGACAGTGGTTTGGCAACTTCATCTGCCAGTTCTCTAAGGACCCGTGGGTGGATCTCATCGGGTCCCATGGACTTGTGCACCTCCAAGTTTCTCAGGTGTTCACGAACCTGCTCTTCACACACAGTGGGTGGATCCTGCTTCCCCTGGTATACGGCCACATTCTTCAAGACTTCAGTTGTGGAATCAGAGGCCGTACCAGTGAAGACTGAGGCGAAGAAGTTGTTGAGTACCTCAGCCTTCTCCAAATCCCCTGTGACTAGCTCTCCAGTTTCTTTATGGAAAGGGCCCACATTTTCCCTAGTCTTCCTCTTTTCATTGACATATTTGTAAAAGTTTTTCTTGTTACCCTTTATGTCCCTGGCCAGCTTTAATTCCACCTCCGCTTTAGCTTTCCTAATCTTTTCCCTTGTTCCTCGGACAACCTGTTTGTACTCCTCCCAGTTAACTCTCTCATGTTTCCAGTTCTGATACATTTTCTTTTTCCATCTAACCATGTCCAGAAGCTCCTTGCTAATCCATGGAGGCCTCCTGGCATTCTTCCCCATCTTCTTCTTCCTTGGGATGCACAGCTCCTGGGCTTGGAGGAGTTGGTCCTTGAACACTGCCCAGCTGTCTTGGGCCCCTCTACCTTCCAGGACTGTCTCCCATGGAACCTTGCCAACAAGATCCCTCAACAGGTCAAAGTCTGCCCTCTTGAAGTCCAGAGTAGTGAGCTTGCTGTGCCCCTTCTTGGATGCTCTGTGGATAATAAACTCCACCATTTCGTGGTCGCTGCATCCAAGGCTGCCCTTTAGCACCACATCACTCACTAGGCCCTCGTCATTGGTGAGAACAAGGTCCAGCATGGCTCCTCTTCTTGTGGGTTCCTGTACTATTTGGAAGAGGAAGTTGTCATCAACACATTCCAGGAACCTCCTTGACTGCTGGTGCCTTGCCGTGTTTTCCCTCCAACAGATATCAGGATAGTTGAAGTCACCCATGAGGACCATGTCTTGTAAGCATGAAGATGTTTTTAGCTGTTGGTAGAGGACTTCATCCACTTTTGCCTCCTGGTCAGGCGGTCTGTAACAGACTCCCACTACAACATCTCCCTTCCCTCTGATCCTGACCCACAAGCTCTCTAGTAGATGCTCATCTGTCTCAAAGCAAAGCTCCATGGACTCAAGTTGCTCGTTAATGTAGAGGGCAACTCCCCCTCCCTTTCTCCCCTGCCTGTCCCTTCTATATAGTCTAGATCCATCTATTCCTACGGTCCAATCATAAGAGCTGTCCCACCAAGTCTCTGTGAGACCAATGACAATGAAGTTTTGCTGTTTAACAGTCTCTCATTTTAGCCCTGATGGAGCTATTGCTCCAACTTAGCACATTTCCCAGGCATATTCTGTGGGCAGATGAAAGAACTGCATTTGCTAAAGGCATGAATTAAATATTCTCTTAACAGACTTTAACCTTTGTCTGATTCAAAGGTGCCAGAAAAAATGACACCCAGATATGTGCTCCTTGAACTTGTATCAGCTGTGGGAGTGAAATACAGATCTCGGAAATACCATCAGTAGACAAACATCTTTTAAATAATTATTTTATTATTAAGGAAAGTTGGTAAAACTAATTATGTGATTCTTCATGGCAGACAGTGGTTACTCCAGTATAGAAATCTGCAGGTAAGGGGCCTGAGACCTATTGTAATTGTAGCTGTACTTGTGTGAGGTGTAGGGAGTGCAATAAGAGCAATGGACACGTTTTCCTGAGCGCATATAAAAATCCTGCCTTTCAGCAGCCAAATGCTTCCCACTGTTTCGCATTCTCTTTCCTTTCATGCTCCTCTGTGGACTCTTGCTGCCACAAGGCCCTTCACCTGCAAGCACTTTTTTCCTGCCTGGCTTTCCTGCATATCATACCAGAATCACTGTGTTTGCCCCCAGAATCACTCCTGAGGTGTTCATTCCTTGCACACATCCCTCATCAGGCTCCTCCAACTGAATCCTCCCCTGTTATGACACCATGCTGGTTGGACTTCTTATAAGGAATGATGGTTGAAACTAGAAATACATTTCAGGTTTTCTTAGCATCCTGTGTCCCACCCAAATATGCATTATGGTATGTTTCTTTGCAATGTCTTCAACCCATTAGAAATAACAGTCCTTATAAATTATATCCTCTTATAGAGATGATATCATTATCCTCATATAAATTAGTGTAGCAAGGTTTTGTATACCCTTCTGTTTCTTCTCCACCTCCTTGTTTATCACATAATTAAGGTCCTTCTGTAACACCATTCACACATGCTGGCATGAGATTTTCTCATCCTAATCAAGCAATCCTCCCTGCTCACCTCTGAGGAGAGCAGAGCAGCTTTGGGAAAGCACCTCCATGTAGGTTTGATGATCTGGATGTCCTGGTCCTACCAACACATAGCAAGAAACAGTTCCAAAGGTGGGCAATCCACAGAAAAACTGGGGACTGGCCTTTTCAAAAAACGCAGTTGTAGATTTGCATCTCAGCTTTGTTTGGAGCACCATCTCCTTTGGTGCTGTCACAAAGGGTCAGCTGCATATCAAAGAGACAATGAAGCCAGAGAAGGGGAAGGAGGGAAGAGTTCAGCCCAGATATGGTGGGATGTGAGTGGGAGAGAGGAGCTGGGATATGCTGGCTGTCGCTGACACCTAGAGGACAGAGCAGACACTATGTGCATTGTGAAGCGCAGTAAAGTAACCAGACCTGGGCGGTGAGGAGTCTTCTTTCACCCTGATGCCACTCACAGGCACAGCAGCACTACCAGCTGAAACTGGACAGCTTTCCAAGCTGGTGCTTGGGTTGCCTGTAAGATTTTACCCAGTTAGGACACGTACACAGAATTTTTCATTGTCAGTGAGACACACCAGCACTGCTGTCTGCTGAAGGGGCCTTGTCATACTCATAGAGTGGTTTGGTTGGAAGGGACCTTAAAGTCTTTCAGTCCAACATCCCTGCCATGGGCAGGGACACCTCCCACTAGACCAGGCTGCTCAAAGACTCATCCAGCCTGGCCTTGAACACCTACAGGGAGGGGACTTCCTCATCTTCTCTGGTAAACCAGAAAATTATTTCTTCCTAGTATCTAATTTAAATCTACAGTCTTTCAGTTTAAAACTGTTATTCCTTGCCCTGTTGCTACGTTCCCTGGTAAAGAGTCCCTCCCCATCTCTCCCGTAGGCCCTCTTCAGGTACTGGAAGGTCGCTATAAGGTCTCCTTGAAACCTTCCCTTCTTCAGGCCCTTCTCTCCAGCAAATGCACAAAGTGTGAGCCTAACCAAAGCAGCTGTCACTGATGGACATGTCCTAATGGGGAAAGCTGTCATCAAATATCATGACTATGAAGCCACAGGCCTTATCCAACTGTGTGTTGCCAGCAGAGCTCCTGTGGAAGTGTTACAAGGCCCTGTTTTCATCCATTTCTATTAGCTATTTAACACCTGCCTAGAAAGAGTATATTGTTCAAGCCCCCATTAACACAAGGTAAGCCAGTAGACAAATTACTGGTAAATTAATTTTAATTTCAGAAACATATTTTCATGATAGTCTCCTCTTGCTGACACAGTTAAAGAGGGTGAAGTCATCTTCATTGTTATAGACAGGCCACATTTTGCATGACATTCTGACGGCATCAAGTTTTTGCAGCTGTGGAATGAAACTGAAGAGCCTGGAATAGTCCTTCATACCACTTCCAGGAATCTCTTGTGGGATTATTTTTGTGTGTTTGCAGGTCTTTCCCCCAAGAGGTGATTGATAAACACTTGGAGCCAAGGAGCCACTTCTTGCACTCATGCAGCAGCACACTGCCCGGCTTAGACCATGCTAGAGTAGCACTTAATGGGATGATTTCACTCAATCAGCTGATCACCCCACACCTTGGTTTTTTAGCACCCACCAAGAGGCTCTCCTCCTAAAGAGAGCATGAGCAGCATAGTAAAAGGATGAGTAAACTGTTTTGTGCAAAGCTAATAACAATTCTTTTGGAGAACTTTTATTTGAGAGTTACATTTAATTAGCTTTTCCCATGCTTTCCACTTTGTCCTCTGGATTTATGGGGCTGAGGTCAGCCAGGGCAGGTATCACAGCAGGTGTAACCTGTGCCACCACTTCCACTGCACGTTGGCAGAGCAGCACTGCCATTATTGCCACCCCATTATTGCCAACTTTGCAGCTGGGAAGGCTCCAACTCTTCTGCTTTTGTAAGCAATAGAGCCAGTGGCTGGTGTTTCCATGGGCTTACTTAATTTTATTGAACTGATGTAGGATATCCAGTAGAGAAAGGACATCAATAAGCATGGTCCTCATGCCTGTGACATTATAGATTGTCCTTTCACTGTCACTGCACACCATTCCTGGAACAGCAGACAGGCCCAATGGGGAAAAAAGCAGGAAAAACTTAATCTACAATGAAAGCATGTTGTGTGCAGAAAATGAACAGGGGAGTGGACATTCAGTGGTGTTTCAGTGGAACCAGATGGCACAGAGATTGAATTATTCACAAAGCTTAAAGATTGCAGAGTTCTTTCAGTTATGCCCTGGAACAAACCATCAGGATTTTCAGCTGTTTCACTTTACAAACTGGTCAGTAGCTGCTACCCCTAGACTAAGGGAAATTTTGTAAAAGGAAAGGTTGTTGTAGTCCTCCTCCCTAATCCCCCAAATGTGGAGCTGTCATATGTGATTTCAGCATGGGTCCTTGTGAAGGAGATGAGACAGAAACGCCCCTTTCTCAGGGACAACACTTCCTTAGCACTGGGAACACCTCTCCAGAGCACTCCTGCATGAGGATGATAGCTTTGGAGGCCATTTTGCACCATCTGAGACAACTTCATGACTGGGGGAAGACTGATGTAGGACATCTGGGGGCTTCAGCTCTGTGCGACACAGGCATGTGTCAGTGCTTAGGCGGGTTTTCTAAAGAAAATAAATTTCAAAAGCAGGTGGTTTAATCAGAACACCAGGCTCCCTTGTTGTAATGCCATGTCTCTAGATATTTTTACTGTTTTATTAACAAGTCTCTCATTTCTTTCCATTACTTGACAGATGCTTTTATCAAGGTTACATAAAAACCTATTTTCCTCCCTACTCTGTATAGAAATAGATTAAAGAAAAGCTGGAATATATATTAATATTTACCACACTCATTAAAAAAAAAAGTAGGAAAAAACAAGTTTAACAGGAGTTGGGAAGAGTTTACAGAAGACTCCTACCTACCTAAGAGTTGTTTCTCCAGGGAGGTAGCTACTTCACTGAGGCTGATAGGAGCTCAATGTTGCCAGGGGACAGCCAGACAGAAACACCTGTCTCCTTGCACAGGCACACAGAAGTAGGAAAAACTCCTCTGAGAATTTTCATCCTGTTGTTGTCAGACAGCAGTTTAGGAGTAGATTAGAGAGACTTCTGTTAGAGGCTTTTCTGAGCAGTCAGACTAAGATTACATAAAGTGACACATTCTCTCATGCAGACCCTATGTAGCTCAGCTAAAAGAGGCCACGGCCCTCTGGAGTTTACAAGCACTTTGAATGAATCAGAACGATTTGGCTGACATCTGCTTTACTGCATGTTTCCCATAGCATTCAGCTATTCCAGTTTGCTTATAATTAAATGAATTCAGAGAGATATGCTTTAAAAGTGGAAGCAAACCCTCCAAAGTAGTTACAGCTGCGTGGTCTTTATTTTTCAAAGCAGCAGGACCATCTTATTTTCAAAATAACCCTTAATTAATCTCCTTCTTCTAACTACCTCTATAAATACTATCATTGTTTGTGGCTTGTTGCAACAGTAAATCGCTGAATTAGAAACAATACAGAATGACCTTCTTTTGAGGAGATTTCTGGGAGTGCAGTGGCAGCAGTAACAAGGAAGAGCAGGAGAGGACCCAGTGCTTAGCTGAGGTAATACTGACACAAGCAATGATAACCTTTAAAAGTGTTTCCTATGAAATGGAAATCAGATAAAAACACAGTCAGGGCTTTATTGACACAAGATCATAGGAAGAAAACAACCTTACTTGGACTAAACTCCTGCTCAAGTGGTCTAGGTGCTGGGAAGAAGGATCAAGCAATGGATCAAGTGGCTCCTTTCCCACTCCCCTCATAAAATATTTTATAAGTGATGATTCATAGAAATAAAGTGTTGTTTACTTGGGCAGTGAAATATTACAGCTTGTTTTTGCGTGGTGCACTTTTGTTTCAAAGGAAACACAGGTTTCTTCTGTATCTTCCTCTACCCTTTCATCAGCTGTCCTGATGATAACACCCTAGTTTCAGCTTCACATAATTGCTTGTCTTGAATTCACAGTCAGCAGCATCACCCCCCTGAGAAGGTAATAGGCTGGCTGCAAGGACAAGAGTGGTCACCCAAAGTTTGCATTCCAATGAAATTACTACAATAAATGATTTATCACCTCTGAGGAGAAAGATCTGAAGAAATAGGAAGTGTTTCTCTCAGATCCTTACATAGAAAAATTTCACTAGTCCCATCAGATGTCAAGTAACATGGCAAAGTGTTTTTGGCTTTTTAATCCTCTCTCTAGCCAAACATAGGCTTGTCCACTTCTCATCAAAGCTATATCTTCTACAAAAAGACATAGCAATGCACTTGTCTGCTCAAGTGCAAACCTTGATGGAGATCACCTCCTTCCAACAGAGACATAACCAGGTAGACCTGAGCCCCAGAGGTGTTTTGTGTAGCTCCCAGTCAGAAGGAGGTTTGATCTGCTTTGTTTGCCCTATCCCTGCTGCAGTGCCTCAACTGATCCTGCATTTAGCCCTTGTGTCCCTCCAACATTGGGAAACCATTGATGTGAGATGCTGAGCTGCAGAGGATGAAGATGATGTTGAGATGGTGCCTTTGTGGGATGTGGGATGGTGTACTAAGAATGTGTCCAGGCAAAAGATTAGTGACTAAGAGCAAAGGTAGAGCAGAATGCACTGTGAGTGCAAAAACAGAGTGAGAAAAACACAATATGATGAGCTTTGACACATGGTTGATTTGCTTCTGAGAAAAAAAGAGTGCTTGAACTTAACTGGAGCTAAGCAGAGGAATCAAAACACAAGCTGGATGGCATGTCTTGGATAGCATGTAAGGCAAGCAAACTGGAACCAGCATGAACCAGGGAGTTTAAGGGGAGTTTGAAGGCTCTTTTGGGGAATGGAGCTTTGCAAGAGCACCTGTGCCTGGCAAAAAATATAATGAATTCCACACAGTGCTGAGGTTGTGTATGTAATGTGGTAGCACTAACACCAAGTTTGGAAATAGATGAAATGAAACAGGGATAACCAGGTGGTTTGTCTGGGAGAAGACTGGGTGGAAAAAGGGAGGGAAAGGAGGTGAGAAGGAGAGCATAAATGGTAAAAATTGGAAAACAAGGCCTGAAATAGGTCAGTTAACAGCAGGAGGTGGGATGTTTGATGGCAGGAGAATGGATGCCTACAGGCAGTACTGAAGCTGATGTGCACATCCCAAGCCAACCCGAATGCTAGAGAAAAATCCTCCAAAACACATGTGTGAGAGGATAGAGTGAAGAACTGCCCTGCTGTAACACTTGGCATGGAAGGGAACTAAGAAAGGTGGCAGAGCTAGGATCCTTTGTAAATGATCCAGGTGTACTCTGCCAGAGTGTTAGAGTTTCCCATTTTTAGAAACAGAGGGATAAAACTTCAGACAACTGCTGGAAAAACAACAGAGCTAAACCTAAATATAATTTAAATTAATATTCTACTCTAAAAAAAAAAGATATATTTAACATAATATTTTGAACATCATTCTTGCTGCTGAAGAAACATCTTTGCATTCAATAGTAATTTCTTATTACACGCAAAATCAGAGTATAACAGTTGTTGCCAAACACATAGTTACCCTGGCTTTTCCTCTTTACCACGAGTGATGATGGAACATGCATGCATTTAGAAAGTTCATAATTTATGAGCTGCCTGGAAAACTAATAATGTGGGAATGTTCCCAATTAACCAGCTGTTCTTCCAGATAACGGCTGTGCTCTGAGCATTGTCTTATTAAGACCACAACAGTCTCTGCGGGCTTGCACATCAGTGTGGGCTTAGGAGTGCAATATATGTTGAGGCTCTCATAGGGTTAAGTGATCAGAAACTCTCCAAGTGCACCCATAATCTGCTTACTGGTTAAGCTGGTTGAGAAGCAAGTGGCCAAGACCCTGCTGACCTTGCCCAGGCAATCTTAATCCACACAAATTTTGGAGGGTCTCAAGATTATGCAAAGGTGGCTCCCTGGCCCTGCTCAAAATGACTGCAACTGCATCAGAGATGTATTGTTCTCTTGTTTTGCATGAGCATGTGTGATGATGATGATAAACTGCTGTCAGTTTGGAGAGGCTGACAAAATGGACAAACAGCCAGGTAGTTGTTGCAAGAAGAAAAGATACACTAAATTCAAAGAGCAGGAATGAGTTTTTTGAATGCCATAAAGCCCAAGGATTCCTGTGCATTTTATCATATATAGATTAAAAAATAGAAGAAATTAATTCAATCCAATTTGCATGGATGACCATCACACTACCAAGGCTCTTGAAGGAGTGTTATATACTGTTATATACTGTATGCTATACTATACCATATTGAAGGAGTATGTACTTTCTGAAGTATCATACAAGATTAATTCCTCCTGCAAGATGAATTTCTTCTTGCTGTGATACTCTCAGAAATTCCGACTCCAAATGCCTTTGTCTGGTGCCATTTGTTCCCCTTGGTTTCTCCATCCCCAGGCAGTGCACTTTGTTGCTTCTTCAGAAGTGCTGCTGTTCCTTATCTTCCCAATCCTGTCTGCAGGTAGACCTTGGTGAACAATGTCAGAACAGGGGGCAGAAAATGAATTGGAGAAATGGGAATAGTGGCACAGACTTCCTGAGGAGACTTGAGAAGGACTAGCTTATTCCAGCTTTGATCGAAGCCACTCTGATTCAGGCTAGATAGAAGAAAGAAATTCTTTACAGTGAGGGTAGTGAAACACTGGAACAGGTTGCCAGGAGACGTCATGGATGCCCCATCTCTGGAGGTGTTTAAGGCCAGGCTGGACAAGGCACTGAGCAGCCTGATGTAGTGGGAGGTGTCCCTGCCTATGGCAGGGGGGTTGGAACTCAATGATCTTTAGGGTTCCTTCCAACCCAAACTATTCTATGATTCTATGATTTGCATGCTGAGAGATCTTTAAGGTCGTTTCCAACCCAAACCATTCTATGATGCAATTATGATTTTGAAGATCAGCTGCTTCTTCAGAGGGTGATGAAGTAACCGCAGAGTCTATGATATTTTGAAGGATAAAACTTCGAAGGATGTTTGAAGGATATTTCTTCTTCTATCTCACAGAGCTCATTTAAAAAAACTGATAGACAAGACAGAATTCAGCAAAACTAATTTTCTCCAATGGTGGAAGAAGCAGCTCTTGGGTCTCCATTAGCATTCGAATCACTTATTAAAATGTAGCAAAACTGTGGTGGTGCAAGACAATGTTTTCTAAATGCCCAAACCAGAATTTGCATGACAGGAAAGCTGGGAAAGTTTTCCCAAAACACAGCTTGGATGAATTTCTGAACAAAATGTTCAATAATGTACACATTTACTGTTTTCAGCCTAACTGATGTGGCTTTCCACTTGAGTGTGTGGTGTCATTGCTTTTGCCAGCGCAGTCACAAGAATATTTGTTAGGTGTAAGATTTTTCAGGAATCATTATACATTGTGAGATACTCATGTCTCTCCTCCTGACAAAATTGCCTTGTTACAATTTCTTGCATAAGAAATAATAAGGGACTGAGCCAAAGTAAACATTCCAAGCACTTCCTCTGTAATTACGGCAGCAGGTTGCATTTGATAATGTTGGTCACTTTTGCAGCTGGTTTTAAGATTTTGAAATACAATTCCTCCCTGTTGCAGAAACATCTTCAAATTAAAGCCACACCTCAGATTTTGCATAATGTCTCTGCATTAGCCATGAGTTTAGAAGACAAGAGAAGGAGGAAAGGTGTGTGTTGCAGTGTCTCTGTGTGATTTCACTCTAGCAGAACTAAACTAATCTCCTCCCCAGTTCCTCTGTGCTGCCCGTGTGCACAAGTCTTTTCCCACCATATCTCTGATTTAGATGACAAAGATGGAGAGGGAGTCTCTCTCTTCAGAAAGTGCATTGCTGATCCCTTGCCTTTAAATTGGTGCAACTGGATTTTTTTTCCAAAGAAAGAGGTGCTCACTTCAAGTTATAAATTAAACAAGCTTGTTACTTTAGAGTAGGACTGATTTCCCACATCAAGATAAGAATTCACTGCTAATAGCAAAATATAGATGACTAATTACTTCAAACCAGATACAGAACAACCAATTTGTACATCATTAGAAAATGCTAGCATTTATTTAGCCTCACCTGATATATTCAATCCACTAAAAAAAATCCAGTCATTTACAACAAGATGAAAAATAGTGAAAAATACATAAATCATATAAATCCTAAACTCTCTTTTTCAAATAAAAATAGATGGATGGATGAGAGTGAGAACTGTGAGCATCAGCTTGGGAAAGAAACTTCATGCTCCATGCAGGTTGCTTTGGGGCAGCTGTATTTAAGAATTCGGTTTCAATATTATTCACAGTTTATATTTGACCACCTGACATCCAAAAAGCACAGAAGGTAAATGACAGATCTAAACTCCTGGTGGAGGCAGCTCTGTGCCCTCAGCAGAACTCATTTCCAGGACCATGCAGGTCACAGGCTGCTGCTGGCAACTGTTACTGTGGTTCTTACACAATGGAAATCTGAAAAATTTTGTCTTGGTCTTGTCTCTCACACCTAACAACCAAGTAATCCTAAGTCACTAGATATCAGGTCTTAGATGGCGAGAATGAATTAAATTTTGTGCCCTTTTTCTCTGTTGAAATGCTAAGATATTACGGGAAAGATTACAAACATATGGCTACAGATTAGATATATGCTCTAAGCAGCACTTTTCACAGAGTCATGGAATCACAGAGTTGAAAGGGACTTTCAAAGTTCATCCAGTCCAAGCCCCCTGCAGTGAGTAGGGACATTCTGTACTAGATCAGCCTGCTCAGAGCCTCGTCAAGCCTGGCCTTAAATGCTTCCAGTGATGGGGCCTCCACCACCTGTCTGGGAAACCTGTTCCAGTGCCTCAACCATCCTCATACTGAAAAAATTTTTCCTAATGTCTAATCTAAACCTGCCCTGCTCTAGCTCAAAGCCATTCCCCTTTGATTTACTGCCACATGTCCTTGCATACAATCCCTCACTGCTTTCCTGTAGGCCACCTTCAGTGCTGGTGGGCTGCTATGAGGTCTTCCTGCAGCCTTCTCTTCTCCAGGCTGAACAGCCCTAACTCTCTCAACCTGAACTGGTGAGAAAAGTGCTCCAGCTCCCGATCATCCTCATGGACCTTCTCCGGACCAACAGGTCCATGTCTTTCCATTTCTGTGTCCAGTGTGCCTCTCAATATGTTCCATATACTTTTCTGTATTCTCCTGTCTTTACCCCCCATCAACCCCCTTTTCTTTCAAGCTGGAGGGCACCTGGGCTCCATTGGAGACTCCCCTCCTCTCAGGTGCTCCCATTTTGCCTTCTTCTCCCACTCTCCTATTTTCCCAGCCCAGGGAAGGGCAGCTGCCACCAGCAGCCCCACCATGGGGCCCAGGGGATGCTCTTCTTGGCATTACCACTCTGGGACAACACTGGTGAGTTGCTTTGACACGTCCTGAGGGAGCATGGTGGGAGGAGAAAGGCAGGGGGACCTGGTGGCCCCCTGGCTAGGTAGGCAAGGGGAGAGATGGTCGAGAACTTGGTGGTCAACTTAGTGTCACCCAGGAAGCTGGCTGAGCCCCTCTGTGTGCTGTTAGGGTAATGGTAGTAAGCCTTGCTCTGGGGTGGGTGAGGGGCATTGATGATGAAGAAATCCCCTGAGGATGCCTTGTGTCCCACCTGCTAGGTTGGCTCATTTGTCTCTACCACTCATTCATCCTGTTTATGAGAAATCCAGATGTTTTTATAAGTGTCTTTAAATTATAAAGCAAAGTCATGTAACACAGGATTCACACAATGCTTCAAATGAGAAAATGCATCAAAATTGAGTAGTTTGCCTGTCTGAAATAATCATATTACTGAAAATGCTTGAAAGAATCTTCCAGCTGGCCAAAGAGCACCTCTAGCTCCAACATCCCCAGAAGAGGTCTAAGTAACCTAAAAGGCTTCCAGTGCTGGAGCCTCTTCATGCTTCCTGAGTGTTCCATGCCAAGGCTTTGTTATCCTCAAGTCTCAAAAGCTCTTCCCAGCATTTCAGCTATGTTTTTCCACCTATCTGGTGAAGTCTCATGCTCTTCAGCCTTATCACAGTAGATGCGAGGACAGGTATTCCCTTTCTCTTTCACAGAATCACAGACCCGGGTTGGAAGGGACCTCAAGGTTATAAGTCTTTTAAACATTTGTTATTTCCTCTCAGACATGTGGTCTTGGAATTTTTTCTTTCCCTCGTCTGGGAGATGACACCCCCAGAGTCTTCTCCCTTTCCCACGTGTGTTCTTCGTTGATATTATATTTTTGAAATCTTAAATCCATCTGTCACTTGCAGTTCTATCTACTATTTCTTGCCACAGAACTTGAAAAATAACTTCTCAGGCTAGGACTATGCCACTCTTTTCTACCAATCCATTTTGCATGATTTTCAGTTGCCTGCCATGGATAAAGCAGCATGAAAGTAAACTGTGAGATTGAAAGGTATCTTTCATAAAAGTGGGGGATGCAATCTGCTCTCAGCATTTCATCAAGGGCTCTGCTCTATTAGCATGTGTTATCTCTGCTGGAAAACACTCAGATTGCTTCTCCAGGTGATTTTCTTCCTGCCAAGTCACAAAGAAATGGCAATTCTGGAACCTGGCTTTCCTTGAAAGACATAATCTGACTTGTAAAGAATCTAATTTCCAAGGTAGTTAGAAAAAGGGGCAAGTTTACATCATAGTGCCTATTTTGATTCAATTTTTTATTCCTAATTTTATTCCTAACAGCTGTTATTTCAGCTGTTTTCCAGAGATCACCCCTCTAAAGTGAGGTAATTCTGCATCTCGTTTCACTGTGATTTTTTTAAAGGCACTCTTGGAAATCCTTTGTTTTCCTTTGCTTCTCTAGTGAGAGAAGCAAAAGGAAAATCAGAGAATTTTAGGATAGCATTTGCCTTCTTTTGCCTGGAATACATCTAGTCAANCAAACCTTCCTGTCCTTCCTAACTCAAAGGAACCAAGTTTGGTTTTTTTTTCCCCTATGATGATACTGCAGTATCAGTAAAGATCCCAGAAATGTTTCTCTTTCTTTTAGGTAAATTTTTAAATTATAAAGATGCAGAACTAATCATGGTACCTCTAGGAGCACCTTTGGAATGCATGGTGATAGCATGAAACTTTTTTTGAATGATAATCACGATCTTTTTTGTTTCTCAGATGAAGACCACCAAATTAAGTGACTGGTGCTCATCTAGCTAAGGAGGAGGCTGGCTATGACTCCTTAGACAAGTAGCCAAGGCAATGAGGATGTGTGTTTCATGTTCCCCTTAAATAATTGGTGGAAGTGATACTGGAAAACATGTCCCTGCATGCAATATTCACACAGATAATTTAGGGTAGCCCACTGTTGGAACTGCCTCCTGATTTGAGCATTTACCAAGGAGTTAGACCCCAAGTCCTTCTCAGTCAGTGGAGAAACTGAGGGAAAGGTGGTCTCCTTCAGCACTGTAGTGTTTTGCAGAGACTTAAAGCAGCATGCTCTGAAATACTCTTGGGCCAGATCTGGTAGGTGAAATAATATGTAAGTTCACAGTCTACCAAGGCATTACAGGAGCTGCTCCAGCCTCAAATGCACTTGAGGTGCTGGAAAGAGTTATTAACAGAGACATGACCATAGAAGTCAGTATTCCAAAAGCAGGTGGCAAAGGTGTATACATGAGGAGGAAAATATTAACAACTAAGCTTTATCTACTGGAATTTAGTCAGTTGTGTAAGTCTTGTATAAACAAGTTTGTTAATAGAGAGTAAAATATTTGCATTGCACTCATGCTTTTCTGGAAGTTTTATCCCTTCCACCTGTATTTATGAGAATGTAGGAAATGGGAATCATGGACTGCCTTTGCCCTCCTTTCTCTCTTTCATTTGGAAAGGTTTTTTGTTTTGGTTTGGGTTCCCCCCCCCCCTCCTATTAGACTACAGACTAAAGCCCATCCATGAACAAGTTTATCTGAACTTACTTTCTCCTACCCCTCCCCCCACATCCCCTACAGTAGGTGTTACAGTCAGAGATGCCTATAAATTTGCTGAGAGCTCCCAGGGCATGTGACAGTGATCCTTCCAGTGTCTCCACAAGTCATATCAACAGAGTAGGCAATACTTTCTAGGCTACCCAGTAGGTTAGAGGGAGGGAAAAATCTGTTTTGAAGAGTAAATGCTTTGACTGTGCATTCTCATATTCTGGTAAAGTGCTATGGTCACAGTTCTGTCCTTTTGAAACAATATGCTGACTTCTTTTTGCTTTCTGTCAGCACCTTTCTCAGACTTGTCTAAGATGCTCCTTTTATATATGAACATTTTATACCAAGTTTTTCGCTAAGAAAAACTTCTTTAAAAAATGATAAATATAATGTAGACTTAGCAGAACAAAGCTTGCCACCTTCTGCTTACAGAAAATTTGAAGTGTTGGCCAAAGTGCTGCATGCATGGAAAAAAATGTTACTAATTTGGACCTCTTGTTTCCATCACGGTGATACAGTAGACTTTGAAAATCTTTGGATTGGAAAATACAGGTCAGATTTCCGCCAAACTCTACTTTAGTCCCTGTAAGAGTTCCAAGGGGTGATGCAGGAGAGGGAGAACCTCGCAAGTTCCTGCCATCTCTTCAGGGATGTAGCAGCATTGCCATGTGTATTATTGGTTGCCCTCATGCAAACACCTGGAAGCTAAGCACAGCCCTATTGTTGTAAGGAGAATTGTGAGGAGGTACATTTTTAACATGCAGGTATGGGGCCTGGTAGTGGGTGCTTTTAATCACAGCCACCTACCTCTGCTGTGAACTGAGCATGGGAAGGAGGGAAAGCTCAAAATGGATCATGAGCGTTGCTTGCTGCTATTTTTACTTGCATTATTTTCAACCTTGCCTTGCTTGACCTGCTGAGTTGTGCAGAGTTCTTTGAAACAGCAGGAGACATGCAGAAGGTAGAATTGCAAATCAAGGTACCTCTTTTGAGCAAGCAGCTTTAAGTGTAGAATAGGTTAAGAATGGTGCTGCTGCTCACATCCAGCTGCCAGAGCAATAATGCAGCAGCATTAAGGGCTGTTTTATTCAAACACATTTTTGAACAATAGTTCATTGTCCTTGTTCATTATTTAGCTTTTAAATAACTTCAAGTGATTTGTGTGAGTTCTGGTTTTGGGTGATACTCGTGGCTTCCATCAACTTTTCTTTTTTCCCATTTATCGAAATAAGAAGTTAAAATAGGAGAAAGTAGCTACTTTGTCAAAATCCCCATCCATGCTTTGTCATCTGTTGCCTACTTTAGGACACTATTTCTAGCCAGAAACATGAATCTGAAAATGTAAATAATGCCTTCAGCTGAACTTGGTAAGTATCCGTGGACCAGTTCTCTTGATCTGAAACCAGTGGCTAGACTAGAGCTAAGGCTGAAGCTTGCACAAAGGTGCTATTTTGAGCCACAACCTGTCCCTCAGGGCCATGAATTCCTGAACTGCCTGAGGAGAGACAGGCCCTAACAGCACCTCAGAGCCAGCCACTCAAACTGAAATAACTCAAAGCTAGAAGTAGGGAATAGCAAGAATTAAGTAGGCTTTGTTTGGCATTCTGTCTATAGATGTGTTCTTTCACGTTCATGAAAGAAAAAGTTAACCCTTTCCTGACCCCAAACCAGTTCTGTGAGCAATGCACTTCATTACCCACTGAGAATTCTCTTTACAGGTACAGAGGTGTATATACTGTGCCTACTAAACCAAATGTTTACTACAATTTTCATGTGTCCCCAAAAGGTATCAGCTGCTGCTGCCATTTAAAAGACAAATCCACCTCAGCGCCTGTGAATCTCTCAGTACCAAATGAAGAAAAAAAAAAAGGAAAAAAAAATACCATCACAAAAAAGCAGAGACATCAAATTTGATGGAAGGCAATTAATGGAAAGGAATGGAACTATTATTATCATCATCTTGATCAATGAAGACATGATCTAAAATAAAACTGAGTAGTTCAGATTGCAGTGAAGAATCAGGAGTGTAAACAAGTGGCTCCAACATGTCACGTCCTCCTGTCATAATGACTGAAGATCATCAACACGTCACACAGAATTGTAAAAGCCTATTAAAAAGAAATGATAGTAAATACTTACTTAGAAACAGGATTTTATTTACAATAGCATACATGGAGCTCAGCAGCATACAGAGGCCATAAACAACTCCATGGGCCAACTGTAAGTCAAAATGTACAGTTTCTTACATGAGGCTGCTGTATGAAGACTGAGTCTCCAAATATAAATATAGCCCAGGTGAAGCCAACTCAATATCAAAACATTAGGACATTAAAACACAAGGAGTCTGAAATTCTGTGCCAGAGATAAAACATTAGGTCACTAGAGAACTTCATGGACCTCAAAAGAAGTGTTACTAATTTCCTGGACAGAAAAACACGTATGTTCCTCTAAAGTTCCTCATGCTCTTTTGTGATGTTGGAGAAGGAGAGCAGAACAATCACTACTGCACCCTATGTGACTGAGACAGCTCTTTGAGCATCCTATCTCTGAGAATTATATAGCCCTTTAAAAGAGGTGTCTTCAGAGCTTCACTACCTTTTGTTACTCACACTTTTCACATCCACACCTTGTCCTCCTGACACTAGATAGCTCTCCAAGTTTGAGGCTGTCTTTCCTGTAATGAGCTTCTCATTGCATGCCATTGGAGCAACTTGGCATGTTACATGCAGCAAAATTAAAGCAGGAAGGAGTCATTTATTACATTCAGACACTGCAGGGATGGAGTGGATTAAGTAGAGAAGAAGGAGATATTCAAGCTAAAGACATCATGGGCACAAGAGCAAGTGATGTAAACTGGCCATGAATATATTAACACTGGAAGCTAAAAGATTGTAAGATTCCTTGAATAGCTACAAGCTAAATGCAGAAAGCACACCTGTTTTGGATGAGACTTTAGACAGTACATGGGTGGGATGAAATAAAGTAACTAATGCCCCAATGCATGGCATTTTGTGTTCAGGTGGGGAAGTCCCCCCAAGCTGGTGATCAGGGAGTCAAGCGAGACTGAAAAAAGCTCTGGGGATGGTAGATGTGGAAATGCCTGATTAGAAAAGCCTTCTGTGACTGAGATAGGAGATCAAGTAGTGTCGGGCTTTTTCCAGCAGAGGAGATGTGGCCACCATGGGGAGCAGGGAGGGATGTAACAGTGGTGGGGAGGGCACCTGTGCCATTCATGTGCTGGGAACAGGTGCAGGCAGTCAGGCACCTCTGCTTTGGGGGCTACTTTTGGTGCTTCATCCTTCACCTATAAAGCCTTCAGGAGGGAGACATTTTTAGTATTTCACATGTAATGTTCCAGATACTTGCAAGATGTTGCACCTAAAAAAGGTCTTGTCTTTCACCTTCTGGCTGCTCCTCCTCCACTGTCTATGTTGAAAGAGCATCATCTGTGTAACTAAATCAGATGAGCATCCCCATCCAAAGTAGTGCCAATGCTTGAGGTCTGGAGCTACTAGTGAGTTCTCCTGCCTTGGCATGGTGCAGTTCAAACCCCTGGGGTTGTGGATCACCATGGCACGAAAACATTAAGTGCACAGCATGTTCTGGTCTTCAGCCAAATAAGATATAATTTTATTTCTTTTATGTACTTTTAAAGGTGCTAATCCCTGAAGGAATAAAAAGAAATTATTTGGTAGATTAATGTAAACACTTCACTATTGAACCAGAGCTTTTATGTTCAGGCCAAAATACTTGTTTTCCATAAGTGATAAAATGCATATGACACACCTACCCATTATTAATCACCTAAATGTTAAGAAAACCTTTCATTTATGGTTACCAGCTACATATTGTGTGATTAGGCTATTTCAAAACATGATGAATGGAAATTTTACCCCTGCTCTGACAATAAGGCAATCTTTATACTCAGATGATATTTATGTTATAAATAGCACAAGCTGACTGCATTAATACAAATAGGATCATTTGTTATTGTGCTCTCTCAGCACTCCTTGTGAAAGCTGGCTTCATCGGATTTAAGCAAAGGTATTACTGTGCTATTAACACCCCTCTCTGTGCTGATGTTGGGGTGCCAGCAGCCAGACATGTTTCCCTGCACATTAGCTCCATATGGAAATAAATCTGCATCCTTTCATAACTGAAACTATCTCCCTCCTCCTCCCCTGGTTGATTTGAAATCGTGTTTTTTACATTAGTCTTGTGAGTAAAGTTTGGAGGTGCCTGCATTAAACTTCCTTGAACTTTTATATACCCAAATTTGAGAGCTGAATCTGGACATCTACAGCTACAACACTTCTCCTTCCACCTCTTCTTCATATAAACAGTTAAAGTAATTTGACGATTGGTGTAAGAAGGGGCTGACCTCCACGATCAATATGATCTGCCAGAATCCGTTTATTGTGAGCATGAGACAAGCTTATATACAGTGATGGCTACTTATCAATGCTACTAACATACTGATTGGTTACAGGTTACATTCTTGCATTAATGTCAGACCCTCCTCTTAGAGTTCTTCTGCCAACACACAAGGCTGTTGTTTACCTTGCCCATTCTTGACTCCTACTTAGTTCCCATCGCATAGAGGACTCTTTCCCAAAACAATGGATTCACAAACAAGCTCCAAGGCCTCAGGTGGCTTGATAGGATTTTTCTCAGGCCCTGAGCTGAGCAGCTGTTAACCCTTTATGGCCTGTGCCCATACTGCAACAAACAGTATTTCCTAGGGAGGGCTCCAAGCCTAATGAGATGCTGTGGCAGTTAGGCATATGCTGCTGGGTGATAGTGAGAAGTCAGCTACTAGCAGGATTAACTAACTGTGAGTTCTCTTCATCACAGAAATAGGTTTCTGCACAGAAATACTCTTCTACACTCAGCCCCTTCAGCAAACAAGACTAGTTGCAGAAGTGGATAATTTCAGCCCTTGTCCTGGATTAGTTTTCAGCAGTGCCTATGGTCATGATATGAGTGGGGATACAGATTTCAGATCTAGTCATTGCTGTGGGCCTCCACCATTATCTGTTACCGGTGCATGGCTCATGGGTAGTTGGAGACTGGGAGCTTTGGCTCAGCATGAGTTGATTTGCTTCTCACATATGTGCATAGAGAACTCATAGCTGTGTTAAAGCTTCAAGGAGAGGTGATGGCCTTTCTGGGGCAGCACCGCAGCCTAAGTCAGGTCCTTGTCACCACCTTCTGCTTGGCTTGTCCCACTGGTCTGCTGCCTGTTCTGGATCTGAGGTGGTGGGAGCACTGCTTTAGGGCCAAGCCAGTCAAGGTTTTGTTTTTCCTCTCTGTAGAATGCATGGGCTGAGTCCTTATTTACTGCATGCTAGCAAAGCTTTGCTTTCAAATACTACTTTCTTAATATTTTTTTTAACTCTGCAGCATTTACAAACACAAACATTAATTACCTTCCCACAGCAGTGGAGTGGTACAACTGGCCAATCATCCAGCCTTCTGAGGCACAGTGTGACAAAGGAGGCAGCTCCTTACTCAGGGCTGGCCTGAGGTGAGCTCACCGACTGGCAAGAGGAGCCAGAAGGAAACTTCAGTGAATGTTGCTCAAGCTGCTATGTGCTGAAGAGACCCTCTGAATCCCTTAGGGAATGGAGGATTGGCATAAATCCTGCCCTAACTGAAGTCATAAGGAAATGCTCTATCTGGGCCTTATTCTCTGTCCTTTTTTACACACCAAGGAACTGGGCTAGGGCTAGGGAATCTAGGTGCCCTGGGATCAGCACCATCGTGAAACAAATGGGAACATCTCCACCTTCCTTGAGACTGCTCCAGCTTGCTCATCAAAGGCATTAGAGCACTGAATTAGATTATTAGTGATAGTAATCTAGTAATTACAGAGTGATAGGGGTTGGAAGGGATCCCTGGAGATCATTCTACTCCCTCTGCCAGAACAGGTTCACTTAGAGCAGGTTGCATTGTCACAGAGGGATGTGTTCAGACCATCTGCAACCAAGGCAGTCTTGAAGATAACAATGACTGATGCAGACTTTCTATGGCCATATTGTACCCCTATGGTTGATGGAGGATGTTGGATTAGACACTTAGACATGAGCTGTCTAGATATGGCCCTTTCATCCCTTGACTGCAGAAACCAAGGCATAATCACCCTGCATTTTGGAAGTCTGAATAATTTGGTACTTTCTGGTGTGGGAGATACTGAAATTTCCCTTTTTGCCTTAACAAGCAGTTTGGTTATGGCACAGTCTTATCAGAAACCTGAAGCAAATTGCCATTTCTCTGTGAACAGAATATGTGTGAGGAATAATGAAGAGGACAAATGGTGAAGCAGCAACCCTGAAATCGGCAGAGCAGTGGTGCTGCATTACTGGTCTGTAACCCTCTGCTTAGCAGAAACACACTTGCATCCTCTCACATTCGGACCCCACTCACTGAAATGCTTTTACTAGTTAGTTTTGTTTGTGTAGATGTTCAGGACAGCCACATTCTAATTAGGCAGCATTATTTAGAAGTGTAAGATTTCCCAGAAAATGACACATGAAATGTCCTTCTATGCTAACTAGTATTTTTTTCCTGTTCCTAGTTTACAGACATTGTAATTATTTCACATAATCATCTTGCTAGCTGGGAAAAGATTTGCTTAGTTTTTGTGGACAAAGGAGGTGGAAAAGAGCCCAGCTGTTGGTTTATGTATATTGGTTATTCTGAGAAAAAAAAAGGCAAATGCAATAACACTAAGTATCCCATTTAACTATTTCTGTATTCTCTTAGTATATAGATTAGCTGCCACCAGAGATAATCACAGCTTTTTTTTTCTTCCAGGTGTTTCAGGATTGCTCCCTTAATATAGCTTATAAAAAAAACCTCCATGCATTTCATTATCAATATCTTAAGAAAATATTTTAAGGTAGTGTTTGGGGTGGGGTTTTTTTCACAGTAAATGTTCTTTTAACATGGACTCAAATTTGATGGCATTTGCAATTACAACACTAACCTGATTTGCATAGCTGCTGAAGTAAACTTGCAGGACTATATTAGCAAGCAGCATATCTATCCTCTCATTTTTTTAGATCCATTAGAGCAACAGTAACAAAAAACCCTTTAAGATGTGCCTTTGTTCTGTAAATCATAGTATTCACTAGAGCTGAGCTGAGTGTATGTGGGCCATTACTGGATGGGATATTAGATAGCTCTGGGGGTAAATTCTGAGTGATGAAATGTTCACATAAATCACGGCCCACAAAATCCTCTTATCCTTCTACCATGGTATTCTCTTCCAAAACCTCATCTTGATTTCACAGTCAACACTGAAATATCAAGATGTTTCCAAAGCAACAGTTTAGTTTTTGTTTCTTTTTTTGCTACTGCAGAACATGCTTCTGCTTTTGTGTCACTTTACGCAGTTCCACAGTTGCCTTCAGCTCCCCAGTGCCAACAGTTCATTCAAAATCTTTGAGGCAGGGATCTTTTCTCTAATGTATGTCATCTCTCTCACAAGCCTGGTGTCTTTAAACACTAAGATATGACACACCACCTTTAATAAAACACCTTTGCATGCCATCAGGCTACAACAGGAATTTCTGAAGAGGCCGTAGGAGGTTGCAAGCACTTCCTTATAAAAAATTCTTGGGATCTAAGTGTAAGTCTAGTACTTAGTTCAAATCCATGAGTTTTAACCTTATTGCCAGCCTCTGGTCATTAAAACCGCTTCATAGAAGCTCATCTGTACAACTGTTTCAGTGGTGGTTATGTCCTCATTGTCACCGTCCAGCAAATATAGCAAGTCTCACAAGTTATAAAAAAATATTCCCAAATATTGTGGGGACTAGAGACAGGTAACACTATTTCTTGTCATAATATCTAATCATCTGTTACGAAATAGCACCATTTCTCAACACGATTCCCAGATAGCTCCCAGAGGATCTCATTTCTGTGGTGGCTTATACTGATGGCTGCAGTCTGGACCTGAGGTGCAGAAATGAACAGGTAAAATATGGTACCTCAGTATTAAAAAAGGATCTCCTGATCTCTATCTCCTGCCCCTGATGTGAGCTTGCAGTTGCTGTTGTGGAAATGCAGGTGGAAGAGAGCAGGTGGGTGCATTTCTTCATCACTCTTTTGAGAAAAAGGGAATACTTTCCAGAGACTCTTGGATCCAGTGGTTCCTGTCCATCAGCCTTTCCTGCTATGGGGAGTGGTCTCCAATGGTGCTCTCCAATTCACTAATGGGAAGCGCAGCACTAGGAAAGGATTTGTAATGACATGTTATTGAGTTGAGAGGCAACATGAGAAAGGGAAATTAGCATTCAGTCAGAGCCCTTTAATTTGTTCAAAATACCAGAGGTTTTAGCTTCTTAAGGCTCTTTGGGTGCTTAATGCATTTGAAATGCTTGATGGTGAATTAAGCATTCCAAGATTTTCCCTTCCTCATAATCATGTAGGTCTGAGGGGAGATAAAAAGTTGGGTTTGATGTCCTTGTTATGTAATTAGACTTGTTTAGACTTTCATTAGCTAGTGCAATTGCTCCCCCAGACCTGCCCATGTAGTATGATTTCTAATTCAGCACAGAATAGGTTCCCTTGGCTTCACACAATTCCTCATTTTTATTTATCTACTGCTGTAGATCACAAGCATTTTGAGTTCTGCACAGACAGGCAAATGCTGCCTAAAATAACCAGCATCCTGCAATTCTTCCCCTAGGAACTTATCCATGAACATTGCTGGTGAACCGATTAATGAGACCAAGCTTCCCCCTTCCACTCATCTGATTAAAATATTTAAAGCAATAATAGACAAATTCAGACAGTTTTGTTACTGCTAGATGTGTTCTTTGTATTCGCTGATGCTTGCTCGTCCTGATAAAAGCAAGAGAGGAAATCTCAGTAATTTAGCCTAAATCAGGAATGCTCCCTCGAGTGAGGGGGTTGAGCTATACTATGTAACAAATCATGGAATGGTTTGGGTTGGAAGGGACCTTAAAGATTATCTAGTTCCTTGTTCCCTGCCATGGGAGCAAAATAATAGCTTCTCGACCACAATATCTATCAAGATGAAACCAAGGGAAAGTTTAAAGCTATGCTGAGTAGGAATTAGATGAGCTTTATGGACAGGAGATCACCGTGGAAGAGGGCATGTAAGATAACAGTGACATCCGAGTTTCACCCCTTAGCTCTGGGGCTTCTTAGCACCCACTGTGGTAGGTTCTGTGGTCCACAGGGCAGAAGGGAGGTGGCAGGGGGGCTGTGGGAGACATGTTTTGATGGAAATGAGTCAAACACGACAGTGAAGGTTTTGATTATATTAATAGGTTTGTGAGGTTGAGAAACTGAATGTCTATCCTGTCCCTGTAGCAAATGAAGCACACTGGCTTTCCACACAGCCCACCTGATAAAAGAGCAGGAGAAGAAAATGAGAAGAAAAAGCTAGGAGAGGTTTATGGAGAGAAGGGCAGGCAAGAGTAACACGGCCATGAACAAGCAGGTGGAGAGGCTGAGCCAAACATATGAGGATTGCACAGTACACTTCTCATCCTTCCAGGTCAAGAGAGGCTCTTCTGATTAATTATTGCACCAGCACATGGGAGAGATACTAGAGAACTTTATCCTCAATCACACTGCAAGCAAGGCACAAATGGTTTCTGATTTAAAAAAATATTTAAATGGTTGATTTAAAAAATAAACAAACCAAAACCACAACCATGCATTAATCAAACAAATGGCACACTCTGGAGTGGAGCAGTGTGGGAGAGCTAATTGATTGTGGGAGTTTTCTGCTCCCCCTGCGTCTCTCAGCATTTCGAAGTGTATGCAACACCCAGCTTTGTTGTTTGCTGGCCCTTTAAGTTGGAATTGAAATGCAATTAAAACAGCACTTGAGAGAGCTATATATTTTAATTAATGGCCTGCACTGGTGAGAAGTTGGAAAACAAAGGGAGCATTGCCCACTTGCAATGGGTAAATCAAGACAGATGCTTTCCTGGGCATTCATACATCAATATGACGACATAATCTAGTAAAGTGAGAAACTCTTCTCTGCTGTAATATCACTTGTTTTGCTTCAGAAATTTAGCCCAATGGGTATGTGTGATAAGGCCTCTCCATAAAGCTGAAAAGCCTCAGCTTTTAAAAATCAGACAAAAATATATCTGAGTGGATGTGATTCTCCTGTAGGGCTCCAAAACCAAAAGGAGACTCCAAAAGGAAACTCAGTCCATTGAACTAACCTTCCTGCCATGGGAGGTTTACAGCTCCCAGAGCTCTTACTATGAATTTCCAACTGCAGCAATTGCAGAGGGGGGTGACACCTGCAAGTGGTTTGTGAGCTCTATGTTGTCAGGTCACTTTTCCAGTGGCCACTGCTTCTTTAGTTGGCTCACGCCACGTTACTGAGCAGTCTGACCCAGTCAACTTGTTTGACACACATATATACAACTAAGACTCAGAGGAGCTGTGAGCAAGCATTAGACCCTCTGTCTGGCCTGCAGACAAGAGATTACACAGAGATCTGCATGTCCAGACCAAGGAAGTCCTCAGCACATACATGTCCAGAATGAGAGTTGAGTGTGTGTTGCTGGAGGGGAGACTGGGAAGAAAAAGAATTACTAGCTTTTTGCAGCCTGGTTCCTATCACATCTACCTTTTCATTAAATATGGTGGGAAAATATTTATCAAGTGGAAAATGGTTTATAGAATCATAGAATCATAGAATAGTTTGGGTTGGAAGGGACCTCAAAGATCATCGAGTTCCAACCTGCCCTGCCATAGGCAGGGACACCTCCCACTAGATCAGGCTGCTCAGTGCCATGTCCAGCCTGGTCTTGAACACCTCCAGAGATGGGGCATCCACAACCTCTCTGGGCAACCTGTTCCAGTGTTTCACCACCCTCACTGTAAAGAATTTCTTTCTTATGTCAGGTCTAAATCTACCCCCCTCCAATTTACATCCATTGTTTCTAGTCCTCCCACTCGATATCATATTAAAAATTCCTTCCCCTGCCTTTCTGTAGGACCCCCTCAGGTACTGATAAGTTACTGAAAAGTTATATTGCTTAATTTTCTTTCCTTGGCATTTAATACCTGTTTTAAAACACATCACCAAGGTTTTCTAGCAGAAAACCACAGAAACATTTGGCCACTTCAGAGTGCGTGATATACCCCAGGATGAGAAGGTGTGTGGCCCTTACTCCACACCTGAGAATTCTCTGAGGCAGCAGCAAAGCTGAAGCACTTCATCTTCTGAAGTGTCTGCCTTAGCGTGCATATCTCCTCCTGATGGCATATTATAGAAACTGCCACCCAGATCTGTGAAACAAAGCACAAAGAGGCCTCTTGCCTAATTTTTTTTCTGAGGTATCCAAAAGCCAGGATGGAGGAGATGAGCATGAAAAGTTACTAGTGGCTCAATCAAAGGTGAAAGCAATGAATACCAGCTGATGGTATAACTGGTAAAGAAATGGCAGGCTCACCCAGCAGGCATGCTAGAGAAGTAGGAAATTGCATTATTCAAAGCTAAAAGTGGATAAAAGCCATTCACCTACAGTTACCATTGGCTATACCTTTGCATAGTCCTTGAATTTTGAGTCCAGTTTGTGGGAGTATTTAAGTAGGGCATTTGCAATAGGACACAATCCAGAACAAGTTAAATACAGAGGAAATACAGGGTAGATTCAGGCTAAATACAAGAAAGAAATTCTTTACAGTGAGGGTAGTGAAACACTGGAACAGGTTGCCCCGAGAAGCTGTGGATGCCCCCTCTCTGGAGGTGCTTAAGGCAGCGCTGGACAAGGTACTGAGCAACCTGATCTAGTGGGAGATGTCCCTACCCATGGCAGGGGGGCTGGAAATCGATGATCTTTAAGATCTCTTCCAACCCAAACTATTCTATGATTCTATGAAATAAAACGTGCAGAAAAGGTGCTGGAGGACCTTCACTGTCAGCATTTTAGCATTTAAAAGCTTTCCTGAAGAAAGTAATTATAGCGCTTCCTCTTCTGCGCTCATAACCAGCTTTAACGTTTTTTGCCACTGTTACCTCCAGGTGCTCTCCATACCCATGGATTCCTTGAAGGAGGATCTGGGAGAGATGCAGCACAAGTACCAGGAACAGATAAAGCCTTTTTATGATTGTGTCTGTGATGGTAACAAAACATGCACCTAAAACTGCTCACAGCTATTGTTGGGATTTGGTAATTAAAAAATGAGAATAGTAATTTTTTCAGCAATCCATCCCTCATTTTGTTTGTAAAGCCTGATGGTTTGAGTGCCCAGCCTTTAAAAATCAGCTTGAAGAGGAAAAAAAAATAGGACCATGAACCTGAGCTTCTCAAGATTCAAAATCTGCTATGAAATAGAAAGCGAGGGGAGGGCAATGACCCAGAATGTTTGTTTGCCTCCCCATTACAGCCTTTCCATGACTAAAGCTACCCAGGGTTATGAGGCACCATCAGTCATATCCAGCCTCAGGAAGCCCCAGCATTACTGAATCATTTCTAGTGGGAAAGGATGGACACCTTAAATGTGCCTTGTTTTTATACATCTTCCCCATGGACTTTTCTAGGGTCCCCTCTGGTAGGGGGGATGGCAATTCTTGCTTGCCATTCTTACAGATTTTCTTCCTGCTGCCTCCTAAGTGGCACCTGCTCTCCTAAATATTGCACACGGGTCTATGTTTATTTCAGTTTTGCCTTCCAGCTTGGTTATTTCTAAGGAGGATTTCAGGGATGCAGGCAAGAGGCTTGCCACCCACCAGGACCTTTGGATTTGGTGCCCAAGACCCAAAGCCATGGGCAGATGTGATTCCACACTCCTTCTTCAGCATATCACAAGTTAATGGCAAAGAAGCTGACGCTTGAACTGCCCCCAGGAAAATGGAATATCCACAAAAATCAAAGAAAACAGGACACCGGGTTGATTAAAGCAAGATCCTGCAGGACTGACCCACTTAAGGGGTGGAAGATCCCTTTGCAGGACAGCAAATTAAAATAATAACAGCTCAGGTTTCACTATGGGACAGCTCAGGGGCTGAACAGGTTAACAAGTAAAAAGAACAGTTTAGATCTTTAAAACCAGTATTGGTGGGCAGTCCTGTGCTGTGTAACAGAAAGAAAACTCAGCACACAGCTGGGTAATCCTGTGGCATTTTGAAGAAATCATGCCCCCTGCTGATTTAATTAGATTTCTTTTTTAGCCTCAGCTCTAAACCCGGTGAGAACATTCAAACATACTGATTAGTGTTCAAGGTCAATAACTCAGATGTCCCGCTGGATAGTAAAATTCTTCTCTTTCAACCCTGAAATAAGATGCTTATTATTGATTTTTTGAAAGCAGAAGGCAAAAGACAAATGACATATCCTTGCAGGGCTGGTCTTTCTGAGAACATACCTTGCATTTTACATGACCTTTGCAGCATTTAATGGGGAAATAAAAGCCTGGAATAATAATATAAGCAGAAATTTATGACTGGGCGATTTGCCAGATTTGTAAAACCGCTATGAGTATTTGTGACATCAGCTGTAAAATCATCTAATTGTCCAGCCTACATACAAAGGACAATCATTTGCTGCCCATTTAAAATTACCCTGAACAACTAGCACGATTAAAAAAAAATCACTACAGAACAGCAATCACTGTTATTCTACAGGTTTTTCTTAATACCTCGATGTCGAAGAGGTAGTATACAAAAAACCCAACATATTTTTCAGAAACCTCAGCTGTGTCAAAGTAGTTAGAGTGGAGGTCACCCCACAGCTTCTCTTCTTGTGGGCTGGACAACAAAAGCAGGGGGAAAAAAGAAAGAAAACCCAGTGATGTGCTGTCATGGGGTGCGGATCAGCTTCCTGGCCAGTGGCACACTTCAGTCTCACAGTCTGGCTGAATGCTGGTCCACACTCCTTCCTCCACTTCCCAGCCAAGGGCCACCAAATCCCTATTTCCCACTGCCCTACTGCCATCTGGCAGCTTGGAGTGGCTGGAACTGTGGTACAGAGATGTTCCTGCTGGATTTAAGCTAGTCTAACATTTCTTTTCCCTAAAATCCTCCTTACTGTGCTTTCTAATCCTTTACTGTGCGCTGCCATTGTCAGTGCTGCTGTCAGTGACATTTTCTTTCGGCTTTCCTCTCCCAGACGCTAGACTGCAACCCTGCCTTCACTGAAAGATCATTGAGTACCCTCTAGCGGATATTTTTGGAAAAAATAGCTCAGCTCTTTCTTGCTCTCCGGAGATTTAGCAGCAGCCCTCTGGAAAGCCTTATGTTATAGTTAAGATACACAGGGGATGGATTACTGTAAGCAGAACACATGCTAACGGTTGCAAACTCTGACAAGAGCTCTTTTTCCTTAGTTAAATCAAACATGAAGGGCAAAAAGGATTAAAAATCAATACTTCAGAGAGAAAATGCTTGAGATTTCTTGGACTAGTAGAGGTGGCAAAAAATAGTAGAGGGTGAAAATACCTATAAGGAAAAAAATCAATCTGAGAATAGCTTTAATTTTCAGTTATTGGGATAACTTGGAATTGCATCAGACTCCAACTTATAGCCTCCAAGGACAGGCTGGAAATTACAGCAGAGAGCTCCTGGGAGGAGCAAAAATATATCCCTATGATATGCTTTCTTGCCCTTTATTTATTAGCTTACTAATTAACTCTTCCTTAAAATTATCTAAGACATTTTCATTTTGCTCCCAATAAATTTTATGTTGCAGGTTAGCATTTGTAAATATCATACTCCCACTCAGCCACTCACTCACTCCCGTGCCTCAGAAAATGGGATCAAAAAGTTCTTTGTGTCAAGGTAAGGAGACGAAGTTCACATATCAGTTACCATCATGGGCAAACCAGAACTGACTGGGGCAAAACCATTGTAATTTAATCAAAGAATTATAGAATGTGATGATCTGGAATGTACCTTCAAAAGCCATCTAGTCCAACTCCCCTTGCAGTGAGCAAGGACATCCTGTGCTAGATCAAGTTGATCAGAGTTTCATCAAACCTGGCCTTGGATGTCTCCAGGGATGGGACCTCCACCACCCCTCTGGGCAACCTGTTCCTCTGTATGACCACTCTCATTGTAAAGAACTTTTTCCTAATGTCTAATCAAAACATGTCCTGCTCTATTTTTGAAACCATTGCCCCTTGTCCTACCATTACATGTCCTTGCAATATGTTGACAGTTAAAATAGATATAGGCAGTAACAAAGAGAAACATTAAAACGATAGCTTTCTTCTTCCTCTTCTCCCTGGCCCAGTTTCATTCCTAACTCCTCTACATCCTGCCCCCCACATTCCTGCACAGGAATATGGGCAATGGGATCTGCAGTCAGTCCATAAGAAGTTCCTGACAGCTGCTGCTTCCTCCTCATGCCGTTTTCCCTGCTGCAGCACAAGTTTCTGTTCCTGTCATCTCCCAGTCCAACCCTTCTGTCAGAAGTCTGTCTCATCAGTTCACTTTGGGTTGATGTCACACTGAACACTGTACAATTACCAGATACGTCTTCATGCCCTTTTAACAGTGGCTTAATGTTAATAATACTCTGTAAGGCCCCAGAAATTTCCGTGGTACACGGAAATCATGAAGATGAGTGGGACAATTATCTCCTAGGTAGGTGTCCCAGCCCTTCCAAGTGTGTTGCAAGACAGGGTTTTAATGTTCTGACAACTTAGCAGCTAAAATAACATGACTTCTCTCTCTTTTTGCTTGAATACACCAACCTGCTTCTTTCTAAATGTGTAATAGCAATCTATATCTGTCTTTACCTTTTCTCCCCCACCTCCTTAGGAGGGGTGTTGCTACAGCTGCTGCCTGCTATTTTTCAGGGACATCCGTCAGTTTTTGACCTTTGCATGTCTCATTTCTCATTTCTCTCCAGGAACACAAGCTCCATTCTGGTCTGCTGAATATTTCATTAAAAATACAGTACCTTCATTGGATCAGAAGACTTCTGGACCACTCCTGGTTGTATGCTGGCTGTTCACCTCTTGTTCTAACATCATCTTTTCCTGTGGAGCTTTTGGCCTTAGCTACTGAAGCATGACCTCATGCACTGTTCTTATGTCACACAGTGGTCACTGGTGAAGCTTCCTTTTCTGAATCACCCTTGTGGGTGGAGTTTTGTTTTTGCTGGGAATCACGATTATTTACAGGAAGTGCCTGCTTGTTTGTTGTAATTTAACAGAAAAACATATTTTCTCTGTATACAGATAGGTAAAAGAAGGTCTAGTTGAGCTCCAAATCCTCTCACTAATCCTCCTCTATTCCACTGTCTGCCCTCTTCACACACAGCAGAGACACCTCTATAGTGCCTCTGTGCACCATCTGTGGTTCATTAAGATTTCCAAAGGATGAGGGTTTGGTGAGGACACATTTTTGGTAAGAGGAGGACTTATCTGAGGAGCTTCTCAGTCATTGGAAACTGGCCTTCACCTGAGCAAAGGTTTGGAGCAGAAGAACCCCAGAGGTACATCCTACACTAAATTGTTCTATAACTTTGCATAAAAATATGGTATATCAAGTGGTAAGATAGGTGAAAAGTAATAAAAAGAGACAAAGTCTGTCTACAGGGTGAGGTAAAAAATGAGTAAATTATTTTATTGAATATAAACATTGTTTAAAAATTTTATATCCTGGATAAAAAAAATCCAGAAAGTGGGTAACCATTTTTTAGTTTTATACTCCCTAATCTGATGATTGTTTAATAGCTTTGAAGCTTTTCCATCAACACCAGGCTGTGGTGCTACTGCTCAGGGATGTACCCAGCACCCTGATGATGTACATTTTCCTCACTGGTTCATCTGTTATGAAGAACCTGTGGTCCCTGGTGACAGAGGCAGTGACAATACTGCTGTTTTGAAAGTGATGAGTCACCTCAATTTACTAACAATACTTTCAAAATCTGTTCCATCATTAAGTCCTCCCACCCCCCACTTTCATTTAGCAAGCTTGAGAGAGTTTCCTACAGTACTGGAAAACAGGATGTACTGAATTTGCTTGGCAAGGTTTTGGTAGAAGGAATATTACAGGGGTGACTCTGTAAGAAGATGCTCAAAGCTGCCCCATGTTCAATAGAGCCAATGCCATATGGCTACAAGCCAAGTCCATCTGTGACAAGGGTAGCTCCTCTGTTATAGCGTATTTAAGAAGGGAAAAGAGGCAGATTGTCCCCCTGCAGCCCATGGAGGTTAGTGCTCGAGGCAGAGAACTCAGGAGCAAAGTTGAGCCTATGAAGGGAGAGGTGAGGGGAAGGTGTTTCTAGATTTGTTTTTATTTGCCATTATCTTACTCTGGTGTTAATTAGCCATAAATTATACTAATTTCCACAAGTCTATCTGTCTTACCTGTTACAGCAATTGCTGAGTGATCTTCCTGTTCTTATCTTGACTCGGGAGCCTTTAGTCTATTTTATCCCCCTCCCCATCCTGCTGAGGAGGGCATTGATGGAGCAGCTTGGTGCGCACTTGACCTCCATCCAGGGTTAACCCACCACACAGGGATGTGCCAGCTAAAGGCAGTGTTTTTACAGAGCAAGCAGGAGTGTTTGTTTCCACATGATTTCAAGCATGAGCAGCAAACACTTACAGCAAACCCCAAATTGGCTTAGCCAGTGCTTCACAGGTTGTGAGCTGCCACCCAGCCTGATATCTGCTGCCATCCCTCTTGCATAGGGCTGCTGGAGTGACTCATAAGCTCATCTACTGATGTTCCCAGCTTCTTAAAACCACAGTGCTCCTTTTTTGACTTAAACCCAAAGTTTTCAGAAGGTTTTTGAAAAGGGATTGGGAGGGTTTTTTTGTTTGAGGAGCCTTCTTTTGAAAGAGAGGCATCTCCAGCCTTCATCCTGAGAGGCAGGGCTGGCAGCAGGTCACCCTCTTCACTTGCCTCATCCACCTTGTTCATGCTGGCTTTTCTCTGTAACTGTGGCCCACAGGGGGATTAAGACATGTCTTCCCTTGCCCACTGGACAGAGCTGAGACACTGAGCTTCTAGGAAAATTCTAGCAAGGAGAACCTCTTCTGATTAGTCTGCAAAGCTCTGGTGTTGACCCCCCAAAAAAGCAGAGAATCTCCTGCCATTCTTTATTGCTTGGGAGCACTGTGTTTCCATATCCTTCTCTTTGGTGTGATGCATCCCCTCCTGTGCCAGCCCAGCCCCTCAACATTTCACAGAACCTTTAGAATTCTTTCTAAAAAGAACTATGACTTGTTTTCCAAAAGCACAGATGACAATGACTACTCTTTAAAAAAGGAACAACGAGACCTGCTTCTCTCCAGCCTTGCCACAGGGGGCTGGCATGGTGGGTGGGCACCATATTCAGTGACTCCTTCTCTGGAGACATTCAAAACCCATCTGTGTGACCTGGTCTAGGTGTTCCTGCTCTGGCAGGGGGATTGGAATAGATGATCTCTTGAGGTCCCTTCCAATCCTTCTGTGATTCTGTGACTATTTCCCACCACCTCCAGTGACTGATCCACTCATCAAGGGTGCTCTTCTGGTTGCATTCAGATCCTTAATCCTTTTCTTTTCCTTTCCAGAAATGGCTACTTTTCTGTTTGCACCTCCATTTCATCACCACCTCCCCTCCTTTTTTTATTTATTTTTTTTTTGCCTAACAGCATGTAATTAATCAGCTCAGGTTTGTAATAAAATATGACGCCCATTTAAATGACTGAGTCACCAGCAGAGCCAAGCAAAATCAGATGATGGGAAGGATGGCAGGGGAGATAACATGGGTCTGTCAGCAGGCAAGGGGCAGGCCTTCCTTGCACAGCCAGTGCTCACCAGCCTGGGCGACACCAAGACCCAACCTGCTCATGTTGCCTCGTTTCTTGGTGAGGTCTTGGCACCTTTTCCTGCTTTACCCAGCACTTCTGCCAGGTGAGGGAAGCCAGGTTGGTCAATTCTTCCCACAAGTGATGAGGGTTCCCCTGGGAACTGGGGAAGGAACTGAAAGGGTGGTGTGGAGAAGGGAGTGGTCACCACCACCATGGGGATTCCTGAGGGAAAGGGGTCAGACCCCAGTGAGAGAATGAGCCTTATGGCAGGAGAGCCACCAACCTCATAGAATCATAAAACACATTGAATTGGAAGGCACCTTCACAGGTAATTTAGTCCAACGCCCTTGCAGTGAGTAGAGATGCCTTGCACTAGATCAGGTTGCTCAGAGCCTCACAAAGCCTGACCTTTGAATGTCTCCAGGGTCAAGGCCTCCACCACCTCTCTGGGCAACCTGTTCCAGTGCTTCACCATCTTCCTGGTAAAGAATTTCTTCCTAATGCCTAATCTAAACTTGCCCTGCTCTAGTTTAATATTGTTGCCCCTTGTCCTGTTGCTGAATGTTCTGGCAAAAAGTCCTTTCCCAGCTTTCTCTTCCAACCTCATCCCCAAGTTGTTGCCAGCATTTCAAACATTGGGCTGATTTCTGTTTGTAGCATTTTCTGTTGCAAACCGTGGTTACAGTCATGTAGTTTGTCTTCATTAGGGATGGTAAAACACTCATGTAAAACCCAAGGTAAAACCAGCTGATGCCCAGCTCTGTGCTTTGTGAGCTTGAGTTGTGAGACAAAGCAGTTCTATGGCACTATAAAAAGATTTCTCTCTTGTGGCTCTGAGGTCATCAAAGCTAAAGGGTTGTCCTTTTGTGGCTAACAAAGGCTTCCAGGCTCAGACACAGCCCACTGGACTGATGTACCAGGGACTGCTCCTCAGTAACACTGGGAGGCTGCTGGATGTTTGTACAGTTTACTTTGCAAGAGTTGCAAGAAGAAACCAAACAGCACCAAACTAGTCTCATTTTAACATCAGAGATATAGAAAGTAGCCTATATAGACACAAGAGAAGAGATATTTGCACACTGTGGAAACAGAAGAATTGACAAAATTGGGAAGAACAACATGGCAGTTTCAACAATGAGGGTGTTGGGGGGTGTTTATCCAGACACACAGAGCAGAAGTGAACACTTTTTGATTTCGTGGTTACCACAACTGGACTTGCCTTAGAAACCTTTGAAGCAAAATCTTTTTAGCTGTTTCCTGCAATTATAGACATTTCCACACAATTGCTTTTCACCTGTTTGTTAGGAAATGCTTATCTAGAAACTTTTATGATGTAAGCTAATTACATCCCACATTAAAAAGATTGTGTTATTAATGAAAATGATAGTGGGATTTGGCTTCTGCTTTCAGCATTCAGCGAAATTCCTACTTGATGCTGCACACACTGATTTGGTTGCTTTTCCCAGAGTAGAAACTACAAGAGTTGTGACAGCACAAGAGGTGCATTGCAGGATACTCATTATGTGAGAAAATTCAGGCTGATCTGGGACAAAAGCTCTCCTCATTTTCTGCATGGCCATGCCCAGGGAGGCAGCAGTAGCTGTGGGACTTTGTTTCCAGTCCTTCAGTGTGACAAATTCCACACAGAGCTTGTAGAGGCAGCAGCAGCAGTCCTGCATTATCAAGCTACCTCTGGGGAAGGAGCAGGATCAAAGGAGAGCGAGTCATCACTACCCAAGTTCTTGCAAGCCTTGGCTTTGGTTGTTTACCAAGTTTCCCAACCACAAATTTAACGTCTCTTTTTTGTTCTTAATTGGAAAGAAAATAGTAACAAAGAGCCAGCACTAACACAAATTCACAAATTACCTCCCTCATTTTTTATTGTGGAATAAATAATCTACTTTCTTTACAGTGCTGCCAGGAGGGATAAGGCTATTATTAAGGCATGACAGCAGACTGCAGAAAGGGTGTCTGCTCAAAATCTCTTCAGTCCTCTCTCATTCTCACCTGTAGCCACTGGGAAACATGCAAACCTTATGCAGTGAAATAGCACAGCAGCCATTCCAGGTATCTACAGTCTCCTTTGGCCTCGTTTTCCTGATCAGGTGAAAAAATGACCCAGAGCTAAACCTGAAAGTGTTTTTTCACTGATGTCCTGAAAGCACAGCTTTTGCTTTTGGTGGACACCAGAGGCTGGTAGGCCTGAGGCTACCAAGGCTGGTAGGTGGACCCCAGAAGAATTACTTTGACATTGCCCATCAGTTAAATTTGTTAAAGGCAAGGAGGTGGAGCTGCAGAAACGCCCTATCTATTGACGCCCGAACATTTCTGAGCTCTTCCTTAGAAAACATCAGCAGTTAGGAAAGGCTCCAAGTTTTCCTAAGGAAACACTGTGGTGAAATGCCTTCACCATCACTCTCCTGTGATGGGTGAGCCTGCAGCTTGTGTGAATTCCAAGTGCCACCCAGAAAATATTTGGATGCAGTTTCCAGCTATGGGAATTTTCACCTTCCCTGCTAATTTGCCTGGAGCAGAAACACTGCACCTGTTATTTTTATTTATTTACTTACTCAAATTGCTGTTCAGTCAATCCTGCTGTTCAGTAAGTTCCCAAAGGGAAATCACTCCCAAGAAATAGAAATCACCATCAGGGAGAACTCTGTAGTTTTAAAAGGGGATCAGGGCCAAACATTCCTATGATTTCCAGTTCTTTGTCCTCCCAAGAGATGCCAGCAACATCCCACTGGGCTTGTAAGGATTCCTCCCAACTAACATAAAATTCTCTTTCTGTTCCAGATTCTCCAGCTTCAGCAATTGAAATTCTGATTCAAGCATTATAACAGCTGAAAAAAGAAATCAAGAAAATACAATTACCCCCTCCCCCCATTATGTCATTGATCTCTTTTCTAAAGCAGTCTTCACTACCATAAGGATTATTTTATCTAAGCAGCAAAGAGAAACAGGTCCCAGCTTGAGATTAAAAAGCCAAGATATGGATTTTTCTTAAAATAAATAGTATTAGCAAGCAAAAATGAGGACATTTCTTAATTTTGTTATTTCTGCTACTAAAATGGCAGAGGATGCAAAAAGAGCAGTAAGTAATAACCTGTGAGCACACATCAGAGACTTCTTTATCTTATTCCTCAGTGCTGAAGAAAGAGATGACAAAGTTACGTTGAATATAATGAGTTTTAAAATATATATTTCTTTATTTAAATCAGAGATTTATGGCACACCCCAAAAAAAACCTGTTGGTTTTTGATTTTGTTTTTGTTTTTTCTTGAATTTCTGGTTTCTACAGGTTTGCAGCTAATAATGGCACTTATCTCTATAGCCTGGCTCAGCCATAGAGCTGGAAAAAAAATATGTTGACTGTATCTCCTTTCTGACATATTAGGGATTCTCTTTTTTTAATCTATAATTCAGATCCAGGATACACTGCTCACCAGATCATAATGATGTTGATAGCAAATCTTAGTGTCTAGCATTATGCTTACAAAGGGAGTTTCGCTCAGCAGAGGAGCACAGAGCTCAGTGCCTGCCCCAAGCATCAACAGCAGGAAAGAAGCAGATTGCTTTAAGATGTTATGCTGCCAGAAATGCAATAGCAAAATTTAAATTGAGAACCGTGCCCAGAAATCACCTGTCTGGGTAAAACACTGCATTATTTTCAGCATTCTTGTAATCCAAAACCCATCAAACCATTTATGCCTTATGCATCTGTTCATAACCCAGCATATTTTCCCACCCTCTTTAAAAATATGCAGCAAGACAGGATGTGAAGAAAATGCTAAGAATATTTTGGTCAGACTAAAAACCTTAACATAAGCCCCAGTCAGTACCTATATTTCCAAACAAAACCCATTACAGATAAGCTAATTAACCCCTTCTCTTTAATGCATCACCTGCTAGAGCTGCTGAGCAGCAGCAGCTTTTGTAGTATCTTCAGTATTACAATACCTCTGAGAACCCAATGCCTGTCCCTGGTAGCTGGTGGCAGGGCCAGAAGCTGAAAGTCAAAAACTCAATGTGCTGAAAGAATGAGAAATTGCCTCAACCAGGTGCCAAAAGGAGAAACAAACCCTATTATTTGCAAGGCAACCTGTCAGCATGAAAAAAAACCAAGCTCATGTAATTGAGAATTCAAACTCTTGTACTGATGGTTCTATTGAAGGATTTTGGTAAATTGGTACCTTTTCAGCTTTCAGCAGGGCTTATATGATGCTTTCCAGGCCCAAGGGATTAATAGAGCTACAATATGGGCAGCTTATGCAGACAAGTGTGTTCTGTCATGCTGGTGCTACCAGGGGCACTGAAGAGAGATAGAGCTATAAATGTTGCATGTAAAGTCTCATACCTGAGCCTTCACTAGAACAAGCCATCACTTGTCCCAGTATTTTACTAAAGCAATTATATCATCACCCTGTAGTCTGTAAAAATATCTAAATAGGCAAAAAAATCCAGGTTCTAATACTTATTTTTTTTTATTTTTATCTAAATTTCATAGAGTGCAATGTGAAGTGAGGTTTAGATGCTAAGTGAGCTATTATAAATTCTATTAGCACCACAGAGTGTCCTGTGCTAGTGAAAATTCTTATTGAAATAAGTGAAACTTCACCTAGAGCTTTACCAAAAAGCATCAAAAAGTCAGGATGACAATTTTTACCTGTGCAAGAAAACATGTATTCTCACTACTCGACCTTGAAATAAAACCCAAAAAGTCAGATTTATATAAAAATCAAATTTTTTTATTAAACTCTGATCACAGAAGAGAATAGCTCAGTATAAAATCTCTAAGAACATGATTTTATAGCGCAGTAAACTCTCCATCTCTCACAGCCACAAGCTCTGGTTACAATACACCTTCATACCATAGAATACAAAAGCAGAGTTTGTTCTTGTAGCCCCATATTTTTTAAGCAGGAAGACATCAGTTTAATAAAAGCTGATCCCCATTTTCTAATGATGCTTTGAGAACCTTACATGCAAAGTATCGTTTCTAGTCAACCTGCTCAGGCTGCGTGGCTGCTATTAGGGAGGTCAGGCTGTTGGAGCAGTCACTTCAAATGCCCTGGTGACAAATCACAGCAGGCAATCATTTCCTGAACACACAGAGCTATCTCCATCTGAGAAGCCAACCACCACAGTAGAGTGGAAGAGCAGAAAGGCATGCACAGGGATTTAAGCAGAGAGGTTGGAACTAGATGATCTTTAAGATCCCTTCCAACCCAAACTATTCTATGACAAAGGGAGAGATATGTGAAGTTTTCAGTAAGAAACTAGATACTACATAAAACCTGAAAAATCCTAGAATCTTAAAATGCTTTGAGTTGGAGGGGACCCTCAAAGGTCATCTAGTCCAACTCCCCTGCAGTGAGCAAGGACATCCTGTACTAGATCAGGTTGCTCAGAGCTTCATCAAGCCTGGCCCTTGAATGTCTTTAGGAATGGGATCTCCACCATCTCTCTGGGCAACCCATTCCAGAGTCTCATCACCCTCATGGTGAAGAACTTTTTACTAATGTCTAATCTAAATCAGCTCTGCTCTAGCTTAAAAATATTGCCCCTCATCCTGTCACTGCATGTTCTGGCAAACAGTTCCTCTCCAGTTTTCCTTTAGGCTCCCTTCAGGTTCTGAGAGGCTACTATGTGATCTCCCTGAATCCTTCTCTTCTCCAGGCTGAACATCCCCAGCTCTCTCAGCCTGTTGAAGGTTGTTGGCTGGTTGTTGTGGGCTTTTTAAGGTTTTCTTCTATTTTTTACTCTTTAATTGGTTTATGTCAAGGTACTAAGAAACTAAGAACTAAAAAGCATGCCAGGCTCTCTAAGAACGCCAAATTGAGAAACACATTGTCTTCAAACTCTGTACCTCAAGCCATCAGCAGAAAAGGTTCAAATGCTCCCTGCCAAGTTTGGCGATTTGATAATAGATTGAATTGCAAATACAAAAAATTCCTTACCCCAATGACTTCTCCTACCCTTTCTACTGGATGTGTGGAAACCAGGTCAGGCACCAAAACCCAGGTAAGAATCTTCTGCCCAATTAAAGTCCACAGTGGGCTGGGTGGACCAAGATTGCTGCTCTCTGTGACCAAGAACAGCATTTGAGATGAAGCCAGTGTACCTGGTGATGCCAGGGACTTGGAACCCTTGTCCATACAACACCCCAGAGTCCATTTTAACATTTCACTCACTTGTAACTGCTACAGGGTCTTCCCATGAAGCACATTCTGGAATAATTTAGTGAGCAAGGACCTGACCTGAAAACACATTTACAAAAAGAAATAAAGCAATAACAGGAGCTCTGTAAAATAGATACTTAGCAGTAGCAAGTAGCATCTTCACAGAGCTATGTCTTAATGCAAGAAGCTTAGAAAAAGATTACTAACTGGAAAACACAGAGTAAATATTAATTATTTGTGAATCCTGCCAATGCAGGACTGTGACATTTGTCATTACTTCCACTACAAGCATTTGTGGTTAGACAATTACATCTCTTTATTGTAATTTAATGCAATTTCTATGCACTTCAGAATGTACTTATGCACAAGTACACTACTTGATACTGTTACAGCACCTATAAATAATAAATACACTGCAGTAACAGCTGTAAAGAAGTCATGAAAGTCCTGCAACACCTAGAAGCAAGGGCAAAAACTAGAAGAGAAACTGTTCAATGTTCTCTAGCTTTTGGTCCCCATTATTTCTCTGTTTTTCTCTCAGAAACATACACTCCAAAAGATGCTGGTATAAAGGTGGCTTTGTCATAAAACAAACTAAGGACAATACCACTCCGACAGTTCTCAGTCTAAAGAGAAGGACAGACAACATTTATCTTTGAATCATTTTAAGCACAAGGGATTTCTTATTTAGCAGGATAAAACCTACTGGATATTGACTTGACAGACAGCATTAAGCCACATGAGCTGGTATCAATTCCCACATATTGAATCAACTACAAATAAGCTTTTTCCCCTCAAAACTGTGCTGTCTGCACAGCACTCCAGCAGAAACTACTGGCACTGTTTCAATACTATCAGACCAGTATGCACTAATCAAACCCTGGACAACTGGAACCACAATAAGCAGATGAGCCACAATCTTTCCCATCAATAAGCATCAACTTTGTAATTAAGTCAAAAGTGATGTTACTGACAAATCAGGCATCAGTACAAAAGTGTGTAGAGCATTTAGTAGGCTACCTAAAAGTCCCAGGTGTGAAGAGAGACCAAAAGGCACTAGTCCATGGAAAGAAAGTTCTGCCTTCAAAACTGCTTTTGAGTACATGCTTCATTTGTGTCTAAGACTACAATGTACATTCACCCACTCTCTGAGGTGATTCCAGTGCTTCAAGTTGAAGTAAGCAAAAAAGTAGTAAAATGCTTTCTCAACTACCAATTTTCTAGATAGTAAGAAGCAAATGATACAATAAAGAAAACCAAACATGAAAACCAAAGGATCTGGCCTGTTCTCTCCAACCACCCGATTAATCTGACTTGTTTTTAATTACTGGTGGGGAATAAATATTATGGAAAAAGACACTTTGATGGAGTGCCAACATGTCAATCATCTAAGGGATGAATTCTGCTCTGAACACTTTGTATATTTTCTGATTGCAGAGAGGGTGTAAGCCATGAATTGAAGAAACAAGATGCAAATTATGCAAGAGATAATTTACCACACCATGTTTAGCTATGATGGCAGACTTGATTCTCTTCTGCCTGACATCTGGAGAAGCTGTTTGCAGTGGAGGTGCTGGGAGTACAACATGGGTGCAACTCAGTACGACAAGTCTGATTACAGAGATTATACCTTGTGGACTAGTTATGAAGGAAATTAGCACACACAGCAACATTTAATTGAGACCCACGCCTACATCCAAGAGCACTCCAGATTCTTCTTGGATGAGAGACATCACATTAACACAATGCAGTGCCCAAAAGCTACAGTAGGTGGCTAATTGTTACTATTTCCAAGACTGAAAAGCCTTGAATGCAGTGTGCAGATTCTGTTACCAACAGCTTTTCAGTTATTGAGACTGATTGAGAAGGTTTCTTAGATAGAACCATTATACTCAGACATTACACCCATTTTTTACTGGGCTGGTCTTTCCCTACCACTCCTGCCTATCCACAGCAAAAGCCATAGTAAGAAAGAAGCATAGGTTAACTCCACCCTGCACTTTCAATCCCTCCCAGCCTTAAGATGCCATGTACACCAAATGCAATGCAGATTCAGCTGCACACTCAAAATCTATTCCAGGAGACTTGTTTATTGCCACATGGACTTTCTGTTTTCAGTCAGTTCCCCAGACTACCATTGTGGGGCAATATTCAAAATTCGAATGTTCCCCTTAAAATGGGTGTTCGTCTCAATCTTTTGGGCTATATAAAATATTACATCAATGCAACCTGAGCAGTTTAGCAATCATCTCAAAGCAAGATGAGATGCAAAAGAACATTGCATGCTATGCATAAAATCAAACCCAAACAGCATGAAAAAAGTAATTTTTATTTTTATTGTTTACAAAAGCATGAACACCTTAACGCAGAAGCAGCATCCTGAACCATACATTTCCCTCATCCTCCTGGAATATTGGCAGAAAGCAAGTATTTTCTCTGTTCTTTAGGGTAAAACATACTCTTCGAGGTAAATGGGAAACACTCCACTGATTTTTATGGAGCTCCAACTGCTTGTGTTAGCAAAGAGGCTGACTCATCAGACCATAACACAATGAGACGGCCGATGGGTGGTTTGCTTTAGGTGCCAGACTGGCTTACTCTGTGCTTCTATCCAAGATGAATACAGTATATGGTTACTTAATAATGTCCCCATTGTCTTCCACTTTAACTGAAACAGATCTAATTTGAAATACCTCCTTAAACATTATGACTCTCATCCCACACTAACTTCATGCAAGGTTTAATTTTATGCACCATGAACAACTTTACTCAAGCATTTAAGAGACTGCAAGTGTGCTCATAAGCTGTATTAGGCACAGCAGTTATTCAGCACAGCAGTTATCAACTCCTTTCTCACCATCCTCCCCAGCACATAGAGGTCAGCCACTTGGTGTGAAGAAACATGCCCTAAGGTTAACCTGAAAAAAAGGTGCAACATTGTTTTCTTGCCTTCATCTTTTTCACCTGATCTGGAGCTGGAAGTCATTAATGGTCATGCAATCAAATAGGCCATGCTTCTGAACCTATGGACAAACATCTATTTATTTATTAAGAAAGTGTTTTATAACACAGAAGGTTTGATAGCAAGGACTTCAAAGACTTACCTGGAGCAAATGACTCCTACTGTTTCCTAAAATGATCACTACTGTAAAACAGTATAGTGCCTCAGCTCCTCTGAGAATCTCCTCTTCTAAGAATCTACAACCGATGCCTCAAAATATTTATTACACTGGGAGAAGTAGCTGTAGTTTCTCTGCCATCCTATGTCAAAAACAACTGACAAAACCTATTTATGTCCACAAGACTGATATTGGATCTATGGATCAATGAAAACAGCTTCATTTTACTGCTTGAGCTCCTGATAGCTTCACATTAATGAAATACAATTTACTTCACATATTGAAAGAACCTGCTAAGAACCCATATATATGCACACACAAACTATGTATGCGCATACATATGTATACACACAGGTAGAGATAATTTGTATTTATTTTACACTAAGAAAGTGCTAAAAATATCTCTCACACTGCTAGAGATGAAGCTAAATTAAATGGCATTGAATAATTATGACACTCTGGTCCAAGAGCTTCATAATGGATATTCAGAACTGTTAGCAAAAGAATATCTTTCATTGGCAAAAAAGTAAAGTTCCAAATTATTTTAAATTTTAAATAAATCAGAAGCATTTAGAAAAAATACAATAAAACCCATACAAAGTAGAATTTATTATTATTTTTTTTAATTCTGTGTGTAGCAGACACACCACTTTATAAGAATATTCTATTACTTCTGTGGTAAAATTCTGAGGTGCCTTGGACTCAATGATGACTTTAATGAATCTGGTGCTCTCTCACATGTGCATCGTTGCCTAAGATTTTGAAAAAGAAAAAGCTGTTCAAGTTCAGCTCTGTATTGTGTGAGTCTGGCTGCACAGTCAGAGAGAGGGAAGTAATGCACTCAAGACCATGCTTACAAAAATGCACATTTAATAAGGCCATTTTATTCAAGATCATAATGGGAACTCAAGTCATATCATAACAAACCTAGGAAAGCCATATTGCAGAAGATGGACTCAAAATAGCAGAGTTGCAGCAATCCAATACCTGATTTATTTATTTTTCCAAGGATCTCTCAAACTGGTTTTACACACAGGACCAGACAACAAGATGTGTGTGTATGCACACATTCTCATGCATTGTCCTATGTCCTCTTAAAAGCTGCCAGGTACCCCAGTGCTGCAGGGCAGGATTCCACTCTAGTTCTGCCAATAAGGTTCAAGCTGTTATCAACTTGAAACAGTTTCCATGCATGATGGGGGGGAGAGAAAATTTCACTTTCAGTTATTTAAATATTTGCCAACATGCACGACATACTTTCATCTTTACAAAGTGTAGCAAAGTCACAACTAAATCTGCAGTGGAATACTTTTCAGTATGTTCTTTCAGAGCCAGATCAGATGAAGACTATCAATTCATTTGATCTGGCTCCCAAAAGAAATACAAGGAATGACACAGATTTACAATTCAGCTGCCCATATCCCATGGTAAACAGAAAGAAATCATCTTGTAATCAAAGTGGGGTAATCCACCTTGAATTTGCAGTAGGGTACAATAGCAGGACTAGGGGAAATGGATCCTAAGTACATTAACTTACTTATTGTTTGGAAGTTATGGGGAAGTTCTTTACTAGGAGAGTGGTTAGGTCCTGGAACAGGCTGCCGAGGGAGGTTGTGGATGCCCCGTCCTTGGAGGTGTTCAAGACCAGGCTGGACGAGGCCCTGGGCAACCTCATCTAGTAGATGTGTTTGTTAGGTGGCCCTGCTAGACAGGGGGGTTGGAGTTACATGATCCTTGGGGTCCCTTCCAACCCGGGTCTGCTCTGTAGATACCTGCTCCTTTAGCCATTCCTAAGCTATGCAGTCAGCCAGCATTTTGGCCGTGGCATTTGTTCAAGAAGGAATGGTAGACCACTATCTCTCTTCACTGTGCCACACTAGATAAACACACAGAGTTTTTTGGCGAATGCCAAAAGCAACAAGACAAAATCTGGAGGAAGCACAAGACACAGAAACTTAATGGTCACATGAATTACAGCTCAGCAGAGAGTTCCTTTCATAATCCTAAATTCTGCCATGAAATCCATAGTGGTTGAGATTATGGATAAACTACCTTCCACCTGCATCGACACCAGCATTAGAATTTTTTTTCTGAATTCAACAGACTATATCCAGCCCTTTTGTTCCTAGGACCTATTTTTTGAGTTCAATTGGTTTTCAGTACAAAGACAAAAGACAGACGTGAGACACAGACGACATGATCTGTTTGCTTATTACAAACAGACAAATGGATAATTGAGATGCAAACATTATTAAACGTGCCACACTTCACACCTACAGCTCCATGTACTCTTTTTCTTCAAAAATGACATCACTTCCCAGGTGTAAGTTTGTCACTAATGGTTTTACCAGAGCTGGGAGGAATGCATTTAGACAGCAACAACCCAGCCCTTGCAGTGATGAGCAAGGAACCTGGGAGTTTAGGATATGGTCTCTTATTACACCTGTATTACATCCTTTGCATGTTGAGCAGATCAAAACATCTCTCGTGGTAATCACATTATTTGGAAAGATTTGGAAAATAACTCTTTCCATATTTTGTTCACAAAAGAAGCAGTAAGAAGTCCATTAATGTATGACATAATGATGAAAAATCAGCTCAAATGCTCTGACTTCTTTTGCCAGTTTTGATTTAAAAATTATTATCAGGATCACTGCCAATTAGATTGAAAGGAGACAAGAAGATTTTGGGAATAGACTGTCAGAAGCCCATCTCTGATATTCTCACTAATACTGTGGCATGACTAGCAATATTTTGTCTGTAGGTGCCTAAATGAATAGTTTTAACATATATCAAGCAGTAGCAGCACTTTCAACATTTGATGCTTGCTGCATTTCATATTTTAAAGAATTCTCCCTCCCAATAAAGTGGCTGTCTTGTTGTTAGCATGATGACCCATAAACACAGCATTTTTAAATGGAATTACACATAGTTGTTTTCTCTTCAACATAATATTATCTTACCATTTTCAGTACCAGTAAGCACCATAGGTTTAATGAAGGAAATGGACAGCAAGCAGCAGGCTTGCTTTAGCTGCTTGTTTCCTGCAATAGATTGTTTCATATTTATACATTCTTAAAATGCTTTCTTCACTTAGCCATGCTAAAAGTACCACTCCAAAATTTCAGCTCACATCGAGGACTTTACCAAAATCATACCTTTTAGTCACACTGGAAATTGCATTTTCCCCTGAACAAGCATTAACAGATATTTATACTAGAGGACTCAGTATTTCAGAAACCAGTTATTTAATGCTCAATATTTTGTTTTCAGCAGATGAAGAGGTAGGTATATTTCCACACCAAAAAAAAAAACCAAAACAAAAAAACTGTAACAGACACTCAGTTAAATCAAGTAACAACTGAAAAGTCAAACACTGTTCTGATAGCACATAAACACGTGTCTGAAGATACTTTCCAAGGAGGCCAAGAAAAGTTGCGCATTCTGATTAGATAATACATCATAATTTGAAATTTAATAATTTTCTGGAAAGAAAACACAAGTATCCAAAACACTACTTTCTTCCCCTCCCTTGCCCAAAGAAATGTGGGTGCCAACAAAACTGCCCGTATCAATGGTAGTATTAACTTTTGGACTGCTAAACATGGAATCAACTGCAATTCTTCCTTACATTCACCAACACCAGCAGTCTACAAGTTTACACAGAGACCATATGCATGATAATTACATAATTACAATAGAAATTCAACTTTAGTGTTGTTCTTAAAACAATCTTCATAAATAATGAAAATACCTGTGTTCTAGCTCTTCAGTAACCTAAGGTTAATTGGTACAGATAGTGTTTTTTTCTTCCTTTTACAAACCAAACTGGAGGTTCCTCACTGCCAACAATGGTTAAGGCCTGGATCAAGTTACTCTCCTTTTGCTTTTCCCTTTTTCTGCTTTTTTCCATTTTCAATCACTGCATTATTTTCTGGTTTGCTTACTCCATTTGCAACAGCACCATTTGCTATTTTGCCATTCTTCACGGGTTCCTTGGGCAGCTTGTAAGTCCGATAGTAGAAGTTACCAAACAAGAAAATGAAAGTGACAGCATAGAAAATGACACCCCAGTGCATCCATTTAGGGAAAGGACAATCAATATAAATAGACAAGGCTGTGTGGCCAATAGTCACATGGAACTGTACCTGAAAGACAGAAAATAAAGAAGCTAAAAGATCTGGACATATTCTGTAGGTCTGACTGCATTAAATTATGAAAAAAATGCTAAATTGGACTGGGTACTTCAGGTTTGTTGCAGTACCCATCACCAGTTTTTGTAAATAGGAAAATGGGAAAACAGAGATCTGGTTTCTCTCTACTTTTGAATTGACTTTTGTAATTCTGATGAAAGAACTGGTGAAGTTGTAGCAGACATTACACATGTAAGTCTCATCTGTGCTGCATATTTTATGAGAAGTGAAATAAATATTCCATCCCCTTGTAGTATTCCAACTCAAGCTGTGCCTATCAGGCATCTAAGAAGATGAAGGAGAAGCATCTGTCCCAGAGCTCTACAAATGTAATTTCACTCAGAGCCAATGCATTTTGAGGTAAAGGGAAAAGTTTTACTTACCAATTGCAGTATGGTCAAGTATCGTTTCCACCACAGGTATTTCTGAAATTTAGGGCCACAGGCAGCTAACCCATAGTACATGTACATAATGACATGAATAAACGCATTCATCTGAGCTCCAAAAAAAGCTGTGCAGGAACAGAAAGGAACATTGTCATGTAATTTTGAAAAAAAAAAAGAAAGAGGTCTTCTTTATTATTTGTTACATGATAGTAAAAACTTGAAAGCACTGGGCATACCAGGCTTCCATGTTTGAAATATCTGACAGTATAAACCTGACTAACAACATGTGCTGACACATAGAAGTCACATCTTTCATGGAACTATTTCTGCAAAAGTTTTTCCTAAAATTTTTGTTGAACACTCATAAATCACAAATCCATATTAGTTATTGTAGTATAAGTGAAATAGCTTTGCTACAGGATTAGTAGAAGTGGTATCTGACAGTGCAAACTATCAGATTCTGAACTCTAATCTTTTTAACCATGGTTAAATGCACAAGGTTCACTTCCCAGCATGAAGTCAAGAAACTCATGAGAAAGTTTGATTAAATAGGCAAAATAAAAAACACATAAAGTAAAAATTCAGTTGTGGTAGTAAGATTTTTAAGGACCATGAAAACTTAATTTATCTGAATTGCTCATCTTTAGTTTCTGTATTTATGACTTAAAATATACAGCATTCTTAAATATTTAAGTGCATAGTGTAAGTTTTTCCAGAATTATCTGTGCTGGAAATGAAGACAACACTTCTCACTTGCATCAGGATCTCTTTGCTCTGTCAAGACTAGCAGCCGTTTAACAGAAACAAATTACATCTTACTCACACTGTCACAGAAGCTAAAAGAATCTGTAATGTATAAGGGCAATGCAGACAATAGCTGCTGACATCAAACAGCTCAGATGCCCTTGTAGCCTACAACTCGTGAATTATAATAGGGTCTAGTTTATAATAGATCTGTCTATGTAGGCAATGTGCTATCAACTAGAAAACAGAAGAATACAGATCTATCCCCATTTATGCAGCAGCACAACTGTTGTTTTTCCTTTTGCAGGGGCTAAGAACTAAGAGGTAGTGCAAGAACACCGAAACTGGAAATAGATTTGGAAATCTGAAAAGACAACAATGGAGAAGGCATTTTGAGATATCCCCTGAATTTCTAAGTATTATTACAAGAAAGAATCCAGAACGGAATAAACTTATTTTACAGGTGCAGTAGCCAGTGTGGCAAGTACTAAGGAATGAAATTCTTTGATGAGGCTTTAGAAAGGAAGAGAAATAAAAAAAGGCTGATTATATATTATGGACTGCTGCCATTCTGACTAGGATTTACAAGTTAATTAAGAGATGCAGTTTTTCCCCTTGAAGGAAAGGTTTAAGAATTTTTCTCTATAAAAAGGAAAGTAAACCCCAAACTCAGATACAATGCCAAAATAACACCTCCATTAACTTCATTACATTTGCACAGAGATTGTGTCCTGTAATTAGATTTTGCAGTTCTAGGTAGCTGCAAAAATTAAAGTTAGGCAAGATGAGTTCATCCTTCCATTTCATACAGAACAAGGATAATTTTGAAGATAGAAATTCAGGCTTGCAATTGATGCCCACGAGGAAAAAAAAATTTTGCAATTCATTATATTATTGCTCTGTTATCTTTTCCTCCCCCACATTTCCCACAGAGGAAGACTTTACACCTTGAAGCTACTGCTCTGCTTTAGACCTATTTACAGTCTTGTGTATTGTGATGTTAAGTCTACAAAAACATTTTTCCACAGCTCTAAAGCTATAATAATTCTCCCTTGTGTCCAGTAAACAGGGTATAGGGAGGAACGGAACTCACCTTGTCCACCTGCAACCCACTTAATACCAATCCACCACAAGGTGAACATGGTGAAATGGTGATAGACGTGAAGGAAACTGATTTGGTTAAATTTCTTTCTCAGGATGAAGAATATCGTATCCAAATATTCAATTCCTTTAGAGACATAATACCACCACAAAGCAGCAGCTATCTGCAACAAAAAAAAAGAAGTTTTAGCAATTTCAAGATGAATGGAATAAAGTTCTCTCTAAAGTCCAACCTGCTGCAAAAGAAGGATACCTCTTTCTTCCCCAAATCCTGGGAAATGTTGAGGTGGATTCATCAAACATATAGTGGTATGAGAACAAAACTGATATTCCACACATCTCTTTTAGACATGTAAGTATTACTCTGAATCTACTGCTCACAAATCACAACTGTGGACCGGAGCTTTGCCATCTATTGACAGCTTACCAGTTAAATATTGGGAGTTTGTGTCCTCATTCTCTATGTTAAGTTTACTGAGAGAAGACTACCAGAGGGCTTCCCTAACTAATGAGGCAACACTTTGATGTGGTTACAACAATAGAGGCAGAAATATTATGATAAAATGAAGTTACAAAGACTGAAACCTTACATAAAATTCTTTCAGTACCACAGGTATATGGTTGGGAAGATACCAAAACCATCTTACAAACTAGGTGCGGTACAGATTTCAAATCCCTTGGAGCAATATTCCCCTCAGTCTGCTCAATAACCACCTCTGGAAAGCAGCATTCCTCAGTGGCTCTATGCCATTGAGGGAACAGAAGAAACAAGACCACAGGAAGCACATAAGCTATAGAGATAAAATGCAGCTACCCAACAAGACAGTGCTACACACCCGAAATTCTTTTTCCAATCCACCCATCATAGTCATTCTTGCCCAAGATGCAACACAAACATAGCTTCCTGCTGAAACCACGATATTGTTGTAACAGGTAAAGCTCAGAAGCTCTGCCTAGCAATTTGCTAATACTATGATACGGGGGTATGGTAGTGGTGCAGACTCCCTTCCAGATCCCAAAGCACAGCAACAAATCTAGTTTCTGGCACTGTAAGTCATCTAGCTTGTTATGCAAGGGTGGGACCAGAACATGTCCCACATGGTGACTCATATATGGAAAAAAAGTTGGAAATGGCAATACTAAAATGGACAGAAGGCAAATGTCACAACACACTGATTTGTAAGAAGTTCATCTTGTCTTTCAGGACTCATCAGGTGGCAAATCACTTTCTTACTTTTAACATGGTATGAAATAACCCCACCACTCCCTCAGTCTCCAGGGGAGCCAGGAGAGAAAAAGTTAAGACTGTAGAAACTTCTCTTCCCAAATAGACACATGCCATTAGGCAAGAGAGAGAAAAGAGAATCAGCAGAACGAGCAGTACAGAGCAATGCTGGAGCCCTGCATGGTGTTTTCCTCCACCTCTCCAAACGAGCAGGAAAAGAATACCTCTCTCTTTCAGCAAGTTAGTCACAGATGTAATTGGACTGGTGAACATTTTAGGAGAGATTGCAGCAGAAGCAGAAAAGCAGCACAGAAGGAGAAGAGTGCCGCAGATCTGCATTGCAGACTTTGCAATTTCCCAAAGGGGCTGCACAACTTACTGTTGCCAAATTGCAGATTTTCATGTATCCGTTACTCTGAGAATATCCATCTTGCTCTTTAGAAACAATTCACCCTACTTTAGGTCTCAAGAAGAGGATGTAGATTTTGTCAATTTTTTAAAATATAAAATGACACTGGTATCTGTCAAAATTGGAGAGTAGCATAATGACATAAAAGTCACTCCCACAGATTTTGGAGTTCCCAGGTACATAGGCAAGTTGCAAGAACCATCTATATCTCTCTAAATGTATATATGTATGTATTGCTCAATATACAGTACAGTTCTGCCCCTAGGACAGGTAGGCTTAATAACACCCACATCAAGGCTTTGTCTCACCCTATGGATTAGCATAACAGTCCAGCACCTTCTACAGATCTTTTCTAAAGCTGCACCTTTTAAATAATTTAAGATAAGCATCTTTTCTTCTCATGAGTTAACAATAAACACTTGGTACTGCATCAATAAAACGACTCAATACACAAGCTCTGTGTAGGTACTTCCTTCTGAAAAATTTTTGAAGAATCAATAGCTCAGATGCAAGTGAACTGCCATAAAGTCTCATAAAGCTGATGTGTTTTGTTAAATAAACAGTGGAACAGTAAGCCAAATAGACAACAAACAAATAGCCAATTTAGTGTATAACATAGAGCAAAATGGAGAAAAATACAACAAAACCCTAATGTTTTATGCCCAAGAGCCACATATAGGTTCACTATATGTGGCTGGACAAGTCATTTAACACATCTCATTCCTCTTCTTTTGAATTTCACCTGCCTTGCACAAGAAGCAATTACAGACTGTGGCTCAAAATCAGCTGAAGTTTTGATCAAAATGTTTACCATCTCTAAGTAATGTTTCTTTTCAGGATTATATCTGCTGATTTTTGTGTTCCTGTAGATTCTTTTTTGCCTTTTGCTCTCTACCTGGTCTAGTGGAAGGTGTCCCTGCCTATGGAAGGGGGGTTGGAACTAGATGATCTTTAAGGTCCCTTTGAACCCAAATCATTCTATGATTCTTTGATTCCTATAATCAAATTTTACTACCATTTATTCTCAAATGTGATAGGTTTCATGTACAGATGACCTATTTATGGTCCTAGTGACTTGTGCAGATATCTTGGCCATTCGCTTATAGAAACAGAAAATAATGAAACAGTTGTTAGGTCATTTGCCCAAGGCCACAAATGCAGGGCAGAAATACAATGAAACAACACACTGCTGTGTGAGCTATGTCAGGAGAAGATGGCTACTATTAAACCACTGCCAAACATCAGAAGTCAGGACCTAAACTGTAGCCTGGCTTTGGACACAGCATGAAAAAACCATCTAGCTTTGGAGCAAAGATGCATCAAAAAGGCATATTCTGGAAATAATACTAGTCACAATCATACTTTTTCTGGAAAATTTCATGTGCACCAATCTAAGTTTGTTAAAAGACTGGAAAGTGCATTACAGTTTAAGATTAAGGGAGTCAACAAGAGGTCCGATCTTGTGACCTCTGCCTGTACAGAGTTTTAGAACAGAGGGTTGTTTTAACATGGAACACTGCTCTTTCACCCTCCTCCCTCATTTCAGGTTGGAGACAGTTTAAGAGGTTTGAAGGGACAGGTGCTCCTTACAAGATAATTGTAACATAAAAAATAAGATGGTTTTTGAAGTAACTCTTTTCCCTGCCTGAGTTATGGAATTTTGTTTATAGGACCACGAAGTCTATTTTGTTAAGTCAAGTTCTTTTCTCATGGATGTTTAAAGTAAATTATTATTATTATTCTGTCATGAGAGGAAACTACTCAAGCTCCAGACATCAATAGACAATGCAATTTAGAACACACAAGAAAACAGCTCAGTTTTATCAGCACACTTAAAACTAGGAAATAATTCACACAGCTCATTCCAAATTATCAGCTCTTCAGAAATGTTAATAAATAGATAAACCTTGACCTAGGAAACAAGGACACAAACATATGCAGAGGGAGAAAGTGACTATTCACAGACAATAACAAACTTTCAGTCAGGCAGTGTTGAGAAAGTGTTCACTCCAAATACAGGAGATTCCAAAGGAATATTACAAAGTGTGGCTTTAACACCTCAGCCCATTGCATTTATAATTTTGTCTCCTAATCTATAACCAAAAAAGTTCCTTCAAGATGCAGTTGTAGCCCCTTCCAAATCCCTTCCTGGGTATTTCTTTCCCCTTTTCTTTATTGAGTACTATGAACATTTTATTCTTTTAATGGAATCAATTGCAAAAGACACTCCCCAACTTCCTGCCAGCAGTCAGTAAAGTAGCTATCTACTTCACACAGAAAATAAGTCCTTCAGAAAGAACCCTATTTCTGCAAATATTTTTGTAACTGTGGAATCTAATTTTCATCCCCTCCAACTGTGGAATCTAATCCCCTCTTGCTTCAGTTGTCCATTGCCTCTTGTGGAACAACAGCTATGGGATCGTGGATGAAATGAACAGGGGTAGGTAGGTTCAAAAAGTAAGGAGGACCAACTTCTTCATACTACATGTAAACTAACTACAGACTTAACTGTCAGTTGAAGCCAGGAATCTTGATGAAGATAAAGAAAATGTAGAGACAAATTCATGGAACAAGATGCCCTTCAAAACTGGTAAAAAAAAAAGAGGCTATGTCTCACTGAAGAGGTTGAGCTACAGATAGCTGGTGTTGCTACACTGCACAAATTGTCACCATATGCCCTTACACTGTTCCCTTGAAGACACTATTGGCTTACTAGCATGACACACAATGTGAGCTGCAGAGAAATTACTTTTGCTGGCACCCACAACAACCAAACTTTTTTTTGGAACTGTTTACCAGCAATCTGTCCTTCTTGAGGAACCCAGGATGGTTTCTTGACCCTTCATTTTGAGTGAGAGCTTTGGTTAAAAGGGATCACTACATGCAACATCGTAGTGGAACATTTCCAAAGAGATAGAATCCAAGGTCATACAGAGGCTTGTGTGCTGTCATTTAGACCACCACATACAATCAGTTTTACATTTCTCAATATATGTTCCAACTTTCTAAGCCCTGTAATAAAAGTCATATATGAAGCTGTTACTTTCTGAAGCTTTCTGAGCTCACTGCAGTCTCCAGTTCAGTTTGCTCCAGTCTCCTCTCTCTATTACAGGACGGATTTACTCATCCTCTCACAAACAGAGTTATTGTATTTGTACCTAGTTCTACTGTTGCAGAGCAGCATTCTTTTTCAGAGAAAACCCAGTGTCAATAGATACCAGATATTTAATATGTTGCAAGGTTTATCAATTTCAAACTCAAAATTGCAAAAATAAGCCCACATTTACTGATATTTAAAAATAGTTTTTTTCAGGTTTTTATTACAAAAGAGGAGGTTTTTATTACAAAAGAAGAGGTTTTGGGGTTTTTTTGTTCTACAGTGTAAAAAACTCCAACAATATTCACTGCTTTACATGCATTTAGAAGCTGTCCCAGACTCCATAGTTAGACAAAATACATTTGTGGAATGCAGAGTTTTCTACTTGTGACTTATCTACCTAAATTGAGAATTCATTCAAAAGAATTACGTGATATGAGGTAAGTGTTTTGACTGGTTATACACTGTGCAGTTGCTACAGCAGAATTAAAGAACTCAACTTTCCTTACTTCCTCAACTCTCTCAGTTGCAAACCGAACATCTTACAAATTAAAACATTTAAAATAAAGGTAATGTAAATTCACAAGTTTTCAAAAACTTTAAAAATTGGGAAATCAGAAGAGTAGATATTGCTCGAGCAATCTTTCTTTTCCGTATATAACATAAGCAATAAATTGTGCAGGTAATTTTGCCTTTACTTCATTGTATAATAATACTTTGTAATAATGAACAAACCACATCTCTTTTGAGCAGGTTTCACACCTCTACAGCTCACACCACTTTGTCAGAACAAAGTGCACCTAAAAAATGAAGCTATAAAACAGAATTTTTTAAGAATTCTAGAAGTCTTTACCTATTTGCTAATAGAAAAATGCCTTCAAATATGCCATACCAGCTATCATCCAGCTGAGTACAAGAGCACTATATTTTGCTTATGTACTGAAGAGAAAAGCCTGTTTAACAGTCGTTATACCTGGTTAGATTTTGAGTTTAAACAAAATTATTAACAGAAGCATTCTAATGACTGAACTGGTGCTTGCAAGGTACTGGCAAAGGTGAAAGATAGACAGCTACATTAAGTCAATAAAAATCTACTGACAGAGTTGTTTTGGAATATCAACCATTACACATAAGGTGAAAGAAGACTCAAACCTGTCCTCACTACAACCCCGGTAATGTGCACAAGTTTATGAGTAATACTACTCATGAACAGCTACCCTACAGATGGACATGTTTTGAAATGTATCAAAAATATTAAATGTATATAGACTATAAACACATTTTCAGGGACTTTATGTATCATCTCATCCAACCATCAACCTCTGACAAGAACTATTAATAAACCCCATCTTTAAGCTCTATGTCTACCCAACTCAAATACGACCATGGATGGTGAATCAAGCACTACTTGGACAGCCTTCTCCAACAATTGATAACCCTTTCAGTGTAAAAATCTTTCCTAATATTCAGTCTAAAACTCCTCTGTCACAACTTCAGGTCTTTTCCTTTTGTCCTATTGCCAGTAAATTGCTGGAAGAAAGCTACACCTACTTCTCTACATATTCCTTTCAGGCATTTCTAAGAGAGCAATCAGATCTTCACTCACCCTCCTTTTCTCTAGACTAAACAATCACAGCTCCCCCAGTTGCTCCTCATAAGATTTTTTTCTCCAGACCCCTACCATCTCTTTTGCCCTTCTCTGGACCAGTTCTAGCACCTCAATGTCTTTTTTTTGTGGTGAGGATGTGTTATAATCTGTAGGCAAAACCTGCAAGAACAGCTGAGAGATTTTCAAGCGTCAGCCTTCCTGGAAGATAAGGTTTAGTGTATGTAACAGAAATTAACCACCATATGCACTTTGACTTTAATTTGAATGCTTTGAAAAAACCACACATTTGAAATTTAAGCTTCAACAATGAAATGTACTGATAACACACTTGCCAGAAGCCAGCAAGATCTCATGAAGCCAAACTCAGGTAAAGGAGACAAAAAGTTGCCTCACATGTATGAGTGAAGTGCAACCACATTGTATGCTGGTAGATCTTAATTGCTTTGATCTAGATAGAATTCTACACCTTTACTGTGGTTACCCAGTTATCATAAACTTCAGCAAGGTCTGGGAACCAAAGTACGTACAGAAAGTTTAACCTGGATTGTACAACTGCAAATGAAGCCAAGGATGGTATCTTTAAAGACTACTCTTACTTGTAGCAGTCAGATGAAAGCTAATGCAGATAAACTGATGTACTTTGACTAAACCTGCTATGTGCAAGGTAGCCAAACCTGAACTGACCTGTGAGAATATAATGGGATAAAGTCATGGCTGTCAGTAGAACTTTGGAAACATTATTTTCAGACAAGACTTAAACCATTATGTAGTATTATGTATTACACACATTCATGCACAAATATTAAAAAAAAAAAAAAGAAATACTCACTCTAACTTCATAAACATTATCTGAATAATCCACGGTCTGGCAGACATAGCTGTACCCTCGAGCTCTTGATGACAAAAACAGCTGAAAATATTAAAGTTACACATGAGGGAAAAGATGTCACACAAAACAATTGTCAGCAAATTTCTTCCTACAAACTTACGTGATCAGAAATATTTTAAATATCCTTATTGATCCTGAAAATACTAGTGAAGAAAGCCAATACTTACTTCCAACAGCCTGTTTTTACACATTTTTTTCAATGTAAACTAAAAAAGAAAGCACTATTTTTTCCCTGCATGTATCTGCCCAGATAATTAGAGCTCTGTGCAAATCAATAAGAATTACAGTATGACCTTAAGCTATTAAAAAGTGGGTATTTCCTCTGATGGCTCTGACTTCAGAGACAGAAATACCCACTATTCTTAAAAATTCTAATACCTACTATTCTTAAAAAAGTACACAAATCAAATTCCAGGAAATAACCCCCTGAACAGTCAATGGTGAGCACCCACAAAATATACTGAGTGAAACTGACTGAAGAGAAGTTCCCCATTTTGTGTGAACAGAAACAGCCAAAAACACATGAAGTGCTCCTGTAAGGTCCCTCCAAATAGTGCATATGGCAATAGCCTGAGCAGGAGAAGATAAACTTGACATGTGAGCGAGTCCCCCATGGAAAGAACACTTGTCCAAAGTGGTCCAAGGGTCAACTAATGCTTCTAGTATTGACATTCATAAATGCCATGATCCAAGAGTTCAAATGCAGGTTATCACACTCAGTTGAGAATCACAAAAAAACCCCCAAACCCAGCAGTGGAGCAGACATAAGCTATAAATTGTGATCTGTAAAAGTAAAGACAGGTGATACAAAAATATCTGTAAAATAAATATGGGTAGGCACTAAGTATTGTTACTGCCACCCTGACTTCCATCTCATTTTGACTGAACTCAAGTTTTACTTTGGCAACTTGACTTGCACAAAGCCCTAGGAATGCAGACAGATGCAGAGACAAGTGTTACCCAGATAAAATTAGCATACAAAACTTACTGAGACTTCAGACTTATTGGACATACATGTTAAGGAGAGCAGTGAAAGAAAAAACTGTCCATAGAAATTATCCTAGTTAATTGAATAACTACTGCACCATCCAAACTGCTGTAACATCACTAGCCTCCAGTGTACAGAAACAAACCAATCTCTACTGCAATCTACTGGGTAATTTGACCAAGGTTCACATGGCACAAGGCAGTAAGTTGACTTCATCAGAATGCCTCATGCTTCAAGCAAAATTTCCTCCTAACCTGAAATTCAACTTCAACATCTAGAACTAGAAAACCTAACAGTGCCTTAAGGACTTACCATTTTAACATAAGTTATCACAAATGAACAATACAGCTTGCCACCAGACTGATCATTTAAATAACGCTTCAAGGCAGTTAAAATTCTGGTTCTGGCAATATTTGGAAACCTTAAAGTCATTCACAAAATACATACTCTACCATTTTACCCACAACAATTACAATACTCGTGCAAATTACAGCAGTGACACGCTGCTATTGTAAACCTCATTCTCACTGAAGCAGGACTTTCCTGGCTAAAGGGGACAATTGAAACTTGAACACTTTGATCAGTCTCTAAGATCAAGAAAATGTTGTGTCCACAGCCTTAGCATCTATTGATTGACAGCTCACCATTTGAAACAGCAGGAAACTAGAACCTCTGTCTGTATATATAACTATGAGCTTTCAGTCTACAGTCAGCAAATGTGAATTTGCAATCTCATTCAATTTTATGTCAATTCAGTGATTTCGTAATGCCATGCAAACATATGTGTTCCACATAAGCAATACAGGTTTTAAAAATAATTGACCACAAGCCTGGCTTATAGATAAAAACAAAAAAAATCTAAAAGAATAAAGTGAAAAAGACAGACATGGCAAAAGGCACTGCAGAATTAATTTTAGAAGAGTTTCAGTTTTAACCTGACAGATGGCTGGATTTCATACATTCTTATACCTGTCCTTGGGTGTCAGAACTAAAAACTTTGTTGTACCTCTGGTATTTTATTCCTTTGTCAAATAGTGCAAGGAAACACATTAAATATAATGTTGAACAAGGTGTGATTGAGGATAAAATTTTACTAACCCGTAGTGATGATTTTATTATAGGAACACTGGGAAAGACTCGATATGCAGATCATCAACAGATATGCAATGTTTTCTTGGCAAATTGCAGACAAGTGAGAAGGAGTTCTGCAATGCTGTAATTTTAAGTGCTGTTTACTCACTTCTTGAAACAGATTTTGCAAGTTTATAATTTGAGATAAGAATCTCGACCCACATGAACAGTCACAGCAGTACAAACTACTTCTTAGCATCAGATATATTCTAGACAGCTGTCCTTAAATAATGATTACCAAACTGTTAAGTAATCCCACTTAGCTACTGCTAAAGAGCTGATCCACTGAGTTTGTTCCTAGCAATTTCCTCTGTACAGAAAACCTAAGAGAAAAGAAATGTAGCAACACTGAAATATATTAAAATTTACAAATTCACACATTGCAAACCAAATTTTAGGAGATTGCATGTATGTTGTTTTTTTTTATTATTTCAAGGAAGTGTTAATTTCATTCTTACTCTTAAAGAAAACCTAAAGACAAGATACTTTTTCTCACTACAGATAATAGACATTTGAATTTCTAAAAATTATAAACACATTGAAGGCAAAAACGAACAGCTCAAATTTTAACAAGTCATATTCTGAAAAGAAAAAAAACCACAAACAGTTACGTGTGTTAAGCCTCTGTGGATTTTAGTTAATCTGTCCACTAACAAAAACTTGGAATAGCTAGTACACAAATTCTCTCAATAGCCTCATTTAGTGAATTTACTCTCAAACAGAATTTACCTAGCTACAGACATACACATACCAAAGGCAAACTCTGCTTTAGAAGTTTGTGAAAAACATTCACCCTTAATAGGGATCATGAATATGTAAGATCATTTTCGTATTGCAATCTCTAGGCACACACCCTCAGAATTAAGTAGGAATTCCCTCCTGTGCAAGGCCATACACACCTCTTTGAAAATGAAGAAGTTGAGTAGAACCATTCCAAAGTTGTAAACAACCAACAGGAAACGTAACTGGAAGGGCTCGCGTGTCTTCATCCATTTGGGGCCCAGCCAGACAGTGAGGAGATAAATAGTGCTTATTGTCAGTGTTGGAAATGGTGACTGCATCAAGGGCCAATCATCCACACGTTTATCTGGGGGAAGAGAAGGAGTCAATAAGATTTGAATGAAATATATTTCATCATAATTTTAAGCATTACATTTATTAAGCGTTATTTTCTCCTTGAATAGCTGCATCAGGTAGTAGAAACACAATAAACTCATTCCTCCTGGGAAGGTTAAAGCAAATAGTTTTTAAAACCCCACTATGTTACATTATCTTACACAGAGATTTATTATGTCACACAGGTTCTACTCCTCAGTTCTACAATCAAAAACAACAAAGGAGACAGAATTGTATAAGCCCAAACCCAACCCCTAAAGCTCTCCCAAAATTCAGTTTTGCTCATGAGTAACAGTGATTGCAGGGGCAGCATAACCAAATATCCAACACCACAGTAAATTAAAGATACAAAAATTTGGCAAGATCCTGATAAAATAAATTACTTCTATTAGTTAAAATTAGGTATTAAAAAGCCTCCAATCCATTTTACACAGGTTGTGTGATGCCAACCAAGTATTTGATGTAGACTCATGTTTCAGACAGAATATTAAAAACGTTGCTGGAAAAGAACTAAATAAAAGAGTTGAAAGGGACAGTTTCAGTGAAAGCAATCTGTGCTGCCATATGGGAGACAAAGGTTTTATTTACAGTCTCCTTCAGCCACTCACAACATTCACTTACACATACTCTAGGGCCCAGAATATGCTATATTAAGTTCTGGATCTGTATCAAAAAAGCAGTCTTAGCCTGATGAACCAGTGACATCTAGGATTAGAAGAAGGCTCTGCTACAGAGAAAGGAAAGGAGACTATAGCGAGAACTCCTTCCTCTGTGTTTCCTCCCCCTATACAGGACACCTAATCTCTAGAGAGATAAAATGTAAATATTACACAACTTTCCATGTTCCACGTTCTGCATAGCTCCATGACAATAACTGGATTGTTTTCCAGATGCTTATGCAGTTGGAGTTCAGATGGAAATAACATCTAAAACATCTGCCTTCACTAATTTGTGGGCAAACTCACAAATAGCAATGTAGTTGTCCAGAGACTTCCCTAGAGCACAAATTTCAATAGAGAACTATTTTTCTTCATGATAAAAATCCCTATACCACTAATGGACTCCTGCCCCCAGAAATGCTAACAGGTGAGATAGAAAACCCTCTTCTACAAAAAAAAACTCTGATGCAATGAGGAAAGCATGGAACAGAGCTGTATCACTCACTCTTTTTCCAATGATTTCTCATTTCCTTTGTTGTCCTGAAGATTGTAAATTAGAACCTACCTCATTTTAAGAGGCAGATTTCATGAGACCCTTTGTTTCTAATAAACAACACATCATGAGCTACAGAAAGACTTTGTACATGTAACTGACTCTTTTTCTTTCTGGTTAACAATACTTGACCTACACATTGCAAGTAATATGCTGGAAGGCCTTAAACAAAAGAGGAAAGGAAGAAAGTCAAACCACCCTCACTGCTTCCACTATGGCTGTGAATACCAGAAGAGAGAAGTCATCCTAATGCATGGACACTTTCAGCAAAGCTGATGCTGCCAGCATCGTGACCAGAGCCACCAAAAGAAGCCAAGAGAATAGATATGACAAGGTGTATGGGGAGGAGCAGCAAAGAAATTCAGATAGATTGACTGTAGAAACCAGGCAGTAAAAGAGAACTGAAGAAAGTGAGAGAAGACAGTTAGTTGCCTCTTATTTCTCATCAAGTCCCTGGAACTGACACTTCAATTACAATATGATGTGCTCTGTATGTACAATATGATGTGTTTTACTCTGTAAAACAGAAGTACGATTGCTTTATAGTACAGTGTAGTATCTTGGGCTGTAAAGGAAAAAGCCTCATTTTCTAGAACTCACAGAATGCTACATATTGAAGCTGAAATCACACCACTGCATTGCAGTTATTATACAGCTGTCTTGTTTACACTTCAGCACCTGCTTGGTTTTAGCCATTGCTTTACCAATCTCAATTTAAAAATACTGGTTTAGTTTAAATCAGTTCCATTCACCATTTTTGTTGCATAGGAAGCACTACAAAATCAGTTTGATTTCAGTTTACCCGGCAGGTCTGCTTGTCTGTGTTCTACGCAGAAAAGAGTTACATGCAGGCCATTGTTCCAAAGTGCTTTTCAGACACCCTTTTTCAAACAAAGATAAATTCACTCTCTTAAGTCACCTGCCTAAGTGACAAACCTCCCAAGCTACGCCATACCCTCCTTCCTTCCTGTCTATTTTAGCAAAACAGTATAATTTTGTGCCCTAGTCACTAGTTGGTGCTGACAACCATAAATGATTTCTGCAAAATACAGATAATAGCTTAAGAGGACGTATGAGTGTATGAAATCCTGCAGTACTTCACATGTAATAGGTACATCATTACTTGAAAGATGAAATAAGCTTGAAATAAAAAGGCTATCTCCCCGAATTAAAAAATTCCTCCAACTGCTTTGAAACAAAATGACCACTGCCTTTACCTGATTAGAATTGACAGAGACTGACTGAATCTTTCAGAGGATTAATGCATGTGTCTTTCAAATCCTAAGACCCAGATTCTAATTCAAACACAAATAAAATGTCTATTGCAAAGGCACAGCGTGTAGTACAGGGATTTTTTTGTAAGGTGGGAGAAGTTTCAGAAAAAAAAAATTAAAGCTGCACTTTGTTGTAAAAGTGAATCTAGAGCAGAACAAGGCACCTGCTAACATGCTCCTGATTGAAATTTACTGTTATGTAAAGAATATAAAGTATTTATCTACTCAAGGTTTTCCTGTCATTTTGCATATATACTTTTTGAAGTTTCATATTGCAAAGATAAGACAAAAAATAGAAGAATGTATACATTATATACATATATAGTATACATATTTTTTATATATAGTACATATTTTTTAAAAGTAATTGAAATTGGCCTGAGGCACTTACCCTGGCAGGGTTTAGTTCTTTATGTGTTAACAGGAAATACACACAGTAAACTCTGTGCTTTCTACCTCCAAAGCAAGAACAAGAGCATACTATCTGCTAATGTCCAAAGGGGGCATAAACTATACAGAAATATGGAAGGCAAATGAAGATTAATTTCAGTAATTAAGACTGCACTGAGGGTGATGTAGAGACAAAAATCACAACAAACATCTGTGAAACATACTGTGAAGTGTTTTAATACACACGTAGTTCTGTTAAACATGATTCAGCATTTCCTTTTCAGCAGAGAGGATTTAGATGATTAAACTTCCTGCATATTACTGAGTCTACAACTTTTTTTCTTTCCTCAAGAAATGCGAGACTTAAAGGAAATAAAATAGCACAATTGCTTGTACATTCATCAGGAGGAATGCTGAAAGGGCACAACAGTGACTATTGCTGCATTCATTATTAGTTATACAGAAAATGTTACAGAAAAATTACATGACTTTTGAAATTCCCTGCATTCTTATTAGAATGAAAATCAATACTTAACAAGTCTTTACTTTAACAACATATGCATTCCTTAGCTATAAGGTCACTACTCACTAATTTATCTGGAGAGTCTTTCAAAGTTATTAATAGCTATTGATACTATTCTCAGCACAAAGACACTTACAGTGCCAATCCAGCACATCCATCTGTCCAATTACATTTCTAAAGACACTGCAGAAATGATGGTGATTGTTTAAAAGCAGCTCTTAACAGTGAGAGCTCTCTGCAGATCACACTGTTTATTTGAACAAGAAGTCCTCTCAAAGCCCAAAGACAAGCCTGAGAAAGATTTCCCTAATCAAGTGAAATTTTAATTCCACTATGTAAGGAAGGCAAATGAGTATTATGTAATTGGGGTACTGTTCTATGAACTATGCTATTTTAATTATCTAAGAATTTCACACATCTTGTTATCTCCTCTAACCCTCTAATTGAAGGATATTTCTTATATGCTATGAGTTGTTATTTTGTAAATATATTTTGAAATATAATTTCACACACCTTAGAATATCTGTCAAGCTTTCACAGCAAACTCTTCTGCAGTATTTTAGTGCACCCCCTCTCCTTCTCTTCTTTATTGTTACACATTAATATTCTACACAGCATACCAATCTTTTTGCATTTGTTTTAGAAATACTGGCTCAGTCCTGTAAATATAAGGTTCACTGTGGCTACAAAACCAGTTTGCAGACTAGCTCACTTGAAAGTTAAATGGAATATGCATCTACATGATTAGACTCTAGACTTTTAAACTAAATGGAGCAATGCATCAGAATCTCCTGAAACTACATTTACTGTTACTAGTTCGTAGAGATTTTGGGAGAAAAGCTTAACCTTTGACTGACTAAAACTTCAGAACGTACAAATGGCACAGCAGTGAAGCTATAAATCCAGCCTTTAAAGCAGTGCACAATTAACTAAGGCTGCAAAGCTTGAGACTGAAGACTCTTACAGAAGTACCACTGCAAAGTCAAACTTGAGAGGCCATGGATCTTTGGATTGAACACCTACAGAAATTAAAATTTTTAGTTCACTTGCCTACTAAACACTTTACTAAAGCACTTAGTTTATAGGGCCCAAAATCAGTGATTCTTTTAAAGGTTTCCAGTGGTCACATTAAGTTGTCTACTTCAATGTATCTCAGTTCATCAAGTTTCTTTATGAGAAATTCTGTAATACAGGGTTGAAGCCATTACACAAACTAAAACAATGTGCCTTTTGCCCAACTCCTGTTTCAATCAGAAGTCTTATATGAAGATATTAAGCTGACAGATTGTTGCAGAAAAGTAAAAGGATGGAGACACAATGCATGTCTAGTTTATGCCTCTTTCTCACCTTTCTCACACCTGTCATACTTGACAATGTCTGTGGTTTTCTAGCACTACAGGTATTTCTGAGCCTGACAGGGTCAAAGATACTGGTACCAAACTCAGCAACACTGCAGTCTGCTAGGATCAATGAAGTAAAAACCACAAAAGTTTTGTTAATGCGTGTCCTAGTTATAAGATCTCCCTTAGAAGAATTTGCCATTTTCCTATAGAATACATAATTTCAGAGACAGAGAACCTAGTAGAACAAACAACATCTTGCTGTAAATTGTTAACTGGACTCACTGCGTAAATTAGCTCCTTAAATGCAAAAGACTTAGGATTAAATTTTAACCAATTTGTGATGCTTTGTTCTGACAGACAAAAGACCCATCTTTCATAAATTTTTTTCTTCTTGATTTGGGTAATTAGAAGCAACTATCAGGTCACTCACTAGCTGCCTTTACAAAAAAAAATTCAAAAAACCACCTCATTTTGTTAATTTGAAAGTATATTTCCCAATCCCTTCATTGTTTTCATGGCTCATTTCTGCATACTCTAGAAACATGTACATCTCCCTTACACCTGCTTAATAGGAAAAATCAACTATACCAAGTCCCTGGCACTTTCTGACATGGAAGAATTATCACAGTGATGTCATAGCATCTGTGGTGGTTATGACTGGCAAGAAAACAAAGAGGTGAGGTATGTAATGGGTTAAGCTAACTATGACATGCACATGATGCTGCTATATGGACAAAGCTTCCCAAAACCTGCACAAAAAAAGCTTAACAGCTGGCCTGATCTATGTAATTTATTTTAACACAGAACAGTACAAAGAAAACATGCTTGATCTTCAAAAGTGAACAGAAATATTCAAGGTAAGTATTTTAGCTATCTTCAAGACTTAACTAGCCAAGAATAAACTCATTTATTTGGACCAAGAACAAGAGACATGAAAAGTTTATGGCAAAGGCTTGTTTTAACAAACTATGAAACATCAAGCTAAGATGCAAGAATAGAAGCATTCAGTCTGAAGCACAATGAATAATGAAAGCATATAATCTGAAAAAACAAAACCAACAAACCCCACATATTTTAAAAGTCTGCAGACAAAGCTGTACAAATTCGGTTTCACTTGGATATCAGACATGTCTGTCTGTCCCAAAATCAAACAGGACTACAAGCAAGACTAACAGGCACTGCCCACTACCAGTTGTGCCTTTGCTTGAAATCCTAGGGCTTCCTAATTGGCTGTTTAGTCTTCTTTAACATTATGTACAGCAATACAGAATCAAAAAACCACAGAGCAAAAAGAACATCTCCTGCAGCTGAGGAACATCTGTGTAATATGTGTGCATTTTGTAAACCCCCATTAAAGTAACAGAAATACCTAATCCCAATTTGTTGTTAAAAGATCAGATGTATTTTAACTAGCATTCCCATTATTCTAACTAGCACAGCAATTAAAGGATAGAGTTGTTTCAGGACAAAGATAATAGAATTATAAGGAGGTTCAGCCATATCAACGCAATATCAAGTCTTAGGATTTTCAGATCTAAGAGATTGCCTTCTTCAAATTATTTTTTATTTACCTACTCCACTGGCTGATTGTTCTTGAAGACAGTGTAAGCACTCTGCTTTAAGGAATAATAAAAATATAATCCTCATTGAAGCTTACACAAGATTTGCAAGACAGAAAGCCCTTGAGGCAGGCAGCACTCTTCCGTATGGCAAATCTTACTTTTTCAAACATCAGAAAAGTAAGATCTATTCCCAGTTCATGATACCTGCATAGCTTTTCTTAAAATGTTACAAGTTACGGAGAAAATAGGTTAAGAAATAACATATTAAAAAATAGCAAAAACAACACCAACGAACCCACAAGAAGCAATTTTATGAGCTAGTTGCAGAACTCTATGATCCAGTTCATGTCTCTATACCTCTAAAGAAAACAGAGAAACCTTACACACTTCAGAAAGCTTTCAATCTATGGTGTTTTCTTCACTGAAACTTTTATTTTGACTTCTCTGGTCTTAGTCAAAACTGTATTTCTGAGAGCTCAAACTTCAGATACTATCACTTTGTTCAAAAGTGGTGGAGGTTGATACTATAAAAATAGTTGTAAGGGTATCGGTAAGCAATAAAAACAGTGGATTTATGTGCATTCAATGTTGCAATAACAGATTACACTATGGGTTCATCCAGTATAATTCAGGGTTTTATAATGCTAAAGGAGCTGATCATTGAATAAATCTTCTCCAAAGATAGCTTTATTGGATTCCATGAGTTAGAAGCTAACATCCTTGAAAAATTGTGAAGAATTATTAATAAAAGTACTTTGCAAAGCCTCATCCACTCTAGAGAGTCATGTGTTACATACTCAGCATACACCAGACAGTAAGCTCAGCACTGAGGTATGTCTTGCTAATGTGCTAACTCAACGGAAGGATACTGATGCTGAACTACACAGCAAGTATAAGTAACTGATGTTTCTCCTCTCTGTGATTAAAAGGGATAGACATTTAGAGACCTCTAGATGAAGTGACTGAATGTGTGAGGGCTTCAATGGCAAGTGACCGCTACCTAGAAATAATAACGGAGAGCTATGGAGTTTGCAAGGAGCTGTGCTGAAATGTCTCAGTTTTATTATCTGCTTTTCTTGTTTGCATAAGCTAGTTTTACAGAAGTATAAATGACCTGGGAATTCTGTTTTGAGTAAAACTATACAAGCAGTTATCTTCAAAGTTCAGGGGCAGAAGTAAAAACCACAGTTGTGAGGTACATTAGATCTTCAATTAGGCTAACAAAAGTACATCAGCCAAAGCCTCCATAGTAAATACAATGCTGCAAGACATGCTTTTGACATCAGCAACAATGGCAAATCTAGCAGGAGAGGGGAAAAAACAACCTCAAAACAAAAAAGAGGTTAATTTTGAAATATTGATTTTCAAAACGTGAACTTACTAAGAAAATGTCCTTAAAGATGGTCAGAAGTATGATCAGTGTCTAAATCTTTCACTAAGTATCCAACAGTAAAATCATCAGCTTGGCAGCTAAATGATGCCATATCCAAATCAGTGACAAAACTAAATCTCTTGCTTCTACAGTCATGTTTGCTTTCATGCTAACATACAGACCCCAAATCTAAGCTTCTTTAATGGTTTCTATAATAGGTTCTCAGTCTTGGTCAAAAATTCATGGATCACTGAGAAAATCTGAAAGTACTTTGGGGTACTCTATGTGTAAGAATTTCTATGGTCCTATATACTCCTATGTGTCCTGGTAAGCCACTAAATATTAAATGCAAACCCAGGAAACATGGTTATGAAGTCTCCTATTTACAGTACAGCTATTCAGTTTAGCATGTGTATTTTCTTTTTTTGTGTGGGTTTTTTTTGTTTGGGTTTTTATGTTTGTTAGTTTTCTTTCCTTTAGAGTATCTTAAACCCTTTAAAAACATGGTGTTACAGTGATGCTCTAGAAATAGAAAAAGCGGAAAACTTTTCTGAAGAGATAAGATTTACTGTCTCAACAGGAAAAGTGAAAGACATGGGTTATAAATTCTGTTCTAGCAACACTCTGTGAGTATTCAGAAGTCACTACCTCTCACACTTGCTGTAACTGGGGAGGGGAATTAAGTAATTATATCTATAGGTGGGATGAGATTAAAAAAAAAAAAAAGAAAAGCACTGTGATCAAGTTTGCAAACCTAAGCATAACATATACAAGAGCAAGAAGAAGACACTTTTGAGAGACTGCAGAAACAATCAAAGAGTCTGTGATTATGATGCTGAAACAGAGGTCCATGTGGTAGATGGATGAAGCCAAACTAGGAAAGCCACAATGCCATGGAGACAGAAAACTCTCTGGGGGAGGAGTCAAGGATCAAACCACTGAAATTATTCAACTACATAAAGAAAGGAGTTAAGTTGCAGGCACATAAGTGAGTTAACCTGACACAGTCAAATGCCAACAGGCATGACATTATCTTGCATCAAATGCAAGCCAAATTTGAAGTAGCTTTTTCCCCCCTCACCTTTCATGAGAGAAAGATAAACTAGCCCATGTTTATCTTGAGATCCCAGCACACACAATGGGAGTTAATACGAGACATACTGCACTCAGTTCATCTCTCGGCTTGCCTTGGAGCTACTTATTGCTTTGCAATCTTTGGTAAAGTCCTGAAAATACCCACAGAACTGACACCTGAGTCTCAGCAGGCCTAAACTTCAGAGCTACCTTCACTTAAGACCTTAAAATGCCACAAGATCTTTAAATCCATATGCTCAGAAGCACTTGAGTTGTAACAAAATTGAGCATGGTTGTACCCACTTTTCTCCTAAACAAGATCCAGAAACTGTATCTCTCTATCTACATCTTCTTGAAGGAGATGTCAATCAGATAGTCCCACACACAAGAATTCCCTAAGAAAACCATTGGTAGCTTCAAGTTTTTTTCAAATACATCCTGAGAAAGCAAAGCCTCACCCTCTAACACTTCACTTGTCAAAGCAATCCTACCCTGAGGATCAGACTTGCCCTTAAAAGCACACTGTCCCAATTTCTGTGCTCAGGCACATTCCACACGTTTCAACACTCTAAAAGCAAAAGTTGTCACTCTTTTTACAACCACTTCTTTTTCACTAAATGAACTAATTTAATTCTAGTTTTTCAGGCTATTCACATTTAGCCCTATTTACTTCACCTCAAAACAATCATCAGTATACACCACAGCCTTTTCTCTTACCAGTCTTGCATTCTAGCAAACTCTCCCTCCCAAAATTCTCTCCATGTCTGCCTGTAGCTTTTTATCTAAGCGTTCCCTTAATCTCTTCCATATAAGTCATGGAACTCCAAAAACCTGTCTGGACTGGCAGAGGAAAAAGTGGAGTCTTGCCGCTCTTACCTCACCCTGACAGCTTCTGATCCACCAGACCTCAAAGGAAACCATAGCCTACACTTCCTACACTTCCCTCTACTAATTGTCCTTAAGCAGCCTTTGACAATCTTTCCTGGTTGCACAGGAAAGTGTAGCATGGCTGCCTTGTATTTAACAACGTCTTATGGTCTTCCATAGCTATAACCACAGCCCTGGCTACATTCCTCCTCACCTCAAGCATAGCATTATTACATAATGACTATCACCATCAACTTGTAGTCAAGTTTCTCTTGCTAGACACAGATATCTACAAATAACAGTTTGACCACTATGCTCCATCAATCTACATTACCAGTGCAGCCCCCAAGATGAACACATCTGCTACATGCCACAGATATTTCAACAGCTCAAGAATTCTAAAGCTCCCCTTGCAGTATGTGGCTCCAGGTCCATGTGTCAATTTGCACCTCACTAGTGGCATGCAGCTTTAGCTGTGGAACATGATCTGCTGAGAGCTCCACAACAGTTATTCAGAGTGCTGCAATTACTTATATTCAGTCATTTGGTCTTCTGCAGTAAGAACTAAGGTCATGCAATGAGCTTGGTTAAATAAAACAGTTTACTGACCATGTTTCACAGTATCAGCTTTAAAAATATTTGTAGCATCTTACTTCCTCCACAGATTTCAAGTCATGCTATCTACACAAGTTTAAAACTAAACCACAAGTTTGGTTATGTTCTTGCTATTTTGTCCAAACATTTCCTTTTGCATCTGGAATATGCTGATGAGCATTTGAACAGAAGTTCAGAAGCACATATCACATTCTTGCTGGTGCTCTTTGAAGGCTTTTTTTTGTTTCATCTCTGCTGTAGCTGAGAGTTACAGGTAGTCAGCTACAATTTCTCCTCCTTCATTTTAACATAAGAGAAGTCTTCCATTTACAACTCAGCTCCACAGTGTCATCAGTTTTGCTTCAGGCTACTTCCTCAGCTTCATGTTCTTGAAGCACAGGTATTTGAAATCTCTAAGCAGACATTTGATTTGTAAAATGTCATAGCAATCTGAGCACGATGCAAATGGTATGGAATAAGGGATGGAATGTCCTGGTTTGAGGTAAAATAGAGTAAATTTTCTAGTTAGGACTTCACTTTTCAGCTAGGCCTCTTCTGTCTGACTAAACTCTGAAATTAACTGCACATTGTTCAGAAACTCTTTGCCCTCAGACTGGTAAGACCTGATTATACCAGGGAATGGTGCACAAGAGGGTCATATTTTCATTCATTTCTATGGTGATCAAGGTCAGAAAATTCATTATTTGTCCCACCAGGGGCCGGAAGCGGAAGGTCGTAGAGGAGTCCCACCTGCAAGGAGGAGTGGACAGGGCAGGTGGCCCAAAACTGACCAACAGGAGTATTCCATCCGATCTGCTCCATGGTCAAAGGGATCAAAGGGTCAGCCCTCTTCCCTGCTCTTTTTTTGATGGCCAACTCTAGGAAAGACTCTGCCTGTCCATCTGCCTTTGACCCTGATCCAAGCATTCCTGAGTCCAGATCCGGCATCCAGCTCCTAACTGAACTGACCCCAGTCTGGGACTTTCCCTGTGTCTGCTGGGGATGTGACTTTCATCCTTGATACAGCTTTGTATACCTTTTATATCTTTTTTCTTTTAATTTTATTTATTATTTTATTATCAATTAAAGTAGCCTAGAATTTTTCTAAACTCATAAATTTCTTCATTCCTTCCTCTCCTCTCATTTGAGAAAGGGTGGGGGGCCATCTGTCATTTGGAAGGGTCTTTTGGGCCTAACCCCAGACAAACTTCAATAATGTATTTTTCTGATTGACATTTCCACTTCCAAAGGTGCTTGGTATCTGTTTTGTACTTACTGTCTCTTGAGTTCCTCCATCTCCTGCTGATGAAACATGGTTGGAACTTCCCTCAAACATCCAGCAAATTGTCTTCAATTCTGAAGGCTGTTTTTTTTTTTTATCACTAATAAAGTGACTCCCTCCAGACAGGCAGTTTAGTGTGATACTTAATGAAATGAATCAAGTAAAGTATTGCTCATTTTAGTTGACTCACAGATTTAGCAGACTCACATAACCTAGCCATTTTTCACACCTTAAATCAACTTCTCCAAGTGTTGCTTTTGCCCCAAGACAGCCAAATGAAATTACACTAGCTTCTTCAGTTTCTGGTGTATTTCTTCCTATCCAGGCCTTGTTTTTAATACAGTCAGTCATAGATCAAAAAAACCCTGTTCCCTTGAGAAGAAAATTGTACCTGTAAGACAAGTATCATGCCAAATCACTGAATCTGATGTACAGACAATGCTCTGTAAGTTTAGGAATATGCTCTTCTGAGAAACAGCCTTCATGAACTTTCATCTTGACCTTTGTTCTCTCTCTCCATTGTCACCTTCTAAAGAACTTTTATTGAGATTCCTCTTGCCTCTAGCTTTGGCATAAATCCTTAAGTTCAACAAGGTACTACTTGAACTCAGACAACCCCCATTGCTCTGCTGATCACCCTAATGAACTTTCCTTGAGCATAAACATTCTGGATCCTTTAACCACACTTGGTTTCTACATCAGAAAAAGACTGAGCAAAGAAGAAATGCATTTCCTTACAGTTCTATTCTGTGTGATGAAAAAGAAACTTAATCTGGACTTCACAAGCATGCTTAAATCACTCCAAATATCTTCCTGGCCAAAGGTTTTATGGTAATTTGAGTTCCTGTGGAACTTGCTTCATCTGATCACTTTTAAGGCAAGCAGCTGTAATTTTGTTATGTTTCTAGTCCTTACTGCCTCACACTCTGGACCAACTGATAAAAGCTACAATTGATATCACTCCTGAATAAGATGCTACTTAGAAGACAATCCTACCACCAAAGTGAAAGTTTGCATCTTTCTCCTCTCCCCTTTCCTCCTGATGGCAAAAGTTTGTGATCTTATTAACTGCAACAGCTGTAAATAGTTGCTGATCCTAACCAATCTCATGTGGTCTAGGATGGCCCTGTCTCCTTTTAACTTTCAGCACCAACAAGCATCATTTTCACCCCAAGCTGGCAAATCCTTCTGTCCTTTTGCTCAGTACATTCGAATTAACTAGTTCCTCTCAAATAAATATTTTTAATACTGGGTTTGACAAATTTCCCTTTTTAACCATAGTCTCCTTCACTCCCTCCCCAACTGACAATGATCTTTCACTCATGTTTTGAGATTTCCACATTCTTCTTCCATGGATTGTGTCCTGAGTTATTCATCTTAATGATTCTCCTGGACTCAGCCTGGAACCTCCCTTTAAGTCACCTGCTCAGTCATCTAATCATACCCTTAATCCTTCCTGGCAGATCTAACCCCAACTAGCTACCTGAAAACAGAGAAAGAAGGAAGCCCTGCCCTACCTATTACATGTTACTAGTCCCATGCCCTTATAAAAATAATTGCATGGCATTCCTAGATCATCTTTTCTGATAGTAACTGTTTCCCACCACTCTTTTTACTTCTGATTACTGCTGAGACAAAGTTTTTGCCCTTTCTGCCTTTCCTTGATGTTTATGGCTTTCTAAATTATCCTCTTCAGCTTTCTCAGATGAATACAACTACAATAGAATCAAGGCGTTAATGAAATGGTTCCAAAAACACAATCAAGGAAGGAGAGAAACAAAAATAGTACTTCAGCAAATCAACATGCAAAAACATGTAGTTAAGGCTGATAATGCATTTGATAATAATAAAAATAATGTAATACTTTTGTTATTTACAGCCAAGATTTAAAATCAAAACTACAAAATCCCAATCAAAACCACATGAAAAATTGCTTTAGATAAAACATTTAATGCTAGAAAAAAGTAACATTATTCATAAAAAATTAAAACATTTTTTAAAACCCTTGATCTTTTGGTGTTTTTTTCTTTCCTCAGAAAATGTCAGTTGCCTTTTAAACAGCATAAAACACAAGGTGGAACAAGACCAAACCTTCAGAGCACAAAAATAAAGCATCTCAAGATTCAGTGGGATGTCCTGACACAGTTCTACTCAAGTCCCATCACAGGAGTCCAGGGCAGCATTAGAAAGCACATGCTGTCAGGACAATCCTGCTGAATATTGACAGCAGTGCTGAAGTCTGACTTGGCTGTCCAATAAAAAAAATGGAAAGAAGAACTGGAGAAAATAAGTAAATTTTATATGAATGACAAATCACTGTGTAGGAGTAGTAGCAGGAATAAAATTTCTTCACATTTCATTGTGTAATTTTGCTGTGTAGTAGTGTTTCAGTATGATTTATTGTGTAATGCTATTGCATGGCATCATTTGTTGAGCAACTTTGCTGCGTGGTATAGTTTTTTTATTTAATGATATTGAATGTTAGGCAATGGTCTTGCATGCCATAATTTGCGTTTTCTGTTGAGCAACATCACTGCCATAGTTCTTGACACAAAGGTGAAATGCATGAATTTACGTAACAGTGCTGAATTCATGATTTTAACATATATTCCCTCTGAGATGGGAAGTGGAGACTATTAGTTCCAGAATTAAGACACGTGCACAAAAGCAGCAAACAGAGAAGGTATTTAAGCGTAACTTAGGGCATTAAAATATACTTTCATTAAATAGCAACACAATGTTGCCTCATCAATGCTACTTTCTTACCCTGCGCTACATTGTAACTACATAGTGTGACACTACATGTTTCATGTACCCAGAGGTGACTGCAAAAACTTCCTTTTACATTCTACTGAGTATAAACAAGAAAAGTAACATGCTTTTGAAGTCACTTAAGTTCTATCCAAACTATCCTTGCAGGGATCTGTGGAAATCCAGAACCTGGAAAAGAAACTCTCCAGTCTTACACAAAATGCAACTGATACACTTTATTACAGCGGAATCCTGGTTTAATGGCAACAATACTGAACTTAGAGTAATAATTTAAATTTTTGCATTAGTAAAGTAATAAGACTTAAGAGTATTTTAGATGCCATCACAGTGTCATCCAACTACTGCTCAAGATTCTGCAAAGCATGAGGAACAGGTAAGTTTGCTCCATGTGTGGCATTGATGTAAATTACTTATCTGTACATTCCTTACCTAAATTTGCCTTTTCATCCCTCTCTTCACTCCTCCAATCATTTTTGCTTTCTATAAACACCGTTCATTTACAGACTGAAATAACATGTTTGAACTTCAAAAAGTATATCAGAACTGTAAGTCTTTAACCAAAGAATTCAATAATCCATATTGACTTTGTATGTAAGTCTATTTTTATACCTACCTGAACATGCTGTTTATTGGTAGAATAGCATCCCTTCCATGCATTTCCTGGCAGTCTATGAATAACTGCATGTTGCAAGTGGCAGAGAAAGAGAGCAAACACTGGCAGATTACAATGCAGTGCTGCTGCAAGCATTTTCACTCGATCTCATATTCTGTCAGGTTTTAACACAGAATTAAAAAAATATGCATGCAGGCTTGATTTTTATAATAGGGCAAAATACAGAAGATAGGCTGGGAAGGCAGTCTGTGGGGGGAAAAAGTCAGCTCCCTCTGTCTATAACATAAGCTTAATTTATTATCTGACAGATGGCAGGAGGGAGGGGGGGCAGAAAAGACTGCTGATGCAGTAGTGAGCTTCCCGTCTGCAATGAAGGCCTCACATTCTCATCACTCTGCCACAAAATACATCCAGAGTTGCATTCATTCCAGAGTTTTGCTCCACATGTTTCTAAGTTTAAATCAAAAGCACCTAGACCTCATCACTGTGTAGGCAACTGGAAAAAAATAATGAAGAAAACATCCAGAAAAGTGATTCTTCTGTCAACTGGCCCAAACCTCCTCACAGTAGCAACTATGAAAGCTGCAACTCCATGCTGCCTGTCATTTTACCAGCAAGAGTGAGCCATTCCCACTGGCCAGTCCTTCCAGAGCTACCAGTCACCATGGCCTCACTTGCTGCCCCAGCACTACAAGGCTGCTTTTCACATTTCTTCATATTCCAAGGTATTTTCTCATCCATCACCATCTTCCATGCTGCAGTTGCGGGTTGCCAACGCCAAAACGAAGCACAGCGAAAACGGAGGACAGCACAACCGACCTAAATGGTCTTAGAGCAGAACTGAGAAGCTTCTGCCTCGATGGTGATGATGGTTTTGTTTCCTCGTTTAGTTTGGGGAGCTCCACGCTGCCTCCAGGGCTCTCCCACCTGCCGCAGAAGCCGCCTGAGCTCCGCCAGGGATTCCCGAAGGGCCTCCCTTACCTCCTGCACCCACATCCCCGCTATGGCCACCCCATCCCTGCGATGAGCGGGGAACCAGAGGAACGACGGCTGCGGGAAGCGGATTTTGCGGCACTCTGGGAGAGGGCGAGGGGAGGAGGGGACGCCCTCACCTCGCCACGGAGGGATGCCCCGCTCCGTTACACGGGATTAACGCAGATAAACAAACAAAGCACCCAAGCAGACACCCGGCAGAAGGAGAAGCGGCCATGAAGGGTCCTGATCGCATTCCCACCCCGCGCCGCAAGCCTCAGCGACCCCTGCCCACCCGTCGTCCCAATAGCACCGCCGTCTCCCAGGAGACGGAGCCATTTTGAAGCTCTGCGCCCTCAGTGACAGCGGGCGAGGGGGGAGGCGGACGGGGATGCCGGGAACGGCGATGGCGGGGCCGCTCCTGGCGCGTTTACCTCGGATGCTCCAGGTCCAGCGGTAGAACTCGAGGGTGTCGTTGACCACACTGGATACCAGGCCCAAAGCGCGGGGGGGCTCGTCGGCGGCGGCACCCATGGTAAGCAGCAGCAGCAGCAGCGGAGCCGGCAGATCTCTCTCTCGGGGCGTGCGTCCGTGCCTCTGCGCCGGGGCTGCTGCTGCTGCCGCCCTTCTACAGCCGGGGATGTGATTTAAATCTCTATCTCTCGGTATCTTCCCTCCAGACTCCGCCTCGCTCCCGTCACCGGCTCCCGTGCCCCACGGGCAGGGAGGAGGGCGAGAAGGCGGAGGCGGGATGGAGGGAGACGCGGGGGGGTAGAGGGGGATGAAATGTGAAGCGGCCGCGGATCCGCAGCGCCCGGTGCGGTGCGTCACGTGGCCGCCGGGACTGGCTGCTCGGCGGGCGACTGCCCGCGGGGTGCGCGGAGCCCCGGTCCCGGACGCTCATGCGCAGTGCGGGAGGACCCACCGGTACCCGGGCTGAGGGGAGCGCAGCGGCAGCGAGAGCGGGTGAAGAGCGGCCCGAGCGGCCCCTGGTGCTCCCGTGGGGACCTCTCACCTCCTTCGGGGGAGCGTCCGAGATGGAAAAGAAGTGCTTATTATCCTGTTTGCCTTTTTATTTTTAAATAGGTATGGTTTTGCCGTACAGGGAAGTAAATATTTCAGTCAGGTTTCAGCACCTTTCTACTTTTTCTGTGTAGCGCTGTGGATTTTTCATCTTTTCTCCTTTCCCTCTCACAATGCCTTGCTGTACAGACCAAGGCACCTGCGTTAACAGTGCTTGCTGTAGACACTCATACAATGGTTAGGATTGGAAGGGACATCAATGATCATCTGCTTACAACCCTCTGCCATGGGCAGAGACGCTTCCCAATAGATCAGGTTGCTCAAAGCCCCATCCAGCCTTGCAGTGGACATAAAGCATCCACAGCTTCACAGTGCTACCTGCTCTAGTGTCTAACCACTCTCACAGTAAGTAATTTCTTCCTCATAATCTAAATCTTCCCATTTAAAACTTTCAGTTTAAAACTGTGACCCTTTGTCTTATCACTACAATCTCTAAAAAAGGGTCTCTACCCATCTCCTGTAGGTCCCCTTCAGGTACTGGACCTCACTCTGCTGCTACCAAGGTGTGGGATTTGCAGCTGACTACCCCAAGAGCCTGTTGTTAGCATCCCTTCATTTCCCAGTTCTGACAGATCAAACTATTGCAATGGAATCTTGTCATCTCCACACCCCACCAGCAGAGGTTGGTGACATTTCATAGTCATAGTCATCTAGGTTGGAAGGGACCTTTCAGATCATCTAGTCCAACCATCAACCCAACTCTTACAAGCCTCATACCTGGACAGGGACTCGAACCCCTGACCCTCAGATTAAGATTAAGATTAAGAGTGCAATGCTCTCCCAACTGAGCTATACATCCATCACATAGTCAGCCTCCTTAATGCACCACCAAGGTGCCTTTTGTGCACTCTCTCCTCCATCTCATGAACCAAAGACTTAATGGTTGTTTCATCGCTTGCCCAGGCTGTCACCAGGGGCTTCAGAGAAGGAACTGCTGTGGCAAAGGCCAGCAGGGCAGTGGGTGCAGTCCCAGTTTATCCATTCTGCACCCTATGTTTGAACCCAAACAAACCCTCTGCCTGCTGTGAGTGCACCACCTGCTTCCCCACACCCTTTCCCTCTTATCTCTTCCTGACAGCCTATCTCTTGCCCTCCCTCTCCCACTATCCATACAGTGTTGATGCAGCTTTCCTCCTGGCAGACAGCAGATCAGATGGTATCTACTTCACCCTCCCCCAGTATACCAGCACCTGTGTCATTCTTGTTGTCATTTTGTCTTTGTGAGCACAGCTCGAACTCCTCATCTTGCGTGAGTCACCCTCCTCTGAGCTTCTGGACACCCTGGCCGATGGGATCCCAGCCATAGGGATGCATGCTGGCCATTGTTAGTTGCTCCACCGGAAGCTGAGCTGCTGTGCCCGGAGCTTGGAAACCAGCAGGTGTCTGGGAGTGTGGGTTTGTTTTCCCAACTGCACTGGAAAAAAGAAGAGGATCTGTGTCAGCCTTTGGAGGCCCGGATGGACAGGGAAGTCCAACTTATCCCATTGCTGCCTGCAAGCTGGAGCCACAGCAAGTTTACTACATGCTGATGATATATAGCCAGCTGCTACTTATGTAAGAAGAGTCAATCAAAACTCTGCATGAATTGCACTGACTTGAATTACATTTTATTTTGATGCCAGTGATCATGGCAGGAGATTCTGAAGAGAGCTCTGAAATGCATGTGTCCCTGAGTAGGTCATGGTCAACACCAACCTGCTTCTGCACACAGTGTGGTGCTAGTTGTGGTTCCGGTGCCTCCTCCAGCTGAAACCACTGCAGCTTATCATAAGGCAGTTAGAAATCTGATGTGTAGTTGCCATTGTCCAACTTTATCAGAGTTTTTTTTTAGTATTATAATTTAAATCAAAAAGAAACCAGAAGAATGAGTCATAATCCTCAAGACCGGTATATGGCCATTTGCCTTGGCCACATCTTTGAAACAGTGTGAGCTCCTGAATGAATCAGCATAACAAAGGATTGCAAATTGATGACAAACTGTACTCTTTAGCTTAACTTTCTGTCTGCAAGAACACACAAAGACATGCTTTTAAAATTTGTTCTGTATCCGGGGGTTTACAAACACATCCCAGCTGGTTTCCTACATTAGTGCACTCAGGAGAATATGCTGGTTCTGAGAAAGCTGAGACCCAAGTGTTCTACTTAAAGAGAGTAGAAGGAGAAAGGCATCCACAGGAATAGTATTAAAGCAGCATCCATGGAAATCTGCAGCAAGGTAATCAGAAAAGGATAATTTAATAATGCCATTAATTAGCCAGTGTTGTTGTCTTCTGTTTGGTGATCTACACATTTCTAAAATCTGAACATCTCAGATGGGAAAATTTCCACCTGGAAAAGGCAGGCCTGAGGCAGCTGACCCCAAAACAACACAAGAATTCCCAACTGTACTCTGGCCATTTGTCCAGTACTGCAGGGTGCTTGTTCTGACAGCTGGCAACCCAATGTGCTTCAGGAAAGGTGCAGAAGGTAACAGGAAGCTGTGGGAGAGCCTGCCTCAAGAAAGATCTCCTCCCAGTTCCCACTCCAAGATAGCACCTGTTCGTATTCCTTCCAGGCCTTTCTTGTAAGAAACCCAATGAGATACCTAATTTCGGAACTATCTCAAGCCATTTCCTGTTACTTCACTACACAAATAAATAGCTGGAGAAACATCACAAACTCCAGATGTTCACATTTATTCATGTGTTTCAGTGAACAATACTTTGTAATAATGCTTTGTATGCTGCCACCAGTGATACCTGCAGGCACCTCACCAAAAGAAACAACAGTGAAGCAGTTTTGCCTTGCTACAAAGAGAATCATAACAGCCAGGAGCTTTCCCGGGAAACCTCAGAAGTGCTTCAATCAATGCATGCTAAACCATGCAGTAAGGGACAACATATTCACTTCCCAGTAAAGGCGGCATACAAAGTGTTCTCTGCATTAAGCATGACCAAATTTAAGCTCTTCAGAAGATCTTAACTCCAGAAATGTGGTTTTATTAGCTAACTTTTTTTTTTCACATAGATGTTTTAAGAAGGAAAATGGTGAAACAAATTAGCACATCAATTTGCAGTACATGGGATTTTCGTGCACACCCTGTCAAATTTAAATGCTCCCTGCATTGTGGCTTTCCAGCGGATATAAAGACTGCTAGCTGTGCCAAAAAAGCTTGTCTGATCTTTGAACTAACAAGTACAGGCTTAAGTGTATGTATATGCAACAGTGCAACAGTTATCACCTGCTTAAATGCAGAGGGTGGTTTAAGGCAGCTTTATGTTAAACATTCTTAAAAGGGGTCATTTTAAAATGACCATGATTTAAAAAAAAAAACATTTAAACCAACAATGTGTTTCAGCACTAATTAATTTTTTGTGGTTTTATTACATAACACGTTGTTAACTCCATAATTTGAGGTGGGGTAACTCATGCACACAGAGATTACACAGCTTTTGCGCGGGGAGTTTTTGGTAGGATCTGAAATAGATCCAGATCTTTTGTCTTTTAAACCATCTGCTCAATGATATCTCTTCTTACATACATTCCACTGCATCAAAGCAGCTTTTCCAAAACCAAATAAATTGGGATGATGCATCAGAAAGTATCCAGAGATGTCAGTGCAGGCTTTGGCCAAAATGAACCAACCTTTGATGTAAGTTCTCACTGGATTTCAACTCACTTGTGTCTGTCAGCACCAGCACTGAATTTGATTTCTGTTTCAATTTCATGTTTTCAACATCAGCCATTTTTGCTGTGGCTCTATCTGACACATAGTAATAATTACAGTAGCAAATTCTCAAGGGCCAGATCCAACAGAAAGAACTCCTAGTGATGCAGTTACAACTTTTGTTTACACAGGACTTCATACACATATTGATGTTTCTTCTCTATGTTTCTACCCAAAAAGCTTTTCCTGAGAATTCCAGGGAACATGTGGATTGTTTTCTTGCAAGTTACATTTTATTCACAAGTAAGTATAACTACAATTTGACTCCATCATGCTTTCAAGTTTTAAACCCTGTATACTCCAAATCTGGACAGTGACTGGAAGTGTTGATCTGTGGTGTTGGGCTACACCCAGATTAAACTGCTGTTATCCTCTACTGGTCCAAAGAAGAGCCATTAGTCCAGTGTTTCCTAGCCCCATTCTGAGTGTTTTATTTATAAGTCATTCTTCCATGGAAATCTACACCCTAACCAAGAAGCTCATGTGTAAAAAAGTATAGGAGGTGTGCTGTTTACTCACTGGATAACTGTATTTTTGCCTTCTTTAAAATGTGTGTTTCCTGGGCATGGGGATGATAAAACCCTGTATGCATGCTACCTCATTCTGCCCCACTGATGCTTTTTTTGCACAGTTTTTCATGCTTTTGCACAGCTGAGATTTTTAACTGCAGCTCTGACTGTCACAACATCCATCACTTGTGAGGTGTGGCAAGCAGGCTTTTGCAATGAGGGCCTCCTATGTGCACATGCTGGAGAATGGCTATGCCCAACTCTCAGCTGATGTTTTGAGGGCACTATGTTGAAACGACAGCAACATGTATAGTCAGATCTGCAGCACCTCACTAACGACCAAATCTGGCCTTTTCCAGAGGTGTGTGTCACTGCTACTGCGCCCACTTTGCTGGGTGTGGTGGCCTCCTGAAGGTGTTTGTAGGGATGATTTTGCACCTTCGCTTCTGCACTAGTAATGTCCTGAAATATAGGGCACGGTCCCCTGCAGAAGTCACTTAGAGCTGTATTGCTAGGTGGAGGGGTATTGATTATGCAAGCTGAGGGCTATTACACCGTATCTGGCTGTAACTGTGGGAGCAGGGATGGCAATGACTGTGCTGGGCATACCCTTTATCTGTGTGGTGTGCAGAGAACAAAACCATGGCAAAGTTGCTGTGTCAGTCCCTGGGCCACTGAGCCAGGGCAACCTGGCACAAACTCTACCTTTCACTCTGCCAAGGGGACATTCTTTGGATCTCCAGGCAAGATGGACACATTTAAGTCTGATAACTTCCTACGATAAAGACATTCCAAATTTTTCACAAAATGAGTAAGTTTTCTTGTACATTTTCATGCGGTTCCTGTTCTAAAGTTTTTCAGTTGGCAGGGCTCTCAACAGAAGTTTCTCTAATAGTTGTGTGTGTGCATTTACAACACATCAGTGTATTAAGAGAAAAAACAAGAGCAGAAAAATATAGCAGATAATGGAAAATAAGAATATTTAGTTGTGGAGATTAGAAAAACAGTCATTACCTTTTAAAGGACCTTGAAAGTGTCTTCTACAAGCAGCTGTCTGCATTCAGCCCAAGTTGCTAGACATCCATTGCTCTGGCTTGGGGCTGGGCAGGGAAATACCCAGGGAGGGATATGCTTCCTGTTGGGATTTGCACTGCCTGTTGCAGGATGCTGTAGTACTGGGCTTGGTATTAGCCTGTGAGCCATCCATTCTCAGTGCAAGAGGCAATTAATACTCTGGAAGATTCTACTGGAATTATAAAGCACAAGGTAAGACTCACAACTCTAGCAGCTAAATGAACGCCAGAAAGGAAGGTGACACCCTAAATTTTTGTGCTTTTTAAAATGCAGCTACTGCATATGAAAAAGTGTTCAAAATATGATATCTGCCTTATGTATTTCATCAATGCAACATTTACTCTTGGGTCTTGCCCCACAATTATAGGTTGTCTTGTCTATGTAATGGAGGAGGATGCTCAGAACTAAAACCTGGGAAACTTAATACTGTTAACAAGATCTGTCTGTTAGATACAATATTAAAGTATGCTCAAAAGACAAAAAGGTCATTGACACAGAAGAATAATACCTGTATATGAATTATCTCACAAAGCAACAGCTGGACCAAACTGCTCAGCTTGCATTTCTCAGAGGCTGCTTTGAAAAAAATGGGTTGATATTCAGGTTCAGGCTCCTCAAAGCAGGAGAAAAATCCACTTTTGTCTGCAGGACATGATGCAGACGTAAGGACATCAGACTAGCTGAATAGGGAACTCTTGACTGGGCTTAGATGGAAGAAGAAGGCCTATCAGAGACAGCAACAGAGATGGGCTGCTCAGGACAAATCAAGAAGGAATTTCCAAGAAGAGGAGATTGAATCTGGAAAGCTAAAGCTTAGCCAAAGTAAAAATTGGTGAAGAACAGGTATAACAGAATAGTTTGTCTTGAAAAGTACCTTTAAAAGTCACCTATTCCAACCTCCCTGCAATGGTGGTCTTAAAATAGATCTGGTTGCTCAGAATCCCCTCCGACCTGACTTTTAATGTTTCGAGAGGTGGGGTATTTACCATTTCTCTGGGCAACTTGCTCCAGCATTTCACCACCTTCATTGTAAAAAATGTCTTCCTTTTTAGTCTGAATCTGCCCTCTTTTAGTTGAAAACCAGTATCTCTCCTCCTTTTGCAACAGACCCTGGTAAAAAGTTTTCCCACATCTTTTCTGTAGGCCTCCTTTAAGTACTGAAAGGACAAGACTAGGTCTTCCTGGAGCCTTTTCCTCTTCAGGCTGATCAAACCCAAATCTGTTAATTTCTGTGTCCTTCCTTTGGACTGTCTCCAACAGATCCATGTCTTCTCTGTGCTGAGCACCCCAGAGCTGGACACAATATTGCAGATGAGGTCTCATGAAAGCAATGTAGAGAGGCAGAACCACCTCTCTTGTCCTGCTGGCCATGCTGCTTTTGATGCATCCCAGGATTCATTTGTCCTTCTGGGCTGCAAGTGCACATTGCCAGCTTTTCACCCAAGTCCTTCTTAGTAGGATTGCTGAGAACTGGAGAAATAAAGACCAACTGGCTTTACTTCAGTCCTTCTGAAGGTTATGAAGCAAGTCCTGTGAGCCACATCCAGGAACACAAAGGAGAAGAAAGTGACGTAGAAAAACAAGACTGGAGTTATCGAGTGCAAATTGTGCTTGACCATATTATTGCCTTCTTCAATGTAATATCTGGATTTAAAGATGAAGACAGAGTAATGGATGTCAATGACCTTCATTTTGTCAGTCTTTTGACTTGTGTCATCTTTGGATCTAAACAACAGACATATGGACTAGCTGGTTGAATTACAAAGTAAGCAGAGAACTGACTGCAGCAACAGGGTCAAAGTGTGGTGCTGGCTACTTATAAGTGGTGTTCCTCAGGCATTTAGTCTGGGACCAATATTCTTAGCATCTCCATTCATAACTTTAACATTGGAACAGTGTGTACCCTCCACAAGTTCACAGATGATATCCAAGTGGGCAGAGCAGCCATTGTGCTGGATAATGGGCCTGCCACTGGAAGTACACTGGCAATCTGGAGAAATGGGCTAAAAAACATTTAATGAAATTCAGTAAGGAAAAATGCAGACCTGCATCTGGGTTGGAATCACACCATACGACACAGTGTGGGGGATGAGCCAGAAAGCAGCTTTGCAGGAGACCTGAGTATCCTTCTGGACAGGAGTCAGCCTTTGCAACAGAGGTGATTAATCACATAGTGGGCTGCAACAGCAAGGTTGTAGCCAGCAGGACAAGGGAGCGCTTCTTTCCTCTGTTTGGCATATGTGAAACAGTGCTGGTACTGATGTGTGTGGTTCTGGGCCTCAGTACAAGACAAACTTGGACATAGTGAAACCATTGGAGGACCCTCAAGATGGTCAAGTGCTGGAGCATGTGATAAAGAAGGAGGCAGCTGGCTTTGGTGAGCCCAGAGAAGAGACAGTTTCAGGAAGAACTTTTGGCTGATCTACAGCTACCTTCTGTGAAGGCACAGAGAAAACCAACACGGATGGTGACTCGGAGGTCCACAGAGAAGGCAATGAGCAGAAGTTGCAGCTGGCAAAAAGATATACAGAACTCAATACAAGGGCCTGAACAATCTGCTCTGACTTCAAAGTTGTCCAAGGTTTGAGCAGAGCACTGGACTAAAAGATTAGAGATCCCTTCCTACCAAAATTCATCACATTCAACTCCACAAGTTAAATCTTCCTTCCTTTAACTTTGGATGTTAATTTTCATCACTTTTAGTAAACTTTAGCACTGCAGACTGATGGTGAGCTGAGGTTGGTACTTTTCCTAACATCATACCTTACGTAGACTTGTACAACTTTCTATATACATTGTTAAAACTTTTAAACCTGTTCTTAAGAACATAGCCTAAGGAAGTGCTAGGTAATGTATGATGATATCACTATGAAGTAAATATAAGTACACCCTTGCTAGCATGTAACAATTTTGGTTTATTCTTTTTGTCTCTGTCGTATTGATTTATCTTTAAATTTTCAAGTTTCCACGCTCCACATAGCAGCAGCATCTGAAATGATCACAACCACAAGGCTGCTCATGTAGGACTAGATGATTATTGTAGGTCTCTTCCAACAAAAAGATTCTATTTTATTCTATTCTATTCTATAGACGATAATCTGTCTGTACACCCCATTTTAGTTGACAGATAATGAAAGGAATTGGAATTTTTAGCTCGGGAAACAAGAGTAAGTGTTGTACGTACTGTAAGGGTGTTAAAATGCCCAAGCAAAGGTAGGTTGTATCTGGAAGAAACCAACATCAGAACAGAAAGTAACAACTGGAAAAGCCAATGAATGCTATTTGTCCAATAGACTTCCCTGTCTACTAGCAAGCTATGACTATTTCATCTATCTTTGAAATAAGCTGTATGGGCATCTTTAAACAACAGGACAATCAGCCTTATTTCAGCACCAAAGAATTCTGTCTGAAACATTAAAAAGGGAATTTAAAAAAGCATGGAATATGTTAGGGCTGCAGCTACTTAGTAGCATAACCTAGGGAACAGCATGTTCCCTATTCCTATGTCCATAATTAAAGAGCTGTGTTCAGTTAACTCTCATATTACTTCCAGTGTTTCAAGAGTGATAGCTTTACTTAGTGACAGGTAAAGAGGCTATGTGGGATGCAAATAATATTCTGTTCCAGGTTTCTTGCATCTAATGTGTCAGAAAAGAGAGAAAAGTTTTGCATGGCAACTAAAAATGAAATCTCTTTCTAGCTGTATTTTTTTCTGATATATGCAAAATTATCTTAGAGTACAGGTTACAATGTGACATGTCCTGAGCTGCTCTTCCAGTATATGCTATTTCACAGTGCATCATACAGGATTTATGATTTGTCAATGTTAATAATCTCAGATTTGCTCACATTCATGAATGAAATACTTATGACATGCTGTAAATGAATATTTGTGAATGTACATGGGAGATAATAATCACAAATATTCTACTGTATAAGAACTGCAACACTGTGATTAATGACAATAGCAGTAGTAACAATGTAGACACAATATTTCTCATAGTCATCTCAGGAATGTTTGGAAGACTGCTTTATCTAGAGAATCAAACGCTTAACCATACATGGCATATATATTTACTGTTACTGCCACTTGGACTCAGATTCCCTATGAAACTGTAGGTTGATATTTTTCTTGCAGGACAACAATAGCTCTCAGAATAGCTCTCAGAACATCCTAAAATGTGAATATGATAGACTCATAGAATCACAGAGTTAGTAGAGACCCTCAAAGGTCATCTAGTTCAACCCCCGTGCAGTGAGCAGTGGAAAAAACGCTTCAGGTTCCATGTACTGTCACTCCCCTCACCAACCCTGTGCTCCATTGGAGTCTCCTCTCTCCCTCCCCAGCTGTTCCCACTTTGTCTTCTCTGCCCACTCTATTTCTCAGTCCCAGAGAAGGGGGCTCCTGGTGTCAGCTCTCCAGGACATTGCTGGTGAGTTGCTTTGGCACATCCCAAAGGAAAATGGTGGAAGGAGAATGGCTGGGGAAGCCTGCTGGCCCCCCGGATGGTTAGGCAGGGTGAGGGATGCCCAGGAAGGTTGGTGGCCACCTGAATATCACCCATAGCTGAGCCCCTCTGTGTGCTATCAAGGCATATTCTGCGTCTAGAATGTGTATGACTGGAATTTCATCTATGAATGGAATACACCCAGTGTGTAACAGCTATGTGTTATAGTAAGTTTGAAAAATAATCTATTAATTCCAAATAGTAATAGTTTATCTGTAATGCCATACTAAGTAGAATCTCTGAAACTTGTATCCTAGGAATCCCTTAAACCTCCAGCAGTAACACGGCCCTTGCCATAAAGGCCCTGCAACTCAGCCTTGGATAAAAATATTTTATAGACAAGTCTGAACTTTAGCAGTTTGAACTCTAACATGCTTACAAGAAAATTGTTTTGACCATGGGAGGGGATGGTAAGGAAAATGACATCCAGTCTATGTTATGGGTAGAGAACACCAAATTATCATTAATAATGATTCATTCATCTTACTGCTTTTTAAATAGGTACCCGAGGAAATTCCACTTCCTTTACCTCCTCCTACTGCTCTTTTAACTTTTCCAAACACAAGTTAGCTCTGATGTTAAGTTTAAATAGATTCTTGCTAAGTATTTTATTTCTCAGGTTAGGTATTGCCATGCTTTCAACAGAGAAACCTGAGCTCAATCCTGCAGGACTTAGAGTTTCCAGGTGATTCTCCTGCACACTAACAGCACAGTGTAACAATAACCATTGAGGAAGTATTTTTTTACAATGAGGGGTGTGAAACACTGGCAAAGTTTGCCCAGACTGGTGGCAGATGTCCCATCCCTTGGGATGAACATGGATACAAGTGACCTTATCTATCTGAAGATATCCCTGCCCAAGGCAGGAAGGTTTGACTGGATATCCTTTAAAGGTCCAGTCCAACACATGTTATTCTACAATTCCATATGTAGTGACAGCTGAGTACATGCTTGCTTAATTTTTATCATCTTGTATAGGTGATATTTTAGCCATATTATTCTTACAAATAAATAATCCATAGCTTCAGTTGATTGAGCAAAATGGTAAGTCTGTGACTAGTCTCACTTTATTTTGTGTGGCTCCGTACCCTGTTTGAACTACTCTAGGTTTCACATTCAATGAGGAGAAATAGATACTGGCAGAGGAAGACACATTCTGCCACTCCTGGATACAAGAAGACATTGCCTGAGGTTTTCCATCTCTATCAATAACAGAAATGGTGGAATGGTGACTAGGTGAGACACCTAAGTACTAGACAGATAAAGAAAATGAATCACACTCATATATAGTTTAGGTAACCTTCACTTCTTCTGAGCAACTGTGTATACTCTCTATGTACATACAAGTAGAATGTGCTGTCCTATTATAAATAATGAGAATACTTTCATGCATATGAAAGTATTTACCTTCGTACCAGGTAATCCTCTATGGAGATTATAAACATTAATTAATGTGGTGTCATACCAACACCATGAGGAGAGCACTGCCCCCAAATTAGAGATGAAAAAATGCAGCCATAGCAGACTTAAATAAGTTATCCCAGGGTGAAGAGTAAAACAGTGGGATAAATGTAAATACCAGAGGATGCCTCACAATCATAGCCCAAAGATAAGGTAATAATAAGGTGTGACTCCCAAATCAATACAAACAGTGTAATGCATTGCTCGCATCCGCTCTAGTCAAAGCAAATAGGCTGGGGTGTGGTGTGCACAGGGTAATTCTGATGAGTTCACATCACCCATGCACTAAACCCAGGACAGATGTAGCCAGACAGACCAAGGACAGAATGACAGGGCAGAGGTCAAATGCCTTTTCCACATGCTTGAGACATTTGTGTGTGCCTATATGATTCACTTTTTGATTACGCAGAATCTCAACTTTTAGCAGAGGAACACAATTTAAGAGCAGCCCTGTTGAGAAGGACTTGGGGTATTCATAGATGAAAAGCTGGATGTGAGCCACAATGTGCTCTTGCATACCAGAAACCCAACTGCATCCTCGGCTGCATCACAAGAAGAATGGCCAGGAGGTGGGGGAGGAGAGGATTCTGCCCCTCTACTCCCCATCTGTGAGGCCCTACCTGGAGTACTCAATCCAGCCCTGGAGCAGTCAGCAGGAATGACATGGGCCAGTGGTGGGTAGATCCAGAGGAGAGCCAAAAAATTATCAGAAGGCTGGAATATCTCTTCTATGAAGAAAGGCTGTGTATTGTGGTTCTGCCACATGGGCAAGTTTTTGAAACAGCAGGTTTGGTTTGAAAGCAGGTCATGGAGTATTTCAGAAACTTGCTGATCATGATTCCAGTTCTGGATGACAGTACATTCCTCACCACCAATTTAGTAGTGGAGACATAGGCACCTACTGATGCCAGACTTTATTCACACTTCCATTAGGCTTCACATCACCACTTCTGAGGATATCTTCATGTTATCTTCAATATAGTTTATAGGAAAAAAGCATATTTTTCCTCACACTACTCCTCTCTCCTCCTGGCTTCATCAACCTAATGCCATTCTTGCCCAGTATCTTTTACGGGCCTGTCTATACCTCCACTATCTGTGTGTGCATTGCCAGAGCTGCAGGACAATAATGTGGTGAAGTTACCCCCCTGCTTCACTCTGTGGAAGAAGCATACACATGGGTACTTCAGATGCTGCTAAAGCCATCTTAAAGTATTATTTGCACAACTCCCTTCATGATTTTATTTTCCCTACTTTTTTTAAATGTTACTTTTCCATGCCCTGGATGCTTCCTGAAATACAATGTTTTGCTCTCCATTTCCACGTGTCCCTCTTTGCTGCACAGTTCATCTCCACTACGCCAGCCAACAAAATGCCAAATCACCTTTCCTGCTGCTATCTGGGTCATGGTACGGTTTCGGTTAACTGCTGTTGTGAGCAACCAATAGCCAACTCCTTCAGACACCATCATGTGCTATGACACAACTTTGAACAGAGGCTTTCTCATCCTTTTCCTAGAGCTCACGGGTGAAAGTAACTAAGAGGTTGCATGTCAGTAGCAAAGAGGAAGGAGAAGATGACACTATGATGAGCATGGGCCTCAAGGTGAACCTCTTAAATAGGTGTGCTGAAAGTTGTTCTGCTGAATGTTACAAGCAACAGACTAAACAAAAGCTGTGGATACAACTTAGGGAATAATCTATAACCAGAAAAAGGTCTACTGATCCTCTTTACTATCGGCATGTGAGAACTGTAAAAGAATGGGAAGAGATTCCTCAATTTCACTGCAGTGAAATAGAGCTTTACTCACTGGATTCATTATTGCCTTGCAGCTGTGGATTGTATTTGTCTTTGTGTAAAGATGAGAGAAAAAGCATTTCTCTTGAACCACTTCTTTTCATCTCTCTGGTAATCTATGAAGGATGGAAGCAAATTAAATAGAATTAGAGACTATTTTAAACAAGCCTTGCAATTTGCATAAATATGAGAGATATAGGTAGAGTAAGGAAGAGAATTCATCTCTTCCAGCTTTTCTCTAGCTCTGGTCCCATCAATAGATTGGGGGAGATTAGCCAACACTGAAAAATTGTCCCAAATGAATTAAGTGCAGAATTAAATGCAGTTATAGTCTTTGGCTCGTGTAATTTCTTAGCAAGCTTTTTTTGATTGAGAGGAACAGGGAAAGGTGCAGGAAGCAATCTGCTTTTTGGAATTCCTTTCATAGTTCAGCTTCTTTTTAATATTTGCTTAAATATTCACCTTCAGTGGGCAAGTGTCACCTTGGAACATTTTGTATGTGGGGGAGCTGCAGGAGGCACTGAGATACATGTTTTCAATGTCAACCTGGATACCAACACATATTACAGTCCATAATACACATAATCACTGGAAAACGAAGAAATTTATTGGCATGAACAGATGGAGTTATGTTTACCTTTTCCATAGTTTGTCCTTTTTTCAGTCTCCAATACTAGTGCATTCCATAACTTACTGAGTGAGAAGAGCAAAAACAATTCTCATAACAAGATGATGATGCCATCTATGTTGTATTACTATTTTCCCTAGCAAATCCTCCTTTACTTTCCTAGTAATTTAATATTTTTATTAGTTAATAAAGAAAAATTAATTCTTAGCATTGTTTCTGTCCATTTTGGCTTTAAAGACTTCCAAATGCACACTGTTTCAAATGGGAATAAATGCAGATCATGTTGATAACAAATCCTAACTGGGAATTTGGTTTTGCCTACTCCCCTCTTCTATCAAAAATACTATCAGTTGTTCTGGACATACTTTCTTGTTTGCACATACATTTGAATTTGTTGATATATTGATTTGAGTTATGGAAATTGGAAAACGAAGGAGAAACATATTGTTTCTCCCAGAAATTTTATTGTAGGTAGAGTCTCTTAAAATTCTGTAAAGCCAGAAGTCTCTGATGCCCAGCACCAAATCAGTCCATCATAGGAGAGTGGATATGCGTACCACAGTATTGCACAATACTACCTGACCCACCATCACCTGGAATTCCTTCATTCCTAAGCCACATCACCCTGCAATAAGGGATGTAGGAACATGAGGCATCCTTCACTTCCCCTGTTTACCTCCCTTCAGACTCAGCGGGAGGAGATGGGATTTCTGTCCACAGATGCTAGATCTACAAGCCCAGTGTGTGCTGAAATAACTTATGCAACCACTGCCATTGCCTTCTCAGATAATGAGAAGATAATACAAAAAGCATGCAAATGCCCACTATGTAAGCTGCAGCATGGCCAGAACCATATCCAGGTGTTTCTCCGTACAGTGACATTGTCATCACACACTGCATATTCTTCCAATATCCTCCAACCACTAGGCATCAGGGTTGGAGAAGGCCAATGGCAGACAAAGTAAAACCACATACTTTATTAGCTACCTTGACAGTGAGAAAAGTCTCTGTTGTCCCAAAAGGCAAACATGATTCTCTTCAACAGCATAACAATATATTTTTTGCTGGTACTTCATGTTGCGTACCCCCATATTCATATATTAAACTGGATTATGTTCATATTATTATTTGTAAGTAAGGAGAATGTTAAAAAAACATGTAGTTGAGATAATAATTTTCAATTAATAAGCTCAAATATTTTGCACCTGGAAGCTCGGTTCTTTCAATTGATGATGGAGAACAAAAATCTTCCTCCTTATTCATTTATATTATGTTGGATTTGCACACTACAGAGACTAATTCACTATCACTGTTTGATAATTTTTAAAAATTTCACTTGTAACAATTTATCTTTGGAAGGAATAACACTAGTGAATATGATAGCTTTTTATTTGGCATTTATTTTTCTAAGGCATCTTGAAAGTCTTGGTTTACATTTTTGTATGAAAGAGTTGGTACTGAGGCATGAGACATGCCTTTTATTGGTTAGTGATTGGCTAAGTGGGAGTACTTGTAAACACCAGAATGTAGGCTTTATCTCTGTTCTTTTTACTGCTACCTCTGCTTACTGGATGAAAGATAACTTGTGTATGTCTATTTGGGCTCACACACCCAATGGAAAGCAGGGTGAATAAAGCCATCTAATCTCTTTTCATCAGTATCGTGTGTCTGGACATTTGCTAATTGTTAATTTCACCTCTCACGACTTTGATTAAATCATTCTTAGTGGTTGGTTCCTTCATGCCCTTAATCTAAGGGTTCCTTTTTGAGCAACCTTCTTGACAAATCTTGGGAGAAGGTATTAACACAAGCAGAGTTTGCTACCCAAGCCATGGCTCCTTTCCTAATTTCCTAGTGCTTCACACTCCATCAACTAGAGAAGGATATAGCTCAGCATGCAAAATCTGATTCCCAAGAAACTTGATTTTTCATTATTGTCAACTTTGCAAACCTGTCAGGACAAAATAGAATGGGCTCAGAACAAAATCAGAATCTCTCTTAAGTTAGAGTCATATTCTTGTGGAGCAATTTCTATCAGGCAGGCCACATAGTCTGTACAATGCTACATATATTATAGGCCACCATAGAATGATTTGGGTTTGAAGGGACTTTAAAGATCATCTAGTTCCAAACCCTCTGCCAGAAGCAGGGACACCTCCCACTAGACCAGGTTGCTCAGTGACTCATCCAGCCTGGCCTTAAACACCTCCAGGGAGGTGACATCCACAACCTCTCTGGCCAACCTTTGCCAGTGTCTCACCACCCTCACTGTAAGGAACTTCTTTCTTATATCCAGCCTAACTTTATCCTCTTCCAATTTGCATCCATTACTCATAGTCCTGCCATTAGATACCTTATTAAAAAGTTCTACCCCTGCCTTTCTGTTGGCTCCCTTCAGTTACTATGAGCTTTCTCTTCTCCAGGCTGAACAACACCAACTCCTTCAGCCTGTCCTCATAAAGCAGGTGCTCCACCCGTCTCATCATCTTTGTGGCCCTCCTCTGGACCCGCTCCAACAGCTCAATGTCCTTCTTATGTTGGGAGCTCCAGAACTGAACACAATCCTCCAGGTGGGGTCTCACCCGAGCTGAGTAGAGAGGCAAAATTACATTCCTTGACCTGCTGGCCACTCCTTAAAAAAATGCTTTAAAGATGCTGTTTGGGTCCCAGGAGCAACAGTGAGAGTGTGGAGAACCATGCAGAACAGAGCACATCTTCTCAGCTCCACTGTTCTTGGGAGCATCTGGGAGCCCACTCTGCTCTTTGTTGCTGCCCTTGGACTGCTTTCAGTAACCTGGTTAGCTCACTTAAGATGAGCTAAAATCAAGAGCTCTAACAAGGATGTCCTAAGGTGGATCTTTTGGCTCTCATGCTGTGATTTAAAGCTGTGATAAAAAGCAGTTACATATTTATTCCTAGTAAGAAGATCTTAAAATGCACTTCCCATTTGGCAGCTTAGATCAGTTTCTTCTTCTAAATATCTCCTGAGGCTCCATTCTGGGCAATCTGCCTACTAACAGCTTCCACTAGCTTTACTTCATTGTGTCATCTTGAATCATATTTTTGGCTGTCAAAATCCATTCGTTTTGTGGGTAAACGTCATCCAGTGTCATTACTTTAGCACCTTTTAATTCCTTAGAACTGGGGATCAGACTTTCTCCCTCAGCTGCAATTTTCATTTCCTTCATGTGTTATAAAATAAATTTTCAATCAATTTTGTGTCCATCCTAAAATTTCAGTTTGCATCTCTTCTGCTGAAGTTTAAAATCAGTTTTTAAAATTCCAGCAAAGATCCTTGATAGTTCAAATCTTACCCACTTTTCATAGTTTAGGTTGTCTCATATAATGAAGACAAAAAAAGCTATTGATTTCCATTTATTGGAAGGTATCTCAAAAATAGCCAATGAAACATGCAGTTCACTTAAATGCTTATTTTTGAGTTGCTTAAAGTTTTTTTTTTTTATTTAAAAGATACAGGAAAATAAGTTTCAATTCAAAATCTATCACACTTTAAAAGCTTAGGGAGAAAAGATAAATTTTTTTGATACACTAAAAATGAAACCACAAACTACAACTCAAGAAAACAATAGAATATTTTGTTGAAGATTGAGAAAAAAAATTTCTGTAGAGAAAATGAAAGAAAAGAGTTTCCATACTGTGGAGAGTGTTGATGTGATAAATTTGGTGTCTTGGTAATTAAAAACCTGTCTACATAACTTTAGCTGAAGCAGTATCTACAAGCAAGAGACTGCAACATATATTTCATATCTCAGGTTCTGTCTTCCTCTCTGGTAAGGTCTGATTAATCCCTATTTCCTATGTGATTAGAAATTACAGGGTCCACTTTCTCAACAGTACTGATGACTAGCAATTACATCATACCTCCAAAGAGGGCTCAAGATGCAACACAAAGCTGACCTATGTATATGGTACTAAAATCTGTTGCTTCCACATGTAATTTTAATTATCAGTCCAACTGAGTATTATAGTGCAATACATAGTAACATCTTGTCCAGCTTCACTAATAAAATTAATTTAATTTTGTTCCCACATTCATTTTTATTAACTGCTTGAATTTTTCAGTATTTTTCAAACTTACAGAGGTGTGTAAATTACTTTACAATACTGTGCACTGTTTTTGATGTTGTCTCTCCTGGGCTGTTGAGAAAAAGAAGACAGGAAAGTCTGAATTTAATTTCCCTGCTAATTCTGGCAGCAGAAGTATTGGAATTTACGTTCCTGCCATTCCGGCTGAAATGAGAGGATTCTTTGTTGGCAGGTCATTAATTTGCTGTGTAGTTGTGGTGTGTGTATGCACTCAGTTCATCTACCGGATGGAAACCTCCCATTGAAATGAGCAGAGGTGTTGCTGGAGTCTTCCAATGATGCAAACAAACAGGTGTCAAATACCATGTGAAAATAGAACTTTCAAGGTAGAAATGCATTTACAGGGGTAGGAGATGATTCTGAGAGTAACTGGCCTGAATGTTTTGATCATCCTGATGAGAAAAGAGGTGAACCCTTTTGAGAGATTCCTTTCATCCTGCAGCCTGAGGCAACCTTTCTCATAGCAGAGTGTATCAAAAGAATTGTGTATTTGATCAGTACCACTTCAGTCGAGCACTGTGTTTTTACAGGGAGTAAAGAAGTATACTGCATCTGCGCTCTGGAAGCAGTGACCCCCAACAAAAGAAGGGAGAAAACAGGCATGGGATGAAAAGCAAGATTCATAGAATCATAGAATCATATAATAGTTTGGGTTGGAAGAGACCTTAAAGATCATGGAGTTCCAACCCCCCTGCCATAGGCAGGGACACCTCCCACTAGACCAGGCTGCCCAGTGCCTTGTTCATGAGAACTCTGATAGAATCCTTCATTGCTTAAAATGGCAATTGCTTTTGGGGGCAGTTATGATATACTTGTGTCTTTGTGTACCATGATCTATACTTCCCTTGCAGCATCACTGATTGCCCACATAGTCATTTTTTCTGAATGCTTGTGGAGTTTTGTCTTTTTTGTTATTTTGTTGTCTGTTCTTGTTCTACTCTTTAATCCTCTAAGGTTGTTATATGTTACTCATATCTATTCCAACTCCTCCCATTCACTTATCAATTTCAGGAATATTTTATTTACTTCCTTCTTAAGGTCATTAATAAAAATGGGTCAGAATTGCAATCTCTGCTGCACAATAATACATTCTTTAGATGCATTGATAATTCAGAGGGTGGGGTATTAATGATTGGCTACTTAAAAAAATTTTGAACCCTATTGCTTCTAGTCATGAGGGGACAATTCATTCCAGTATAATTACATTATTATTTAAGCAATAACTGCATTTATATACTTATAACAGTGTCTTCCGCAGGAAGACCTGCAATGATTACAAATCCATTATTATCATCACTTTCCAAAGATAAGGAGGAAGGAAAAAAACAAAGCCTTTGCTATATGTCAGTAAGATGGTAGATGACTAGTAAAGAAAACATAAAACTTTTCCCTATTCATTTTTCATCAGATGAGATTTTTACAAAGTTGTTGGAAAGGGGAAAGAAGCAGCTGACAAGAGGTGTCATAGATATGGGGTTGTACTTACTCCTGAGGGGCAGAAGAAGTGTTTCCATCTGTCAGATTTAGTCTCTGAAGGCCTGGCACTGTGTAGGCTTGTTGGACCTTCATTATGACTTCTTCGATGTAGTCATCCTCAAAGACCTTCTGTCTCTCTAGGTCTACTCTTTTTTACCAGCAGATGATTTCTGGAAAATCTGTTGTATTTTTATTGTTACTAAATATCATACTTATATGGGCTTATAAAAGCTGCATATCAAACAAGTCTGAAGACAACCAACTTCTTGCTTAAATATTTAGAAATCACTTAGGTTACCAAAATCTAGATCTTACTATCAGCTTTTTAGGACTAAATTTGCAGATATATGCAGTAACTTCTCTCGCTTTCACTGGCAAAGGACTCATCAAAGGAGACTTCTAACAATTGCAATGGTCTCAATAGTCACAAGGTCTGTGGAGCAGCATGACCAACATTTTAGAGATCCCAACCTTCTAAAGACCTCACAAGAGTCATATGCACTGGTGAACTAGCAGAAACAAATCTGTACTGTGTTTTCTTATTAGGTTCCTACAATCTGATGATAAACAAGTGTGATTTGGTTTGTTTTCTTTTTTAGACACTGAAAAAAATTGTCTGATACCAGAGCTGTATGTCATATTACAACTCTAATGGTGATTGCTGTTTAGATGTCTATTACATCTCCTCTAAAAGGTATGTGTTAAAATGACTGATGCTCATTATTACATTATGGCCACCCATTAATACTCTAATAATGCAGTGAACAATGGTAATGTGTTGTAATAACTTTAGGCCTGGTTCATAATCTGGTAACATCAATAAGTGTGTCCTTCAGCCATGCACATCCTCAGCTGCCCAAGTAAAACTACTTTCACTCAGTTCCTTCTGATGGTTTAAGCAGTTTCTCCGAAGTCTAAACAATATCCAAATCTCAAGTCAGTTATTTAAGGAGAAAGATGTGAAAAATAGATTTTGAGGAAACTCAGTCCTCAGATGTCTTAAACTGGTAGGCATTCACAGATGATGTCCCTCTACCCATACTCCTTAAGTTCATTGAAAAGTCTCGCAGAACTTTCTTACAGAGGTGAAAATAGATGAAACTTTTTCTGGCCAAGCTAACTTGTGACACAGAAACCAAATGCAGTCTAAGGGCTTTAGAGAGGAAAGGTATGTACAAACTATTATGAGCTGCTTCACAGGTAGATTTCAGAGAGCCTTTCCAGTACAAGTATGTCCTTCCTGAACTGGACCTGATTCATGTCCAACTTGACCAGAATGTGGACAGAAAACCCCAGTAGCTTTAATCACAGAATTAGCTGCCAGGATTACATAGAGATTTACTGGTCAAAACTTATATTTCAGAATTCATTATAGAGCTCCTTAGCAGACATTGTAACAAGTTTGATAGGTTTCATTGCAGTTAAGATATATTACGTGGCATTTTTAAAAATAGTCAAGAATACACTTGTCTAAAATGTAGTGCAGTAAACATGGAAACTGTGTCTTGCTTAGCTGCTATGAGATGGATACTTAAAAGGAAATTTCTGATATATATAAATACATATAAACACAAAATCTGTTTTTTTCTGTTCTTTTTACATGGACAGCCATTGGAACCTATGGATCCAGCATGACTTTTCACATGGTTTCTCAACTCGGTTCTTTTCTAGTTATTCCCAGCTCACATGGATCTGTAACTCAGTTTGGCCATGATTGAAGCAAGCTGCTGAACAGCACCAGCTAGATCTGATGAAATCGATATGTACAGCTGGGTATTATCCTCCTACTGAAGGTACCACAACTCTCTTATCATTACAGATTTCCTGTGTGGCCTCATACATACAAGGCACTGGTCAGATAAAAGGGCAAAACACAAGAGAACACTAGCTGAAAAGATTAGTAATTATCCAGTGTGCAGGTGAGCCATCACCCACCCACTGTTTGCTGTACCCAGTGTCAAACTTCTTGTACTTAGTGCCAACCAGGCTGAAACCATAATAGTCTACAATTATCATCATTTGAAGTGGGTGGAAATAACAATACACTTTTCCTTAAAGATTAGTGCAACTACTCAGTGCCAAAGAAATCCTCAAGTGAGAAAGATCTTAATGTGCTGGAATTGTTATCAGGATTTCTGGGGTTGATCCTTAGATCTGTTTTGGGCAGCCTATATGATTTAAGGTAAGATGTTCAATCTCTCATTTTAAAAAAAAAAAGGTGTGAATAATAGTCCTCAGTCTTACTTAAGGGCTGAAAACAAAATTCTCAGATACTTTCCAGGTATTCTGGTGAGATGGTGATGCACAGAAAAGCATCTGAATGGGAACTAATGGGAGTTTTGGACTGTGTGGTAGTTATTAATTGAGATACACAGGCTGCTTTCTTACTTCCAAGGGCAGTAATAAAAAATCGGAGAGCAGGCAATCAGCTGAATTAAAGCCATTCAGATATTAATGTGAAAAGAACATTGTCCAGTGAAACAGTATATCCACAAAGTCAGGAAGTTAGTAATGAATTAGGTTAGGAGATAAAGCAGAGGACAGGAGGAAGAGAAATGCCATTGCTCATGGAAGGAAGCTATTTAGAAAGAATTAACTTTACCTTATTTAATTGAGTGCAAGTTAATAATTTAGACTAAGATCACTGCAGATACTCTCTCAACAGTCAACTGTGAGAATGAAAGATAACCTTCAGAGAATTCCTCAGTTCATCTAAAGACTAGGACATAGAAGGGGAAGGTTTATCCTGTGCTGGCTGCAAAGGGAACATGGATCATCAGCTTTGTCTGGCTACCTACTTTTTACATAGCTCAAAGGATGTAAATCAACCCTAACCTCCTGGTTTGCTTTTGTTTGTTTTTTCAGTAGTAACCAAAAGCTTAATCCTAGCAGTTATCTCAAACTGTAATGATGAACAATCAGGCATTGCACCACCACATGAGTAAAGATGGGTCCTTATTGTAAAAGAAGTTTAATTAACCCTATATTTTCCACAGCTCACTCTTGTGCAACTGCTATCTGTTTTTTGGCAAAGAGCAGAGGTTTATATCCTGATTAAGCAACTCTAGTTGGATAGATTTTGCATATTATTTGTGATCAGTATTCTATAAGAAGCAAAGCAGAAAGAACAAAGAAAGGCAAAGAACAGAAGCAGATTTATTCAAGGGTTAAGATTCATCAGAAATTATTTCTCTGGTTCTCCAGGAAGCAGATGCTGTGAAGAAAGAAGAAACAAATCTTATTTAAAGAAACTGTAAGACAAGACCCATCCTTTCCAAGTGATAAAGACTGCTGGTCAATTCTGGAACACTAAGGATATGTCCCCTCTCAGTCTTGTGGATTCACAGAGCTCAAGGTGGAAAGGACCATTGGATTATCCACCCTGATCTCTTCTTAGCACAGTTTAGAAATTTTCATGTAGTAGCTCTACTAATAACCAGAGTGAGTTATGCTAAACATAAAATATTGTACTACAACCCTTCTGTGAAAGTCAAGACAGCATATGCATTTCCTTCCAGAGATCATCACCCCTTTTCCCACTTCTCAGCTCTTTCTCACTGCCTGCACACCTCCCTTTACCTGTCTCAGTCTTCTCCCAAACACAGAACCTCTAATGCCTTTTCCTCCCTTGATCCCAATTCTGATAATACCATATTTCAAATGTGGTATGTCTGGTACCATTACCTAAGTGATATGGTTACATAGGTGCTCTTGGTGTTCTAAGATTGTACTTCACAAAAGATCTGTTTTCCAAAATATTCCCCTTGAAGTTCAGCCACTCCTCACATTACTCCTCCAGAACCACGTGAGATCCAGCCACCTTCCACACCATGATCTGTAGCTTTCACCTGCTTCTCAATAAGCTATTAACATTCATCTGTTTCTCATGTCACACTCACTGTATTTCCACCTCCCCTCAGACAGCTTAACCTCAGCCTAGGACCTTATCAATAGCCCAGACATTTGCCTGTAACCTTAGCACCATCCCTATATCAAATTTATTGGCAGACATTTTATATTAATTTTTACATCACCAGTACAAAACTCAAAATACATCATGGTTTGAGACAATCCCTGAGACAACCTTCTGAAATGAACAGCTTGAACATTTCCTTTTGGGGATCTGTTGATTGACCAGTTTCTAAATCTGTATTTTGTGAGGAATAAAATGGTATCAGACAACACAAAGAAGCTCAGGTAAAATTATCATTATTTTAGTGATCAAATGTGTTTGTTAATATGAAAAAAAATTGGTTATTTTGTAACCCAGTCACAAAGCATGCTTCAGATCTGCAAATGAAGAAACTTCATAGGACAAGATTCATTGACAAAAGTAACTATTGTTCTCTTTGTTTCCATTGTGGAGGAGCTGTTCACCTCTCCTACAAGGACAAGCTGAGAGTGTTGGGCCTTTTCAGCCTGGAGAAGCAAAGACTCTGGCGAGACCCCATAGCAGTCTACCAGTACCTGACTGGGGCCTACAGGAAAGCTGGGGAGAGACTCTATGCCAGGACATGTAGCAATATTAATTATTAAAAATAAACAGGATTCCCCTGATGGTAACTCATGATAAAAGACTGAACCCTGCCGAATTGTTTGCCATCCAACCTTGACCTTGTTTATTTGTGATTCATGTTCCACTTCTTTCATGCAGTCTGGAATCACCTTTAAGTGGAGACTTCAACTGGTATACTTAAATTCCCGATACATCTGTAAGAATAAGCATGTGCCAATAGGATGAGGGGCAATGGTTTTAAACTAGAGCAGCTTCTTCACCATGAGGGTGGTGATATACTGGAACAGGTTGCCCAGGGATATGGTGGAGGCCAAGTCCCAGGAGGCATTCAAGATCAGGCTTGATGAAGCTTTGCACAACCTGATCGAGTACCCCCTGTGGGGGAGTTGAACCAGATGACCTTTGACTGTCCCTTCCAACTCTATGATTCCATGATCTATGACTTTCCAATGCATCAATACCCAAAGGGGGCCTACAGAAAGGTAGGGGTAGGACTTTTTAGTAGGATATCTGATGGAAGGATTAGGAACGATGGATGCAAATTAGAAAAGGGGAGATTCAGGCTAGGCATAAGAAAGAAATTCTTTATGGTGAGGGTGGTGAAACAATGGAACAGATTGCCCAGAGAGGTTGTGGATGCCCCCTCTCTGGAAGTATTTAAGGCCAGGCTTGACAAGACACTGAGCAACCTGATCTAGTGGGAGGTGTCCCTGCCTATGGTGGGGGGGCTGGCACTAGATGATCTTTTAAGGTTCCTTACAACCTAAACTATTCTGATTCTATTGTTCTATAACAAGCTCAGACATTTACACCAACAATCCAAACACTACAAATATTTTATATTTTACTGAAGAATGCTAAATGGAGGCTTCAAGTGGAAACAAATACAGATGGAGAATATTCTTGCATCTTTCAGTTTTCACTAAATTAATATTCTGGTGAGAGTCTTCACACAGCAACAAAACCATGCAAGAATAGCATATATGCAAGGAGGAGAAAAACAGCACAGAAAAAAAATCATCTTGCTTAATTTTAGGTGAAAGTTAGAATTCCTCTATATGTATGAGAGAACAGGTGCCTCCATGGACTGATGAATTACATTCTAAACCAGGTATCTGGACTAAACTTGTCTCTTGAAATGCCTCTTTCTTGAGAGAGCTTAAATCACTACGTTTGATGAGATACTTAAATTCCAGATGAATAAAGATGAGTAAAATACACTCCAGTGATAGATTACTTCAGGTAACATATTATTTACTTTGAGGTCTCACTTTGTGTCCATTGAATGGACTAACTAATGGTTAGTAACGTACCAAATTAATAAGGCATTTATATACACACCTAATTGCTTTTTAAAGTGTGTTAACAAGACTGAAAATATACACATCAGAAGAACCCCACTACTAGAAAGACAGTAATTAACAAGTACAGCCTGTACATACACTGAGAGGCTGAACTGTTCTACTTAGTGCATTTGCATTACTATAATCCTGCGCCGAGAAGAAAGGGACAGGTCAGAGAAAGAGCTGCTTTTAGCACACGGCAGATACGGGATCAGCTTATGAAGAATCCGTCTGAGAAAAAAGGGGAGGAAAGACGTAATCTTAAAGAGATGGTCGGGACACAGCCCCGCTGTTCTCTTAGAACTAAGAGAAGCTTCAAAAAACAATAACTAGATAGTGCTTAACGAAGAAAATGTTTTCAGGTGTATTTCAAGTAAGCTGGCATTATCTGAGTTGGAAATCAAGAGCTGAATGCCGGCAACTCGCACTTTCTCTTTCCTGCCCTAGGAATAACGGTATAATAACCGGGAATAACAACGGGAGCCACGCCAGCGCCGCGAGGGGGCGGGAAAACAGATTGTGCTTCGTCCGCCCTGACCAGCGGCTCCGCTGTGAGCTTCTCCTCCTCGCCAAGCCCAAAAGAATCCCCTTCCTCCTGCCCTCCGGCTCCAGCCGCACGAGGAGATCCCTCAGAGACTGAGGCGGATAACGGCCCCGCCGCGCACCGGCTGCACAGGCCACCTCCCTCCTCTTCCGCCCCGGGCGCGGTAAGAGCAGCCCCGCCGCGAGGCCATGGAGGAGGAAATGGACGGGAAGTAACCACAGTTCCCTGCCAATAGACAGGCGGCTTCCATTGTTTTCCCTTCCTCGGACCAATCAGCGCTCGCTTCCTCCCCCATGCTGTCTGCCGCTCTGGCCAATGTGGAGAGCGCTCTTTGGGCGTCGATAATATTCAAATAAAGAGCGGCGCGGACGTCCATGTCGCTGCTGGCGCAGTGGTAACAACGGCGGGCGGTGAGGGTGAGCCCGGGCTGGGGAGGAGGGCAGCGAGGTGCGGGGTCGCTTGTGAGATCGTGGGGCTCGTCTGCCGCCGTCCTGCAGGGGAACGGCGGCGCGCGGGGCGGGCGCTCTGGCTTCTCAGGCCCTTCGGGGCCCGCGGCGGAGGATGGGGCCCAGCTGGACTGGCTCCCCTGGGGGCGGGGGAACCGATTGTCTACCCTCATCTATCTCACTCCCCCTCACTGCCTTCCTCTCCTGTGTTTTCTTTGTTTTTTTGTTGTTTTTTTTTTTAACATGAATTTTATGGGAGCTTTCCAACTCTCCCTCTATATTAAAGTTTGGCGTATTATGGTACGGAAAGAAAAAAGAATTCTGTATAATCCAGCTGGATGTAGGTAGATTTAGCAAGCACAAAGGGTTAAAAGTGTTTTCGGGCATTCTGCGGGTTATTTTGGAATAAGTTTAGGAGTTGCTCTTTCTAGAGATACAAGCACTTCATACGTATTTATATGTATTTGTTTGTACGGATTATTTTGGAAACAGGAAGTTGCATGTGGGCAAGGAGACGGAAAAAAGAGGAAAATAATTGGAATGTGTACCTGCTTAGCTGTGGCTGTTGCCGGTGACAAAGCAATGGCTATTTCTGAAATAATATTCCAGATTATACCTACTCTCTGTTAAGTCCCTTGTTATTGCTTGCTTAAGGGGTCAGAACTTAAAGTGGGTGTTTTGTCTTGCTGTGCTGTTTCACACTGCCTCTTGGTAATTCTTACCTCCCATAAAGCCTCTGGTTTGTTTGTAATACACCTGTTTCTCTATTATTGAGCCTTTTCTTATTAACCTGATTTGTATATTTGAGTTTTAAATTTTTTGTAGCTAGCACTAGCATTTGTTTTTCTCTATTAATTGTCGTAGTCAATATTGTTAATGTCTTAAAATAGTGACGTTTTCTTAACCTGTGGTTTTGCTTCCCTTTAAGAAAATCCCAGCTTATTTTAGAGCTTGTAAGAAAAATCTAACCGAGATTATGAATACATGTTATTGTATTTAAAGGCCTGTTTTTACTTCAAAACCACTTAACTTCTGTATGTTTTTGGAAATAGGGGGGAGTCAGGTTAGAAGTGCATTATTAAAGTCTGTCTAATTAGGTGGCTAACTGATAGTCTTGCTCAGTCTTGTAATCAGGATGTGAAAAGACTTGAAGCTGGAAAAGATTTGGAGGGGCCTTACTGGTCATCTTAATTCAGATGTTGGTGACTATTTATGGGAAAATTTAGCTTGACTCTTTGCAGTATCTAGATTTTTTAGCATTTGCCTGGTGTAAGCAAAAGTTGCAAGGCTTCTTTCATATTTGTACCGCTACAATTTGCTCTTTAGAATTTTAACAAGGAGGTCTTCTACTTTCATGACTTCCCATGGGTTTTGAAGAAGTGGAGCAGTGTGAAAACTAGTGTTTGTTTCTTTAAAGCATTAATAAGAACTAGATTCTGTTTTAATACATACAGCACTGATAACAGGAGGAATGGCAGATAATAACATGTGTCTGAAGATGGTTGCATGTTGTTATCACATGTTTCCACTCTTGCCTTGAATCAAGGTGGCAAGATCCTGAGGGTGGTAACTTTTAAATGCTGAAATGTCCATGTAATTGATGCTGACATTCAGGAAGGGCCTCCGGTAGTACTGTGCTTTTTAATCAGTGTTGATATAACTGCCGTTGGAAGTCGTTCTACTTCCTGTAACTGCCATCATTTGCTGTACTATCATTAAGCTTGTGCATCTTAAGTCATTAGCATTACTAAATAATGAACTGAATAACTCAACAGAGTAATCCAAATACTGTAGAAGATAAAGGCTACAGTTAGCTTTCCCCTCGTATTTGTGTGTAACTAATCTACAGAGGAAAGTAAGTTGTCAGAAAGTTCCTGATTTTGAGGTGACATTTTTGCATTCTATACACAGACAACTCAGATTTCTTCAGCATGTAGCTTTTATTTAGTTTACTATTAGACATTTTAGTCAGATCACAGGAGCACAACTAAACAAATATTTAACCATTTTAGACTCAATGATCTGGAGGTATAAGGATACAGGTAAAAGGATAGCTTGAATATAGACTCCTAGAATTGCCTAGGTTGGAAGGGACATTTCAGATCATCTAGTCCAACCATCACCCTAACACAAACATTGCTAATCTAAACTACATCTCTGTGTGCTATGTTTACAAATTTCTTAAATGCCTGCAGGGATGGTGCTTCAATCACTTCACTGAGTAGCCTGCTCCAATGCTTGATAACCCTTTTAGTGTAAAATATTTTCTTAATGTCCTGTCTAAACTTCGCCTGGCGTAATTTGAGGCTGTGTTTTACTAGGCTGGTCGATTAACTTGGACAAAAGAAGCCATGCAAACACTTGGGAACATTTTAGAATATTTTACTGCCCTCTATGCCTCCTTACACAGGGACTGTATCTCAGTAGATTCCATGGTTGGGTAGACTGTACCTTTTTTGTTCAATAATTAAAAAATATTTTCATACTTTCTCAGAGTTTGCTTTTGAAGGGAATCTGGCTTTGTTCAGAAATGGAGCAAATATTGTAATGCAGCAAGTCCAGTATCAAAACTGGATACTGTTATTTTTCTTTAGTATCAATAAGTGTTTGGTATACTACACATGAAATCCTATGAGTAACCAGTACTGCCAGTTCATCGATTTACAACATAAACTGCTCTTTTAATCTCTGTCCCTTGGTTCTTTATTTAGTGTTTCTATGTGAGGAGCTGAGGTTACTTTGTTGCACTTTTTTAAAAGATTGTTCTGTTTTTTCCTGATCCGTGCATGCATTTTCTCCCTAATCTTTGGTTCCCTGTCTTTCAATCCCCTCTTCTCAACTGTGGTATGATGCAGCCACTGCAATTAAAAACTCACTTGCTGTTGAAGAACAGCATGTTGCCATTTTATAACCTGGCTGTCTTGTCAGATTTTGAATGTGCTTCACACAGTGAAATAAATTACTTCTTTAACAGTAATCATGCAGCTGATTAAGCCAAAATGAGACTCTGAATGCTTATGGTTGAACTTTGACATGAGTTTAAAGATTAGCAGAAAATCACAACAATACAGAAGTGACTGTTTTTAAATCTTTAAATGTCATTACAAGCTGACACATTTGTAGGTGTTTGCCCTTCATCTAAAAGCAATCTTTGAGGGTTTTTTGTACTATTTTATTGATTTAATGAAAACTCTATTTCTGGGATATCACAAAGATAAGGCTGGTTTATAGACTATACTGATACTAATTTAGTCTTCAATATCTAACCACTTAACTTTTGATACAGAGGAATTTCATGATGGAGAGCGATGTTTCATGCCGTTGCTGGATTCCTGGGATCATTTGAGGTAGTCTGACCCTCGTCCACATTATCTTTTTGACAAGGCATATCCTTTCTTCAGAGGAAGTATTCATCTTGGACACCAGAAATGTGAGTCTCATATGTACGGATGAGAGCTAAGACCATAACTTCCTTTTGTTTGAGTTCCTTTAAAACAAAGTAAACCTCTGAATTTGCATCCAATTAGAAATTTAAAAATAGCTGTAACTTGTCTTTGACAATAGCCCTTTGAACAAAGGAGCATGTGAGTTCCACCTACTACTGTGAAAACTCATTGCTGTAACGTGTGGCAAGGAGTTGAGATTAACTTTGTGTCAAACTTGTAGACAGAATAAAAGAAGGATGGAAATGGGATCATAGCACGTTGTCTTTTTGGATATGATTCTATCATTCTATACGTGCATACAGAACACATGGTTTTAGGTCATTCCCCTTTTTGTGAATCACTTATAGCAGCTCCTGTGGAGGAGCATGGAATGTGAAGATGAAGAGCAGACTAATTTTGTGGGAAATAAAACCTTCAAGGGCCTCTCTTTCTTTGAGGCTTTTTGTCCCAGAACTGTTAGAATTTTAGCCTCTGGTTTTTGTTGCAGTCTGAACTTTGGTTACTTGCTACATATTGGCCGTGTATCACTTGTTAAAGCAGTAGGAGGATCTTCTGGAGGAAAGAAATTGTCAAGATGTGAAATAAACTTGTCCTTAAAAGGATATATAAGTTAGGTTACGGTTGGTGTACAGATTTGCCTGCATAAAGTAGAAAGTAACTTCATCTCTAATAGATTACCAGATGTGTATGTACAGTAAGGAATATAGAACATTGTGCTAATGGTTTTTATAATTTTCATGTACAATGGTGATGGAAAGTGGCTGAAATGTGAAAGTATCAAATAAGAGGAAAACGCCATTCTTCTTAGAAGTTCTTGCCTGTGCTGTATCTGTAGAAATCGCTCCGTGTGTTTGTGTTTTCCTTCATTAGCTCTTCTGGGAAAAACCTCCAAGCGTTCTGTGACATCTTACTATAGCAGTGGCTTTGAGCATTTATTTGATCAGTAGAGCTTTTAAGTCTTCTAACAAGGTGTTGGACAATTACAATGTAGTTTAATTTGCTGTATCTTGTTGATTTCAAATGGTCAACACAGGCTATGATTGTTTCTCTTACTGTCACAAATTTGCAGAATAATGCTGTTGATGTGTGCTGTAGCTCTTAAAGTATATGTTTATTTTCTTACTGGTAGTGTGCTTTCTCCTGAACTCTTTTCACACCCTGTCTTATCGTGCCTTAATTCTGCTAAAGCTTACTAAGAATTATACATTGTTTGGTCTAGCTTATATGAAAGACTGGTTGGTATCAGTGAAGATGGAGATTTGGACTTAGGTATTTATCTCTGACTTTGCTCTCTTCTAGCCAGTTTTGTTCATATCTCTCAAACGCAATGTTAGTTGCCACAAAGCTTTATAATTTATTTTCAGGTTGAGTTATAGTGAATGGATTTGCAAGGTGTTAGAGTCAAGTATGACAGAGTCAGATTTCTGTAGTGTAACTCTAAAGAAAACTGTGTTGCTAACAAGCTGCCGTGCACATCAGTGCGATGCTGTTACATTCTTTGAAACATTAATATGGCTTGATTTTTGAGAACATGCACAGGAATTTGCCTTTCTGAACAATAGATGTAGAAGGTTTTAGTTCATTCATACATAGCTCTGTCTTAATAATATTCAGTGATTACTTTTGTCACTCTTAAGACTTACCTCTGCATATCTGGAGTAATTTAGTGGGTGGCGAAGTACACTGGTTTGCTTTTGGGTTGTCCCAGTCTGCATATTGGCTGTAAAACTTTGCAGATCTGCTATTGGTGTTTTGTGTGTAAACTTTCATATGATAATTTTTTGTTATCTTCTGATTAGTGTCTCCTAGCTGGTAGTCTCCTCCACTGTCAGTTTTTATGTTCTGTATTGGATTATGTTCTTTACTAAAGCAGACATTCCAGACAGGAATTAACACAAAAGCTGACTATTATTCATTACAAGCAATGTACTTTAGGAATTTGTCACATATATCTTACGTTTTCACCCATATTCAGTGGTTTGTGTTATGTCATAAAATGGATCCTTTTGTATAGATATCTAGGCTGTAAAATTTTGCAGCAGCAGAACTTTGAGAACTAGAAGAACTATTTCAAAGTATTTGATTTAGAATCTCAGTGTAATAAATAATTGCACCAGAGAGCAGTTAAGAAATGCTGATTTACAGGGGAAAAATGTTAAAGTCATAAAAGGAAGTAATATACTTTTCAGAGCACATGTCATTGTGTAGTAAGTATGTCTTGAAGCTTATTATTTCTTATACCTGTGATGGAAAAGATTAATGATGTTAAAAGTTCAAGTTTTATAGTAGTCAAATTTTCTTTCCATATGAAAAATGTTTATCTTCAAGGCAGGTACATGTGTGGTGTGACACACTTTCGCAGCCTATTCCAGGTTTTTCTTTGTCAAATAAGGCTCTCCTTTTCCCCTTTCCTCTCTCCATATGGTTACACAGTTGAGAGAGCAGGAAAAACATCACACAAAGCTAAAAGCTCTCCTCCTTACTTATGCTGTTTTTTGTTGGCATTTGTTCCTGAGACAGGTCACCATGGCAGTCTGATGAATGCTTGTTACACTGCTATTTATTCCAGAGAAGAGGCAAGAGTAGATAACTAGGAGGAGGACTGCCTCTTAGCCATCTAACCTATGGATTCAGAATATGATTTAATACAACAGACACGTATCTCTTCCTCTCCTCATTTTATTCAAATACTGGTTGTACCTTATTGGAAAGGGCTGTTGTGAAGCATGGAGTGGTATTTGGTCAGATCAGTTAAGTACTGATTCCTTTTTCTCGTTTACATTGGCTTCTGCTAAGAAGTTTACTTGCATAATTTCACTGACATAGGCTTAATTGTTACATAATGTTGTTCAGTCTCAATATGCACAAAATACATGAGAGGCTTTCTCATGGTGATTCCAGTTAAGGTGAGCTACAACAAGGTTGAGTGACATCACTGGTTTTCACTCATATCTTCAGATGGAGGAAGAAGACCAAAGTGAAGGAGGATTGCCACAGCTCACCTCAATCATGAATAGAGTCAGAGACTTGAAAAACAAATACAGGAATGAAGACAATATTACAGATGAGTCTAACTGTACCAAAATATCAGCTGACATAACAGGTATGTGTTTTATGGTATTGCATCTTATGCAACACATCTTAACCTAGATTAAGTGGAAAAATTATTGACTTTTAACTCTTTAAGTTTAGTATTTCTTCAATGTTATTGACCACAAAATACATCTCATCTCTCCTTGTTCCTTTAACTGTGGTCCTATATTGTTTTAAAAATTACTAAAATCATTAGTCATCTAACATACAAACTTGAACAGAAGAAAATGCTCTTTACGTGATTGGTACAGTTTTAATCAATCTCCTTTTGTTATGTTTCTGTTAGATAACTCTGGAACTGTTAATCAAATTATGATGACAACAAATAATCCAGAAGATTGGCTGGTTTTTTTGCTCAGACTAGAGAAAAAGGGTGTTCCTCAGATGGATGCTAACATACTGAATAGACTTATTGGTCGTTACAGTCAAGCAGTGACTGCATTGCCTGCAGAAAAATATAGCCAGGATGGGAGCTATGCTCGCATCCTTGTGAGATTTGCTGAGTTGAAAGCGTAAGTATAAGTTTTCAATATAAAAACTCATCATTGGGAACTGTCTTTGCATGATGTTAAAAATAGCTTACTTTTGTTAAGAGGTTTCTGCAGCAAATCATTTTGAATATGGGTGTTTTTGGACTAACTCCTTGAAACTGAGCAGCTTTGCATTGTCAACTTATCTGTTGCGTCCACAGTACTTGGACATTTTTTTAGGTGCTAATAGGAATGATTCTTCAGAGCTATTTGATTCAGAGGTGCTACCTCACCTTGTTCTGCTTTTCTATGTACATGGGGAAACAACATGAGACTTCTTTCTTTAGCTTTATACTTTGGCTCAAAAGGAACTGAATGAATGAGTATCTGATACTTTGTGTGACTAATCTGTGTATGTTGTAAGTTAGGTTTATTTTCTTGTGGACTTCTATAACTGATGTGGCTGTGAGGTAGACAATTTCCAATTATCTAATCCCTCTAGCCAAAGCATAGTGATCTTAGCCTTGTCAGTCTGCTTTCTCCCTTACCAGGAAAGACTCATCATAGCTACACTAAATGAGCTTCCTAAATTAGCTGTGTAGGAAGAAAGTCTCAGAACATTGTTCTGTGCTTTTATACTTTAAAAATTAGATTTGTTAGTGGTCATTTGTCCTGATTTGGGGGAGAATATCTGTTGGTCTGGGCCACACTGGCCATGGAAACAAAGACATAATTTATTGCTTTATTCAGTTTGAATTTGAATAATAGTGGTTCAGACATTTTCAGATATCGTTTGGGACAAATTTGAGCTTTTTTATTTTGGAAGGACTTACTTTGTCACTTGAAATATCATTGCATCAAATGCTTTGAAGAGCTATGTTTTAAGATTGCAGTATTCTTTAACAATTAAGTCTGAGCAGTTGATCTTCCATTTTCTGTTTCTTGTACTCGTTTGACTTCACCTTCAAAACATGGCTTTAAAAGTGTATACTTAAAAAATTAACACTAAAATGTTTATTCAGTACATTCTATTGCAGAAAGCAAAATAGAAGGTGCTGTCAGTAACCTGTTAATATTCATACTTTAACATTATTAACAGTTCTAGTTGCAGTATCCCACTGAAATTACTATAGTTGCTTCACTGCTACAGCCTTTAGGAGGAACTTCTTTGGAAGTTTGTCTATTAAAATGGCCTCTGTATCACTATCCTTCTTAGGCAGCTGCAATTACTCTGTTATACAGTTAGTGGAACCTAGTTCACTGGGTAATTCAAATCTTCTGTCTTCAATGGCAAATACTGTCAGTCATATGTTTCCTGACTTGCTAATGAAAATTATTTTTAGAAAATAATAAGCAGCTCACTCCCAAACCCAGCAAAATTCCATTGGGACCTATGCTATATATATCTCCCTAAATAGTGGCCCCCCATTTGAAAATTAATTTCAGAAATTAGACAGCTCTTAGTAATTTATTAGAACCTAGTGCTCTGTCATGCAGAATGATATATAACTTCAGTCCATTATATACATTTATGAACTACATGTGTGTAATTGCACCAGAACATGAATTTGCTTTTGACTGATCAGATCTAAAAGACAGTGATGCTTGTCTGTAGTTTTGTGGAGGTTTAAGTGAAATTAATTGGTGAGTGGTTATTTGAATTTTTGTCTGGCATGTTCAGTCATTGCTTGTAATTTCTCAGTGCTTGAGATTTCCCTGGTGTTTGATAATCACCACCTCTGTTACTGGGTTGTCTAGTACAATCGATTTTGTCTACTCAATTTTAACATCTGTTAAAGAAAATAATCTCATGACTTTCTAGAGTGCTTCTGATTTAGATTTCTTCTTACTGCAAGTAAAGTAATACTTTGCTACATAGGTGATGTGGTACTGCCTTTGGTGTGAGAAGATACTTTTCAGTAGACTGTTTACTGTTCTCCCAGATGTTCCACCTAACAGGAAAAACAAATCAGAGCATCATAAACTTCAGAAGTGGTGACAACTGCTCAGATTTCAGTATCATTTGGTATTGATGCCAGGAAAAAAGACTAAATAGTCCTATGACTATTAAGCAGGTATTCTTTATTACAGCACTGGACGTGCAGGGGATTACACTGTCCTTATGCACATGCCAAGGAAAAGAATTGCCCCCTACTTATACCCCTCTAACAGACATATTTGCTATTATTATCTAAGAAAACTAATTTCTCAGGACTCCTTCTGGCAGAGAAAGCATTCACAGCTGGGTGCAAGCTGCCTTCAAAGTCTGCTTTCCCCTCTGTCTACTGGCTAGCTAGACTTAATATCTCCTTGTTCCTCAGAAATAAGACTCAAGGACTAAGCTAAACAGTGTTTACATACCAACTGCATTAGTTAACTAACATCTAAGCACACTTTCACTTTCAGTGACTAACTTTTCAATTGTTTCTCCCCTCCCTTTCTGGGCCCAGCTCTTTCAATTCCCTGTTTCAGTATAGAAGTTTTCTTCTAATCAAAACTGGATTATTCTGTTCTTTAGACTTGACTTGTATTGTCTTCGTATCTTGTCTAGCTGCAGTCTTACTGTTCCAAAGCCTCTGACCTTTTATGATATAGACAAAAAATGAACAGTCATATACATTTGTGGTAATCTGTATCACCCATTAACTGTGCTAAGCATGATTTCCTGTAATGCTTCTGACTGTGTGCACAGTGCCACCAAGTGTGTGGCACTTGATGCCTGTTGCTGATGTCAGGACTTGTTCTGCATGTGCTGCTTTCTGTAGGAACTTGAAACTTAACATACTTTTTGAAAGTGAACGTAATTCACATTGCAGGTTAGTTTTCTGTTACATTGATTTTGCATGCAGATATTCTCTGCCTGTTCTATTGCTTTGAATGGTCAGAGATGAGTTTATTAAATTTACTGGAGTAAATAAACTATGACAGACTTTTCTCATTCTTAATTCAGACAAATTTTGGTGGAAATAGGTTCTCTAGATTTCTGGGGTGTGTTTTTCTGTACTTGCTTTTTCACAGAATCACAGAATGTCAGGGATTGGAATGGACCTCAAAAGATTGACTAGTCCAATCCCCCTGCTGGAGCCACTGTAATAAATTTTTCACTAGCTCCACTTCTAAGTACTACCTTTGCTTACCTGTTGAATTTGTACTTCAGAGGAAGAACTTCAGCTGTAGATGGATGCTATTCCAGTGTTATCCAGCTCTGTCACACAGCACTTGGAACTTCATTGCTGTTACTCAGGCTCTTTACTTTGTGTAACTATTGATATGCTGTCTTTACAGTCTTCAAGATCCAGAAGAAGCACGAGACCAATTTCACCTGGCCAGACTGAACTGCAAGAAATTTGCTTTTGTGCATGTGGCTTTTGCACAGTTTGAGCTGTCACAAGGTGTGTAGAAAAACTTCTTTGGTGTTGCTATTCTGTGTTCTTTTAAACTTCTGCTTTGTTACTTTATTTGCAAGGAAACATAGGTATTAAATCAGAACACAAAAATTTTCTTTTTTTGACTGAAATTCATTTAGAATGTGGGTTCATTTTAAAATGAAAATTGGTGCATGGTTCTTAATAGCTTTTTTCCTATTTGGAGATACACTTCAAACAAGATAAAAATTACAACTGATTTTTTTTTCAATTAAGCTTTATATCTTATGAGTAAGATTTGCTGTATTGAAAAGTACTAAGACTTGTGTGATAATTTCTTTTTAGATATTTTAAGCTTGATTGTGGAAGAAATCATGGCTTCTTACACAAAGCACCTGTAGATTTTGTCTTGTTCGGTAAATCAAAATGTGCACTTTGGTCTGATCAAATTTTCATCTGTGCCTCACAGGATCTTAAGTAGCTCGCAAGTGGATTTTAATTGATTCTGCTGTTTCCTGTTTCACTGATCATTCATGTTGTTACAAGGGAGATAATTGATACCTGGTGTTGTTTCATAAATGCTGTGGATAGACTTCCTTCATAGTATGAAAGATGTCATGTTCTAGTCAGTTGGAGGTGGTGGTTTGTCAGTATTCAAAGTAGAATGGCAATGTTTGTCTTTTGGTAGAATTCAGGGGTGTTATAGGCAAAGCATACTGATGGAGGACTGATATTGTCTTAATTCTGGATCCCTTCTTTAAGTGATGCCTAGACTGTCTGTCTCTGGTAGTGACTGTTAAACTGGTACCTTACTTTGTAGACTAGTTCATCATTTTCCTTGGTGCACTGTATCTGGCTTGGGTGGGATTAATTTTCTTAACAGTTCCTAAGAGGCCACATTTTACATCCGTGACTACAATGGCTTTCATAACACACTGGTGCTTTGTGTTGCTGAACAGTGTGTATATAGTGTCAAGGACTTTTCTTCCTTGCTTGTCCCTTTCTCTTCCCAAAGTTAGTAGGCTGGGAGGGGCTGCAGCTGAGACAGCTTACCAGACCTGACCAAAGGAATATTCCATGTTATATAGTATTATGCTTAGCAGTAAAGAATGGAAAGACTGATCATCATTCTGCTGGTAGGAGCTGATGAATTACTGCATTTGCATTACTTGGTGGTTTGTTGTTTTCTCTGTCCTTCATATATTAAACTCTGTCTCTGAGGTTTTATTGCTTTTGATCTTCTAGTCCTTCCTCTAGATTATACTAGACTATATATGTTATGCTTGAAGACTTTGGACTACCAAGTATTTAATCCACAAAATTCACCTTATTATGTCATGTCTTTATAGTTGTGTGTAGGGAAGATCCTATTGGTACTTGGTAGCACAGTTGTGCTGCCTGTCCAGAGTTTGTATTCTTGGGTTGTCTTTTTTTTAATCTTCTTCCCATGTTTCCCATCTGTGTTACCCTGTTTGTCTCCCTTTAATTCCTTTCTCCATCTAGATGGACAAACACATTGCTTTCAAACTCTTTTGTTTGAAAGAAGATGATTTAGGGAATATATTTTGAGGGTTTTGTGGTTTGTGTTTTTTCTTAGTATCCTGCAAGCAAGCTGCTGTGTGTGGCCTAGTGGGAGAAATTATCTCCCAAATCAATTAAAATAAAGGAAATTAAACTCTATTCTATGGTCTGGATTCTGAGTAGATCTTATCAGATATTCCTTTTCATGCTCACTTCCATCACTTATTGGCAAAACCACAGCCTGTGGAAAATCGACTCTCCAGCACTCTTAACTGTGCTTAACTGGTTTTTAGGATGCAGTTTATATGTTCAAAATGCATCTCATGAAGCAGATCCATTTTATTAAAATCAACAAGCAAATACTCATTTGTCTTCTGTGATTTTTCCAGTTTTCTCTTAACTGATAAGTTGATTTGTAATGGAGCAGGATAGGCGGTAGAATTCCCTCTGAAATAAATGCCACATCAAGTGGTTGGTGGAGGGAGGGTGGTTAACAAGATGCCTCCATATTATGAGGGAGAATAAAAAACTGCATGTTTGTGACCTGAAATTCCAGTTCTTCTATTTCAGATCAGTCATCATCTTACTGATCTTTTTCTAATATAAACTTAGTGTATTGAACTTAAATTGCTAGTTATTTTTCGTTACTCTTTGTCTAGTGAGCACTTTTATGGTTATTAAGAAGGATAAACCAGTAATACTGCAGCAATAAATATATTGTGAAATAAGTGTAATAAACTATTGTGTGATTAAAGTGTTAGAAATGTGGTTTCCAATAAATAGGTTCATCCTGTCACAATAACTTGTGAATTTAATTTCCCCATACCTATGGGATGTGTTCAGGCAATTGTTTCTCTTAATTCAGCAGCCAAGAGTCATCCTGAACTTAAGTACTAATCCCAAATAAAAAAGCCATTTATTATTGGCTTTATTTTATCCCTAATATGCTCTCTGATTTGTATCTGTTATGTTTGCACTGGTTTATTTGATATTTGTTAATGTGAGTGGAGCTGTTGAGTCCCTGGTGAGTGCTACAAAGAGGATTAATTAACATGTGAATTGTTATATAATTGATTGCCATTCCTTTTTCACTCTGTCCAGCTTAGGCCAAAGGAGGGTGGTGCTTTGTTACCTTTTCATCTCAATTGTTTCAACAGTGTTTTGGCACACATTTCAATTGCTTCTGGATTAATCTGTCTTTCCATTTGCATTAAGAAGGAAAAGTTAATTATGTATTCACTTCCCTGTCTTGAGCAAAATTGTGAGCTAAATCTCAACTCACAATTCTAAACTGTGGTTGGCAAATTGGTACTAATTTCTCATAAATTGAATATTCATGACCTGAAAATGGAGCGATGCAATAAAGATAGCTTTCTGTTTTGGTTTCATTTGAATGCTGAATGCAACTTGGAATAGAACTAGGTCAGATGAGGAGCTATCCCTTCTTTTGGTTTGTCAAAGGCTTTGGCAGAAGTCCAGACAGATGATATCCATCAGTCTTCCAGTGCCCACTAATGTAGTGACTCCCTTGTGGAAAGCCACTAGGTTGGTCAGGTAGGACTTGCTCATGATGGAACCATGCTGACTATTTCAAATCACCTCCCTGTGCTTCATGTGCTGTAACATAGCTTCTAGGAGAATCTGCTCCATGATTTTCTCAGACACAGAACTGAGACTAACAGGTTAGTAGTACTCAGCATCCTCCTTTTTACCCTTTTTGGGAATCGGTGTGATGTTTGTTTTCTTCCAGTCACCTGGAACTTGGCCCGACTGCCACAACTTGTCAAATATATAGTGGCTTGGCAACTATATCAACCAATTCCCTTAGTATTCTGAGATACATCTCAAGTCCCAAGGTTTTGTGCATGTTGAAGTTTCTCAGGTGGACCCCAACCTTGTCTTTGCTTACAGTTCTTCCCTATCTCTGTTTGGCATGTATTAATGTGCAATGCTATAATGAAACAATATCCTTCATTTTCACCCCTCTTCACTGTGTCAGAAAGCACCCTAGTTATGTTAGGTTTAAAAGCAGTTTTTAACTTTGATTTTTATTAAGGCATTAAAGATACATAATGAATTTTGTATCTGATCAGGTCCAAATCAATGTCTATGAAAGTTGCATTTCCTTGTTGATATTACAGAAAACTGAATACTAAATGAATTCTCAGAATGCAATTTTGTGACCTTGTGTTTAACTTCATGTGAAAAAATATCTTGCATGATTCACTTGTAACTAGTTCCAGTCAGTGTCTTGAAAATGATATTTAAGGAGGGGAGGAACCTGATTAACTATGGCTTCATAGATGCAAAGTGAATGTAAGACATCATGAGTGTAATCATGTCTTTTAAGGAAAACTATATTGACTCTGTTTAATTTTGTATTTCTTTGATTCCCACTTTTGTATTCCTTACTACTTAGGAAATACAAAGAAGTGTAAGCAGCTCCTTCAGAAGGCTGTGGAGTACTCTGCTGTTCCACTAGAAATGTTGGAAACTGCCCTACAAAACTTTCAGTTGCAGAAAAAGCAGTTGCTTTCACATGAGGAGAAGGAGAACTTTGCAGGTGACTGCAGTTTCTTGAATTACTGATAAGTTTTTGCACGTTGTAATGATTAAAAAAAAGTACTTCTAAATACATGAACTCAATCTGCTGTTCTTTAATAAGCAGTCAGCTTGTTCTTTAATAAGAGTCACTCTTCAATAAGAGTGAGCTAAGAGTTACTGGTGGTAGAGAAGAATTAGAATTGAAACATACCATGTAAGCTCTGCAGATAGCTTACACTGGAGGTGTGTCTTAGCTACTAGAACTTTACCAGCCTCTTTCAGTGAAAGCAAATCTGGGAAATGGAATTCATTTAAATTTTATGTTTATTTTGCAAATAGAAAAATCTATGCTTTCATTACTCAAAACTGAGATGCTTGACTGATTTATGAAATATAACAGAATCTTATTGTTGGCTTAACTTGTGTAAATGAGTTATCTAGAATTTTTTAAGGGAAATGTGTTTGGGGTGAAAAACATTGTTCAATTCAAATATTGAAGTACAGGTAACCAACACTTGGAAGAATATAAAAAAAATTCCCTAATTTTGCTCTGTGTAAGGACAGTACCAGTACAAAACAGATGTGATATAATTTCCATTGGGATATGTTATTGTTATTTGATATTTGCCTTCTGTTGAATCAACCTTTGTAAGTGAAACACTGGTTGGGCAAGAATAAAAAGTATCTGTCAACAATTGTCCTATTCTGCTAACAAATGCTTGTTTATAGACAGCACTAGTGCCACAGCTGTAATATTGTGCCACAGATGTTCATGGACTGTACAATTTCTATCTGGATTTTGGGGGAACAATATGCTCATTGAGTTTTTAATGTCAATTTACATCTGAACTTAAGTATTTGAAAAATGTTAAGTTTTGATTAATCTAGTTAAATGTTAATAGGCATTAGACTTGAAATATCTGAAACTCGGGAGTATACATCGCCTAAATGATTGAATGTGGTTTAAAGTGAATTTGTGGAGTGCTTCTGGAGCAATAGACTGTTTCATTTGTTTTGCTTTATAGTCTTCTCTTTTGAAAGACCTTTATTTGAAAACAAGAAATGCTTTTCTTTACAGCCTCAAAATGTTTTTCAGAAAGCTTTTGACAAGTTATATGCAGTTAGTGTAGTGACGTAACTATAAAAATTCTAGAAGCCCTTGGTTTAATTCCTTTTTCCCTTTTGTTAATGCATACCAATCTAAAGGATTTGACATGCCAGGTGCAATCAAAAGTTTAACTGGAGGAAAATATAATGAAGTACTTTAAACTGTAGGCCATGAATAGTATGAGAGGCAAATAGTAGGCTATCATACTGGAAGGAACTGAAGCTAGACTAACTGGATGCTAAAGTATAGCAGTAAGAGCAGTCAAATAACCTTTGAACTGTATGCTTGCTGTTATCTCCCCTGACACAGCTTAGAAGAGCTTTTTGCTGAGTAAAATCATATAATTTAACACAACTAAATGCTTAAACTTATTAGTTAAATTAAGAAATAGGGTCTACTCTCATAAATACTGTTTTGGCAGGTCAGTGGAGCACACAGATCAGCAAAAGGGTTTTGTTAATAAGTCACTAGGCTAGTAAGTTCTTCAACTAATTATTAGAGTTGGCTCTGAAGGAATGTGGCTTCAGGCCTGTGGCAGAAAGTTTGGAGGTGATTTTGAAATATCTTTCAGTTGAGGATGCAACACCATGAAAAGCATGTTTTTAATTCTAGCAAAACTGGAAAGGCTCCTTTCTTTTGCAGTTCTTAAATGCTTGAAATGTAGATGGGTCTACAGAAATAAAACCAAAGTAGCAAAGAAATTTTATATGAAAATTAAGCACCATGTAAATAAAGTCAGAGCTCAAAAGTGAGTGCTTGGGTGCTTGATGGGAAGAGAACAGAACAGGTCAAGGATTTCATCAATATCTTGGCTTTCTGCAGTGGCAGGGAGTTTGTTAGGAACTTCTAGGGCTTTGTACCTTTGAGACCTCTCAAACAAGCTTGGGTTTTGATATATAATTTAGGGTTTGTAGTTACTAAAGCGGAGATGCTCTCATCATATGAGCTGACAAGTAGCCAAAATGAATAGAGAAAGAATATAAACATAAAGTGTTTTAAATGTCATGAGGAATCCTTGCAGAGCAAGTGTCAGAAGCATCCTTTAGATGATGCTGTTTTGAAGTGGGATTGTATACTCAGAAGGTGTATTTGGAAGATGTGCTTGCTCTAACTGTGGGTTTAAACCAATGTTTCTAGAGCTTGTATTCTTGCTGCATGTAGGATAAGGTGAAAGAGGTTTGTCAATTCTAAGTTGAATTGCTTGGGTAGTCTTTGGACATTCTGAACCTCCCTTTTTTGTGTTTATAGTTCACAACTAGGCAACAAGTAGCTAATGTACATAACAATTTTTACAAGCCATTTTGTGCTTATCCTGGGAAGCTCCTTCTAGTTGTGAGTCTTATGTTTTTTCTTATTTCTTCTGAACAATATCTTACATAAAATGTCTATCTAGATCAACAGGAAATACTAATATATGTGATTGCTGCAAATGTATGTATTTTTAAATCTCACTTATAAAAGAACACTTTCTTTAGAAATAACTAGAATCTTCAGTATTATCTGAGTAATTCTAACTCACTTACTTACAGTCTCAAGTATGCAAGATTCTGGACTTCAGAGCATAGCTGGAAATCAGAGAAGCATAAAAAAGAATGAATCTGGAGAAAATTCTTCTAATCTTACCAGATCTTCATTTGGGTAATAGCATGATTTCTTATTTCTTAAAATCTCATTTAAACAAAAAACATACCTAACACTACAGAGTTTTATTTTTATTTTGCCTTCAGGGAGGAGAAATCACAGGAATTTGATGCCTCATTAAATTGCCACAATTCATTAAGACCACTAAACAAATCCAACCAGGTAGAACATGTAGCATTTTGCTTCAAAAACTTGTATTTTTCATTCTTTTTTATGCATCTGGTAACTTTCAATTTGCTTTTAGATTTGTCCCTTTGGAAGGGTTCCTGTTAACCTAGTAACTGATGATGACGATGACAATGATGATGATGTGAAGATGACAGATGTTCCTCTTTCAGCTAATGTTATGAGGAGGTATGATTGTTTGGTTTATCGCAGCACAGCAATCTTAAAATATTACTTAAAATCTTAAAATATTACTTTGTCTACTGATAATATTCCTTTCCAATGTTAAAATCAATGACTATTTGTTGATAATCTTTAGATTGTAACTGCATTAGATATTGCAATAACCCACTATCTTTATGACTACTCAGAATCTTTGTATGAGAGCATGCAAAGAGCAGTTTCTTGTTCTGGCTTATCAGTAGGCTTGAGAAATGAAGGCTAGGGCAAAAATAAATTTTATTCAAAATGATATATTTGTGTATTCTAGTAAATAATATTAGATATAAGGCAGTCTTATGACTTCCAGAAGACTTGTCAATTATTATTTTTAATGTAATCCATTTGATAATGATTAGGTTAAGAAAATGGTTATGCTCGTGTGAATAATTGTTCAGCAGTGGAAGAAACTTCCAACTAAAATAGCACTTTGCTACATACTGCCTGACTGTAGCCTGACTTAAAAGCAACGGAGGAGAAAAAACTTGCCCTCTGAGTTAAGTTTATGCTAACTTTTTTATTACTGTCTAATCAAATTCATGTGAAAATGGGGACTTTGGGGAGAAATATTAAGGATGCAGTTTTATGCTTTGGTTACATCTCTCAGAAGTTAGTGAAAGCTCAGTATTCTGAGCATGTGAAAACAATGAGTAATAAGGTCTCTCACATAACTGTTTTCTGTTTCCAAAAGTTTACTTTGGAACACCCTAGTAGGGCTTAGGATTCTAGACATAGCTTATTTACTATTTTCTGTGAAAGACAATCCACTAAGTTCTTTGTCATTTCAGTTGGTGATATTGTTACATAATTTTTTGATGATGTTTTCTCATTTGATCTACTATCAGAGTAGACCTGCATTTCTGTGTTTTTGAAACTTGTAGCCAAAAGACTTCACATAGCTGCTGTTTTAATCTGATTCATAAAGAGCAATCATGACATGTTGGCATCTGATATACTTAAAAATGTTATTTCAATAGGCAAACATCCAGTTCCAGATGTACAGCTTTCACTGCAACTTTTCCACAATCAGAACCAAAAGCTAGTGGGAGTGATTCATGCGAAATGGGAAGCTTAAAGGTAACTAATTTTTTAAAAAACAGATATAAGGGACTCTACCTAGCTGTCCTATGATACTAGAAAGGAAAATAATAAATATATTTTTCAAGAAAGAAATAGAGCAGAATATTCACGTATGTGAAGTAATCCGTAGTGAATAGAAACATTCATTGTGGCTTTGAATGTCTGTTAATGTCTGATGGGAATAATGAGACATTAAGAACAAGCTTTCTTTGAGGATTATGTATGATGGGAAACATGGAGGGGTGTGCTAAAGATGGATCATATGATTTATAAACAGGATAATCAGATTTCATCGAGGCTGTGGGAGCTCTTCAGATGTAGCCACACATTCATCATGGGAAGTAATCTATTCAATGAAGTCCATTTAACTGAGTTCAGCAAGTGGTCTATAAAGCTGTAAATTTATGGCTTGTGATAGGTAAACTTCAATTTGTGCCTTGCATTTTCATGTCTTATGTCATTTACTTTATGGAAATATCAGTCAATAACTATACTAAGGAAATGCCTTTCAGACATTATACTTATATTTTCTTGTGATTATTTTTAAGATTTTTTTATTTTCATTAATCCTTAAAAGAAAAAAATTCTTTAGTTGCAGATGTCAGATGAAAACTGCTTAGAAATGGCTAGCAATTCATCTCTAACTCTCAAACCCAAAATGGATACAAGTCTCGTGATGAAAAAAGAAGGTAATTATTAATATGTTGTTTTAGTAGTTTGAAATAGAATAACCATTGAATTTTTTTTTCTGTATTTTAAAGAAAATTTATTGCCAAATAAAAATTTGATTTTGGAGTGGTACCCTGGAACACAAAAAAACTCACAAAACCCAAATACAACCAAACAAAAGAACACAAAAAAACCCAAACAAACCCCCTCCCCCAAAACAAACAAACAAAAATCCCCCCAAACAAATAAAACCCTCTTCTCCCACTCCCCCCCCCC
>VZTY01033331.1:158857-216331 GCA_013400935.1 Turnix velox
CAAAGTGAAAAAAACCCCAAACAAACACCCCAGAAGAAATAAAACCTCTACGCTTTCTGAAAATGTTGCTGTGGGAATTTTTAGAGTGCTGAGCTTTAAAGTAAAATGCCAGTCTATAATGCTAATTCTTTAGCTCATACAGTTATATCTAACATAAACAAGCATTTGAGCAGCAATAATGCAATGTTGCAGATTAAGCCTTGCCAGCCTGAATGGAACAAAATGTTGCTGACATACCAGCTAACAGTGCTAGTTTATACAAAAAAATTAAATATAGATTGTGATGTTTAGATTTTTTTTGAGACAAACTCAAATTACAGTAGCTTGCTTTTCCCATGACTTTTCTTATTCATGCTCAGTTTACCCTATTGATACCATAGCACTGATTTCTTTTGTTGACATTTGATCTGAGATGCATTTTGCTGAAGTGACCTTAAAAATATGAAACCATGACATTTTTTCACTTGTAAAACAAAAAGTGCAAGGCTCCCACAGTTCTTTCTGAATGCTGAATATACACATCTTTTGCTTTCAGAATTTTGTCCTGTTCACCCATTGCCCATGAAACATTTAAGCAGCTTTTTTGATGCTGCCTATGTATCAGAAACTATTGGTCATACTAGGATTGTTCTCTTATTTACCTGGTTCTGCTTTGATCAGTCTTCTTTCTTGGTTTCCATTAAGTGTCTGTTGTCTTTGATCAGCTTCACTGCTGACCACTGTCATTTTGGTAATTTCTTAACTTGTAAATAGAGTATTTTCCTCACCTGAGTTTTACAAGAGCATGTGGGCAAAGTCTAAAATAAGTAAGTATCTTTAGTGTTGTGGTTAATTTCCTATGCAGTTTCCCAAAGGTATAAAAAAGATTTTGACTAAAGGCAAAATTGTTTGTTCTTCTTCTGTTTGTCCTGAATTAGTTTCACTGTTCTTTCCCTATACTCGGTGTAATTGAATTAATGAACTTGTACTGCAGGAATGTTTTTTTCCTGTGAATGACACTTGCACTAAATAAATGTATACTCTCTAGAGTACATATTTAATCTTCAGATTGAATTTCAGTGTCAATAAAATGCATTGTTACACTTCTGATTAATGTACGTGCTCTTGCTTTAAATATGGGATTTCAGCCTTAATTGTAATATTCCTTGTGCTCTTTGTGATTGTCTTTAGAGACGGCACATGGTACTTATAATTTTTATAATGCTAGTTTTAAAAGAAATCTGAGTTTTGTTTGAATGTCTGACATTCTTACTGGATTATTAATATACTTTGGGTAATGATTTTTAGCATTTTAGAAAAAGACATTTTTGATGTATTCCAGAAATGTCCAAAGCTCTAGTAAATACATACTTGATGTGAAGAGTTTCACTATATGCCATGGGGCAACTCCACACTAGTAATAGTGGTGTTTTTGTTTTTTATGTTGTGGTCTTTCTAAAAATGTCAAACTTTAGAAGTAAAGTTTAGAAGTCCACTACTACTAACTTAGCATCAAACACCATGGAATATGTGAGACATGTACTAATCTTTTTGCGGTTACTTGATGCTTGTAGATTTCTGATGAAATGCAATTCCCCAGATGCCTTTCTGGTGCCAATTCCTATTGAAAAACTTATTTACATAAGTCTAATAATATTTCAAGGGTCAGATTTAGAATTATATACATACCTACTTATTGTTGGAAACAAAAATATTTAATTTGAGAAAGTGATTTTTCAACTTCATTGTATCCCTAGCCCTTCACCAGAACCTTTACCACTGACCTGCAGTGGGAATAGTTTGGTTTTAGGGTCATACTTTTCTTGCTAGTGCTTCACTCTGCATTCCAGACAAGATGCTGTTTGTGGTAGTCCTCCTCTAGCTGAATCACAGTCAAATTCTGTTTAGTATGGATTACTGCCTTCTGGTCATTTAAAAAGAAAACAGAATGAGCACATGGAGGAGCACTCTTATGCTGTGCTATTTGCAGCCTTCCACGACTTCCACATCCTATTATTTCTGCAGCAAAAGGAACCATAAGTTGGACTGTGTCTTGTCCCTGAAGCCTCTGGCTTCAGTCATTACACTAGGTTTTATGTTGCCTATTGTCACAGAAAAGACTTCAAGTGATAAGTATTGCAATAAACTTATCTTAAACGCTTTATAAACCTGCTCAGTGTCCCAGCATGTTGTACAAATGATGAACAAGATCTCGACCTTTGTGTTGGTGAAGGAAACAACTGGATTTATCACCGTTGTGGGTAGTATCCTAGCACTCTGAAGAGAGTTGCCATGTTACTATGCTGAGTATGAATCCTGAAGATGACATTAATACCTTTGAAAGCTTGATTCGATTGTGTTCTCTTATTCTGATGTAGAAAGTGAGGAAACAATATTCTAGAAACTGGGAGATAAACAAGTCAGAAACAGTTTCAATACTGAATATCAAGTCATTTTAATAATCTGATTGTTTGTGTGGGGTTTTTTTTTTTTGTTTTGTTTTAGAAAATAAAGTCTGGCATCAGGAGCTGAAGATACCAGAGACAAGGAGTCTGGAAAGTCAACAGCAACAGTTTAGTTCTGGTGAAAGCTGTCGAAAGCAGGTGGAACAGATTAAACTAAACTCTTTTAGTGCCAGAAAAAAATGTCCAATTCAACAAGAGTCACAGAAAAGCTGTTATAGAGAGGTAAAGTAATAGGAAACTGTAGCGTTTTTTTTAGCTGTAGCAGCTTTCACATTTGTAATTGTCTGTTTGGAATGATATCCCCTCTGCAGGGGAAACAATTGAGCATTGAACAATCTGGTCCCCCTGTTTCAAAAGGATTATCACCACCTGATGCTGTTACTAAGAAAAGTGATCCATCGCGTGTTTATGGAACACCAAGCACTTCATGTAATGATTACATGGACTGGTAAGCCACTTCTTTGAGCTGAATACTCATGAAAAGTAAATGATATCTGTCAAGAGTTTAGAAGAATTTAACAGGATTTCTTAAGCTTTTCTGTTGATATAATGAACAATATTTCTCAGTCCCTCCTACACTTGATGTTGATTTGTTGACTTCAACATTCAGATGGCATTTAGGGACGTTTGTCTTCCCCAGCAGCTTTTCAGCTTCTGGAAATACACCATCAAATCCATGGATCATTAGGGCATTTACTTGTTACTTTAATCCCTGCTACATGATGCTTTCTTTTGGATACCTTGTGTTTTTGTGGCTGACAGACTTTTTTGGACTGGTAGTGGTGTATCAGCCTGGTTCCTGGGGTGCAAATGTCCCTTTTTTTAAAAAAGTATAAGGAATCTAGAAGCTTGCAAAATTGAGCGCTCAAGTTAGGAAATGTTAGCTTTTGTTTATCCATGCAATCTTAAATTGGGCATAAACCCCAGTGCAGATATTGGTTAATCTTTCTAATTATATGATTACTTACTGTTTTCATAAGTCTCTAGGATGAATCAAATAGGTCATGGCTGTGTGATGGGTAAGCACTGTTACAGGTGGTAGGATCTCTGTCTCTGCAGCTTTAGAATTTCAAATACATGTAGTGAGTGAAGTACATCATTTAGTAGAACTTGATAAAAGGCATCCTTGAATAGATTCTGTTCTTGCTTCCTTCAAACTTTTAAAAAAATTAAATTCTCATTGCATATAATATATATGATATGCTGCAAATCTGCAGTATTGTGGAGTGTTTTTGTGTTCAGTGAGGAATGTTTGACTGCTTAAATCTTTTTTCATTTTCTTCTCTTAAAAAACAAAAATTCTAGGCATGTAAATTTTTCCAGTTCTGATCTTTCCATCAGTTTCCGTAGAAGCAAAAAGCAGTAGTACATGGTGTGAAAAATATATTGCAGCCACGTCAAGGGAATAAATCAAACAATATAAGGAATTTCTTGTAATCTTTAGTCTTTATAAATACATTATCTTTTCGCTCATATACACATGGCTAAAGATCTCATTGTGATTGCCTTGGAGTTAGTTGCCACAATAAAAATCCCTTTTCATCTAAAATGGGTCTACATATGGAACAGTAAGCTGAAGATATGATCAGCTGTTCTAATCACATGGTTCTTTCCAGTTTGTAGGGAGTGCCAGCTAGTATCTGAAGATGGGGATTTAATTAGTCACTTTTTCAAGGAATACCTTCCAAGTATGTTACAGTTTAAGTGTACTCTAAAGAACTAAGAAGTTGAACTAGTCTTTATTATAATTGTTGATTATAACAGGCTTTTGCTAGACAATAAGGACAATAAGGTTTACCTTTCATGAAATAATGAAGATTGGAATGCTTTTGAGGAATAATCTTAAAAAATAAAACTAAATGTAGGCATTGTTTGTAATTTCCTTCAGCTTCAGAACACCAGTTGTAAAGAACAACCTTCTACCAGGATGTTTAATTTCTACTCCCTACAGCCAGCTCCCATATTACCTACCACATACTCCAGCAACCCCTTTTCAAAATCAAGTTGGTTTGCAGGTAAGAACTTTAGGCTATCTTTTACTTTTTTTCAGTACTTTCAGTATATTTTCATTGGAGACTACTTAAAGTCAAGCTTATGAATGTTTGTATGTATTTTTTAAATCTAAAATTGCTATTCATCTTTCTGGATGAGTAACTCATAGCAGTCTGTATTATTAATTCTCAAAGTAACTTTCTTCATATATGTGTGTGAATTCAGCCAAAATAATTCAGCCCTTAAAAAATCAGTTCAGTTGTGTCAAAATCCTGAAGCCTTTATCTCTGAAATCTTAGCCTTGTCAGATCCTACTTCATAACAGGCCAGAACTAGAGTCATTACTCTTGCTCTGTTAGTGCTATAGTGGCACTACACACTAAGGTGGCATTCCCATAAGCAGCAGTGTGTTAACAAATGTAAGAGTCCGTGGAAGGTAACAGAATGGTGAATTACACTTCATCTCCATTTTAATAGATTTCACAAGTTTTGATTCATTTGTTAGTGGCTGAAATCATGTAGAAATGGATTAACTTAGGTGGGTTGCACATTTATGGGAGTCTTCTCAACTGTAGATAGCGTTGCAGGATAATCTAAAGCTTCCTGCCAGAGGATTAGTATTTCAAATGTGTGGCTGTCCTGCAGTTTGTTGTAGTGGGTGCAGGCAGTACAGGCTGTTTCAGCTTCACAGCACTGAAGTCTGCAAGCTGGTAGTTGGCTTCAAATAAAATAGTAGATTGAGTACAGCTGAAAATTAGTTGCATGCTGTGACTGAAAGTCTTGTCAATAATCAAATTTCCAGCATTTGTAAAGAGGGAGGTGTCTCTTATGATCTGAAAAGCCTTATTAAACACCATTTTCTTTATTTCCATTGTGAAGTTAGGTTTTATGCGAAGTTATATGCCAAGTGATGATAGTTAAATTCAGCTTTATCACTTCATCTTTCTCAGACTTCATCTTTCTATTCCTTAATAAAAAGCAGAGTTCTTCCATATTTTGCTGGACATATGCCAATAGTTTCCTTAATTTTTCCTGTTCATTCACAGGTTCCAGCTTCCATACCTTCACAGGAATATCTTGCCATTAAAGGAAGAGTTTATACAGTATTAAAGCAAATAGGTAGTGGAGGCTCGAGTAAGGTAAGATGCACTTTTCTCCTTTTAGACAGTCACTCATTTAAGCACTGATAGTTGTATTATAAACATAGATGATAAAGTAATCTAACAAGGACTGCCTAGTACTAAGACTTACAAATGTGTTAATTACCTAGAGAATGTGAGAATTGTTATTATAATACTGTGCTTAGACTTCACTTATGAACACAGAAGAAACAGATTACATTTGGTGAAATGCTATTTGAGTCTTCAGATGGCTTCCAATAATAACAAAATTAATGTATTATGAAAGTGATGCTTCAATTATTGCAGGCTGTTAAGCACAGTACTGTTTACTTTAGTGGAGAGAGGAAAAAAGGTTAAAACAGGAGGTTGATAAAGAGGGGGTGATGAAACAGAATAAACGGTGAGCAGAAACTGAACAGATGTGGTCAGAACACTGACAGAGGCTACGGAAATAAGGAAAAGGGATCACCCAACTCTTTGGAGCAACTGGAAGTCTCTCTTAAATCAGTAAACAGAGGTTGCAGCCCATATGGCTTTGCTTCCCACATGAAGGCTTGAAGGTAGATTGTATATGTTCTTGAAGATAATTTCTAGTGGAGTATTAGAATTCCTAATAAAATCAGCTTTTCTGTTAGAAGAGAGATGGTGCAATATTAATTTGAGAGGGCATTGTTCAGGAGAGTGTGATTGTTGATGGGAAACGTATGGTTTGTAAGGTTGGTTGAAAGATGCTAAAGTGAACAAACCATCACATGTTACTTCTGTAATCTGTGGGAGCAAACAAGGCTGATGTGGTGAATGAAATGTTTTTTGTAAGAAAACCTGGGATCTTGGGAGCCTAGGAAACAATTTTGGCAAAATCCATTGTTCAGAAGACAAAATCCAGTTTTGAGTGAATTTACATAACATTTCTCATGCATCTGCTTTCTCCTGCCTACCACACATCTGCTTCATGTGTGTACTTCTGTGAAGATTATTAGTAGTAACATGCAGTTTACAAATTTCTTTAGGAGAAATTTAATACATGCCTGTGCTGGTTCATCTTTAGCAACAGCCTCTGTAGTACTTAGACTGCAGTACATGGGAAGTGAAATAGTTGCTTTGAGTTAATCTGAGGCATGCAGTGAAATAGAAATTGGATACTTAAATGATGGTGTTTATCTTTCTAGCTTTTTCAGTCAAAATATGTTTGATTTACCAGAAATGCCCAGAAAACTTAGTTAGAACTAGTTTTGGAACTGAGTATCCAATCTTCAGTCCACTAAATCCTCTGGTGTTATGTTTTAAATGCTTGGATTTTCCTGAACTGTCTGTAAGTGCTACTTAAGACTGGCATTGGTTTATATGTTTTCAGTTTTTAAAAATAAAACTGTTAGATTATTGTAATTGCATACGTAAGAAAAACTTGCTCTGGCAGCATATGTTGTAAAATGAGGTAGGTTAGAAGAGGCCTCCACGTGTCATTTGTTCCAAGGGTCAACTTAGCAAGGCCAAAACAGAGCAGGTTGCTTGAAGTCTTTTGCAATTGTTTTGAGCAACATTAAGAATGGATGTGTCAGAGCCTTTCTGCCTAACCTGTTCTCCTGTTTGACAAGATGATGGCAAAAAAAACTTCTGGATATCTAACTGGTATTTTCCTTGCTGTCAGCTCCCCTTGCTACTCCTTATACTTTGGTTTAAGGACAAGCTGTCTTCTAAACCTTTCCTTTTAAATGGCTGAAGAGAGAATTAAGATTCCCTGTAGCTTTCTTATCTTAAGACTCAATGGACTCGGTGCTCTCAGCCTCTGATGTTCCATGTAGTCTAACCTCTAAATCATCTTGCTGTGACGTAGTGGAAGTGTAGTGCCAGGTCAAAGCCTTGTATCCATGAGGTGTTATTTTGCATTCTTTATATTCATAGAATTTCAGGACTTAAGATTGAATGGACTTAGTGAATGATAAAATGGTAACGAGATGGTTCTTGATAGAGAGTTGTTTCTGTGGTATTCGCTGGCTTCTTTAATTTTTCTTCATGCTGACTTGTATGAATGTCTCTGTAAGTTCTTCTTTATTTCAAGAAGGTACGCTTTTTCTTTGAAATTCTCGCTGTGTTGAGTTGAATGACCACAGAAATCCAGAACAAGGATTGCATGAAGTTAATAACCGATACTGTTTTTCAGGTGTTTCAAGTATTGAATGAGAAGAAGCAGCTGTTTGCTGTCAAATATGTGAATCTAGAGGATGCTGATCAACAGACTGTTGAGAGCTATAAGAATGAAATTGCTCATTTGAATAAATTGCAGCAACATAGTGATAAGATCATCCGCCTTTATGACTAGTAAGTGAACACTGATTTTGTTAAGCCAGGATTTTTTAATGTAAAGAAGTTGCCTTAAATTTAAACACAAGTATGTTTATATTGCAGTGAAATTACCGATCGTCACATCTACATGGTAATGGAATGTGGAAATATTGATCTTAACAGCTGGCTCAAAAAGAAAAAGCGCATTGATCCATTGGAACGAAAGAGCTATTGGAAAAATATGTTGGAAGCTGTTAACACAATCCATGAATATGGTATACTCAAATAATTCTATGTATTTGTATAGGTTATATGGCAGAAGGAATGTTAATGTGTTTAAAATTTGGCCATGATGCTACTTTTAGTTTTGATGTAACTTTAATGATACTCAAGGATGAGTACTTGCTGTGTTGTGGAAAAAAAATTTCAGTGAAACAGAAGACAAGTAAATCTTGATGCAGAGGTAAACTTTACCTGCTAAATCAAAGGGATCTCCAAGTATCACCACTGTATAATGCTTTTTATTTCCTTGCTAGAGCTAGAAAGCAATAAATAAATTGGGTACATAGGTTTTGGAGAGGTCAGTCATAAGTAATCCTTGGTGAATGGCATCTTTTGAGTTTTAGATCAGGAAGCAAAAAACATCAGACTAAGCAATATAATTATGTTAATACATACTTAGCAGATTCTTTAAGAGAAAGGTGCAGCAGCAGGCAAGCCCTTGAAATAATTCAGAGCTACAATTCACTGTGGCACCGTGCACATACAGCAAGAGGGTCTGTCTCTAACTGAGAGAGTCCATGCAGCTCGATTCTTCTGACACTATTTTAGGGTGTCTGCAGGTTTGAGTAAGTAACGATTTGAAATATAAACTGATGCGAGGCTTAAGTCTTCTTACAAAGCAATGGAAATATTTTAATGAAGTCTGCAAATCATAATTGGCCAAGTAAAGCTGATTTGCGCCTTCTCTCTGTGCATGGGTTATGGGGATGAGCAATAAGCCTATAGTAGAAACTTGGATTAACTTTCAATTCTATTTTGCAGGCATTATTCACAGTGACCTGAAACCAGCAAATTTTCTGATAGTTGACGGGATGTTAAAACTAATTGACTTTGGTATTGCAAACCAAATGCAGCCAGATGTGACAAGCATCATTAAAGATTCTCAGGTGAAGTACTCTTCCAGGAAAAGTGCTACAGTACTTACCAGTTATGTTTATCAATTTGTAACTTCAATGGATACTGAAATTTTATGCTGAATGGTTTTATATGTATGTGTAAATATTCCTTTGTATGTTTTTTTACATGGTTTACATAGAACAGAATAACCATGGCCTTCAGCCTGAACAGAAATAGAATTCTTGCAGCTTGCCAGTGCTTTGAGACAAAAAATCTATTGTTTATATTAAGTGCATGCTTCATTTTCTTAATGATTAGGTTGGCACAATGAACTATATGGCACCTGAAGCAATAAAAGATATGTCTTCCTTGGGAGAAAATGGGAAATCCCGATCTAAGGTAACACAATATTTTTCTCCTATTCCCTTCATATTAAGAAGAAATTTTCACATGTGTTTTGTAAGGTTTGGTTTTCTCAAAATGTTCCACTGAAACTGCAACACAAGGAAATTCATCGTGCTGTGGGCATGGTGGACAGGGACTGAAGGCAGTTTGTTCCTTACAACTACCTTAAGTTATTTTCAAAACAGAAACTTGAGTGCTGAATTAATGAGTAAAACTGAGAAGACAGCGGGTGCCTAGGCTTGGCTGTTGGAGGAGCTGGTAACAATAATGATACCTAAAGTGATACTAAATGTAAAAATGCTCCATTTAATGGGATATTAAAGTAATATAAAAGTTTTCTGCTATATTGTTGGTGTGAGTGGCATCAAACAAAAATGTAGAGCACAGTGAAATGTGTGCAGGTTTCTGCGTATCAGTGGTTGTACTGGTGATTAATGTTCTGAAAGTCTTGAGCATCCTAAGGGTCCCCTGTACTGTGCACCTTCACAAGTCCTTCGTTGCACTGAAGTTGCTCCAGGCTAGAGCTTTCAGGAAGTGCACTGAGCAGGGAAGAATTTAATGAAATTTAACAAGGCCAAGTGTAAGGTCCTACATGTGGGCAAGAAAAACCCCATGTATTAGTGTAAGCTGGGGACCAACCTGTTAGAGAGCATTGTAGGGGAAAGAGACCTGGGGGTCCCTTTCCATGGGCCATCAATGTGCTCTTACAGCCAAGGCAACCAGTGGCATCCTGGGGTGTATTAGAAGGGGTGTAGTCAGTAGGTCAAGTGAGGTTCTCCTCCCTCTCTACTCTGCCCTGGTGAGACTGCATCTAGAATATTGTGTCCAGTTCTGGGACTGTCAGGTCAAGAAGGACAGGGAACTGACTGCCTGAGAGGGTACAGCACAGAGCCTCAAAGATGATGAAGGGATTGGAACATCTCCCTTATGAGCAATGGCTGAGCAAACTGTGTCTCTTTAGCATGGGGAAGAGGAAACTAAGGGGTGACCTCATTAATGTTTATAAATATGGAAAGGGTGAGTGCCAGGAGCATGGAGCCAGGCTCTTCTCAGTGACACCCAGTGACAGGACTCTGAGGAATGGATGCAAGCTGGAATGCAGGAGGTTCCACAGGAATCTGAGAACTTTTTAACAGTAAGGGTAACAGAATACTGGAACAGGCTGTCCAGAGAGGTGGTGGAGTCTTTTTCTCTGGAGACATTCAAAACCTGTTTGGATGTTTTCCTGTGTGTGACAGTCTAAGTTTTACTGCTCTGGCTGGGGGATTTGAATTAGATGATCTTTTGAAGTCCCTTCCAATCCCTGATAGTCTGATAAAGTGAGGGAATTATTCCTCAGCCAATTCTTGGTTGCCTGTTGTGCTGCTTGTGGCCTTTTGTTTTAATTTTATTCTGGCAAAACTTGTCAGAGCTCATATGTTACTGCTGGCTGTTGCATAGATACATGTTACATTCTACATAAATAACCCTACCTTAGAAACCCTGCAGGAAAAATTGCTTTCTGACATAAGTCAGAAGTGCTTGTGTCATTGACATATTTAATTCTTGAGTGATACCTCATCAGATCTTTCAAAAGGTGATACAATGAGATGTAACATTTTGGGGACATGTGAGCTGTATGTATCCTGTTCTCCTATGCTATGAAGTGCTGTATATTGTAGAGCTTTTTGTAACTCCACCAGGGCAATAGAATGTGAATAATGAAGAAATAATGAAGAAAAGCAATTTCATATTGCCAGTCGGGCTTCAGTTAAGGCATGTGTAGCTTTGTGGGAAGCTGTTAAAAATGCATATGTAGGTACATATACAGGATCAGATTGTGACATTTTAACAGTTGAATGGAAGAATTACTATGTACCAAAACATGATCTTGTCTTTCTAAACACATAGTAGAATGCTTTATAAATGGATTTATTTTGTTAATTGTTATACCTCTTTTCTTTTTGAAGATGTTAAAAGTTACATGATAAATGCAGACTTTCCCTGGAGCGCAGCACATTTAAGTAAAAATCCAGCTATTGTGCTTGGGCGTCAGGCTCTGTGTGCCTCTTTCCACAACTTCTTCCTCTCCCCCACTGCATCAGATTTATGCACCTTATCTTAAAATGCTTCAGCTCTAAGAGAAGTGGAAAGTCCTCTTGTAAGGAAGAGCCTGGCTTGAAAACCACGTTTCATTCCATTTAAAGCCTGAGGAATTGAACTATGGCTTCCCACTTTGAGGATGTAGCTGTGATGCCTCAGTGGTTTCTGCATTGAATTTAGTATTTTTTCACTTGAATTTATTCATAAATCCAAAATTACAATCCTACATTTTAACTTGTTAAGGACTAACTAATTTTAAGTTAATTGCTCGAAGTTTTCTTAAAACATTTTATTGAATAAAGCCACATCACTGTTTCTGTAGATAATGACATGCTGTCTTGGTGATTTCATGTGATAGTTACTGAGACCTGATAAAATAGATACTGTTACAGGAAATTGCAGTTGTATGATAAATTGATTGAAACATCCTTACATGAGAAGTAATCCTTTTTGTCTGTTTGTTTTTCTATTAGATAAGTCCCAAAAGTGATGTATGGTCATTAGGATGCATTTTGTATTACATGACATATGGAAGGACTCCATTTCAACATATAACAAATCCAATTAATAAACTGCATGCCATCGTTGATCCTAGTTATGAAATAGAATTTCCAGATATTCCTGAAAAGGATCTTCAAGATGTGCTAAAGGTAGCCATTCTTTAAGACTGTGATTCAAGTAAATTTATTTAAAGCTTATTTTCTTAAACTGAACAAGCTGTGTTTGAAAAACTTTTTTCACAAGTAAATGCTCACTGCTATTTGTAGCAACAGCTTAGTTCCAAAAGGGAATGCAATCAAGCTATTACTGCTTTATATAATTTCCATAGTAAAAATCTGCTTTCAGCTCAGTAGCAATTAATCAATTATATACTTCAAGAGCTCTGACTTAACTATTTGGCCAAACAACTCAAAGTAAGTACATTAGCCTTTGTACTCCCCATCCTTTTCCCTCACCCACATATTTGCTTGCATTTGAAAACCAGCCTCTGCTTTTATGGGAGCCCAAATTGTACAGCTCAGCAGGTAACAAACTGAAACCCAGAAATCCTTTAACATTCAAATTTGGTATAATTTTTCACCAGTCAGAATAAAAGGATGTTTCTGTTCTAGTTTTCATCTCTTCTGGCACTGTTTGCTGGAGTAAAACACCAGATGTGCCAAAATTTACTCTGAAGATAATTGCTAGTGAAAGCAATTATATTGTGGGTTGAGCTGCAGTATGTAGTTTTACATTAAGTTCTGACATGCATTTACAGGGTCTTCAGAAGAGCTTCGCTATTGTTATATTTTATTTTAAATTAAATAATTTCTTAATTAATTTGCAGCACTGTTTAGTAAGGAATCCTAAACAAAGAATATCTGTTGCGGAGTTGCTGATACATCCCTATGTTCAAATTCAAAGTCGTTGCCAAACAGGTACATTTAACTTAAAATACATTTATATTGAATAGTTTTAATAATACTATGTTAAAAAAATGAAAATTCTTTTTTCTGATTGTTCCACTTGCTGGTGTAACAGTCTATTTTGTTTGGTGCCTGTGCATATTTTGAGAATATTTCAATATTGTAGTTCTTAAACCCCTTACAAACTACACTGGTAACTTAAATGTATATAAATTAACTGCAGGTGTCCCAAATGCAAAAGGAACAACAGAGGAAATGAAGCGTATCCTTGGCCAGCTTGTTGGCTTAAATTCTCCCAACTCTATTTCTCGAGCTGCTAAGGTAAGTATACTGATGTGTTTAGAATAGCTGATAGACATTCATACAAACAATATTTGGTGTGGTGTAAGGATACATATACCAAAGCATTAGCCGCAGCTGGAAAACATTACACGTGGTAGTGCTTTTGCCTGCAAATATGCAGAATCTGTTCCCATCAATTTCTAAATGGAAAGGGTTTGGAAGGAAATTGATAATCTGAATTTTCAGCTTTTTCTTTCCTCCTTATAGTTATCTGCATTGCTTTATATCCAAATTCCCTGCTACCCAGCATTTTCTCTCTTAAATAACTCTTACTATGCTGCTTTGCTTCTAAGTTGCTCAAAACTGTAGCAGGTAATCTAATGTAAGAATCATCATTATGGAGAAATTATCTAAATAAATCTGTCAAGCATGCAAGCTCCTGGACTGCAACTTCTTCTGGAAGTTGCTGCACTATTATAATACATAGCTGTGTACAAACTGGTCCCTGAACATTCAGGTGTTACAATTCCAGCCTGAAAGAGGAGCTTGATAACATTCCACCAACTTGGCTCTTTCCATGTGTGCCTCAGAAGAGATGATGATGGTCAAATGTATAATAAGTTGAGGTGGAATGCAAAGCTGCTTTCCTCAGGTGGAAAGCAAATTCAGTATGCATAAAGCAAATCTAAGAAAGCTTATTTATACTTACACTGCTATTCATACCTGATTTTTTTTTTTTAAAATATGGGGGTGAAAAAGGGTTAATCTTTTGTGATGTGACTATGTTTGTGTCCCCTGAATTTTTTTTTCCTCTAACTCACACGAAGTTTGTCACTGTGTATGCCAGTAGCTGTCCTTCCATGCTGGTGTTTCCACACCAATTACCGGAGTAAACTTAGTTTTTAATCTTGGTAGTTAGTTACTTTCTGATGACTTAAGGACTTATTGAAGTGACAATGGTTGTTATAAAGACATTGTGTGAATTCATATGTGATATTCATCTGAATACCCATGTTTCTATTGATTTTCAGACTTTATATGAACAGTGCAGGACTGGTAAAAATCTTGATGTGTCGGCATTTTCAAAACTTGGGAGTCAGAAATCATGGACAACAAAATGATCTACTGCTGTCAAAGATGCCTCCAAATGTCTGGTTTGTTCAAAAGAGATTTTGTGCTGCTAGCTTTTGAAAGGACACTCAGCATAAAGTTCACATTTTATAGTTTTCATGTCTTGCAATAACACCTGCAGTTAATTAAAAAGAATTCTTTTGGATTTTTCTCACTGCAGCTGATTTTTAGTCTTTATATGTCACTAGGACTGAATAATAAAAATAGTTGGTGGTTATGTATGATCTTTGTTACTTTGTGGAATACAAAAACTTTACTGAAGATTTTCAAGCTCATTTTAAGCAGTTCCTAAAATGCCAATTGATGTACACAAAAGACATGTGAATATATCTTGATATACCTCCTGTGACACAAACAGAGTTTCCACGACTCCTGAAAGGTTTAGATGTTCCAAAATCAGAGTGGCTTGATGCTACTGGTAACCTGAACCTGTAACAGTACTGAGAAACCTCTTTCAAGCCTTTGAAGAAGGGAGTGAGTCTAGTTTAGATGGTTGAATTTTACCACTCGACAGAAGCAGGATTATATATCCAAGCACTGAAGTGCAAGTCAAGTTCCTGGCAATTCTTTCTGCCTCCACGGTGGAGGTGCATGCTCATAGTCTATCTGTTCTCTGTACACCATGTGGCAGGTCCATTAGGTCAGCTGTCTTGTGGATGTGGTGATGTGGGGGGGCAGTGGTCATTCTTGCTGCTGAAGGTTTACTTAAGCCGTCTGCTGACTTTGGAAGATACTACTGAAATCCAGAGAAGGCTTATATGAATGACTTTGAGCATCATAAAGTATTGAGCTCGATGTTCTGAAGGTAATGTTCTTGAGAACTTTCAGTTTATCCCTATGAAAAGGGAACTCCCCTTGCCTTTGCCATGTGTATTAACGGGGCTGAGATACCTTTATCTTTTCTTTTTTGTATCCAAGCTTAACTTACACCTGTAGGAGTAGTCATATTGTGCTGTATACTCTATGCTACTTTTCCACAGTGTTTATGGAGGATCACTCTACTAAAAACTTCAGTGAAAGAAAATAATACCTTTTAGCCCTGGAAGGCAGCTATTTCTGCAGTGGTGCAGATGCAATGTGGTGCCTGTAATTTGCATGATTCTTCAGCTCGCTGTGTAACTTTTTCCTCTGCTTGCACACTGAGCAGCAGCAACTTTGTGTTACTCAGAGCACTTTCATAGTGTCTTAGTCTGAAGTTAATAGCAAAGAAAAGAGAGTTGTAAATACTGAACAGCAATATTGGAGGAAAGACGTTATTTCAGTGTGTTCTTCCTGTCTTTCCTTTATCAGCCTTTACTTTATAGCCCCATAAGAGATGGAATAGCACATGCTTTGTATGCTCATATGATAAGTGGAATGTAGAACTATTAAGTTTTTCCTAAACTTTAGTAGCTTTGGTATTTAAATGTCATTTTCAGAGCTTGCTAGTGTAATAAAAGCACCTCAAACTGGGAAACCTTTTTCTTTGTTCTCTTATATTCAAAAGAGCAAAACAATTGTTCAAAAACTTCATTAAAAAATGAAAGTTCTTTTAATGAAGAAAATTTCTGAAATTTTATCAGGCCTCTGCTTTAATTGCCTGTGTTTCAAAATGGTAAGCCCTCATCACCTTCATGTGCCAGTGAGGACTATCATGCAGTGACAGAGCAAGTAGTACTTGTGAAAGTGCAGTAATTATTTTAGGGTGTGGTGTTCCTCTGTGTGTATTCAGCACCTGCCCTCCCTTATTTCAGGTTAGCAGTGATCCTCTGTGTTAGACCAGGAGCGTGATTAGCAGTGGGAACTGTTCTTGGTACCTTCTCCCCACAGCCTCTTCTGGGAGCAGGACTGAAAAGAGGGGTAGAGAACATGTCACTTGAGGCATCAAACTTGGAATGTCTTGTTGGTCTACCGGTGTTTAATGAAACAGATCATGGAATCTCAAATAAGTCATTGGTGGAGATGAGTGGGAGCTATTCCATATTTCAAGGTGGGGGGAAATAAAAATGAACTTGTTCCCTGTATTGGTTCTGTTATTTTTGTGGTGCTTTTTTTTTTTTTTTAATTTAATCAGAGTTTACCACTCCAGCAGAAGTCAAGAAGTATTTCAGGAATAATTGAGTACATATGCTACATTACTCAGTTTGTCTGATTTATAAATGTTAGTTATGACTGAAGCACCTAAAGTGAAAAATGTTCTGTATCTTTCAGATTCTAGACATTCTTTGAGATTACTTACTGTATAGGAACTGAAATGCTATCTTTCCTTTTGCCCCTCTCCAGAGAAAGCACTATAAAAAAACCCAAACTTGTGAAGAAAATCTTTACTCTGCAGAAGCATCATTTCACAAAGAGTTATTATTGAGGTGTCTCCTAACTGCTTGTCTGGATTAAAAATGTTGAAATATTTCTATGTAATTATTCTAATGTTATAATTGTTAACTTTCACTGTTCTCTTTCTCTGGTTAGTGCTGAATATGCAGAGAAGCCATGCTATGTGCCCTTTTTCTGTTGTGATGTGTGGTTTATGAATCCTTATTCTGTGACTGCTTGAAAAACCCATGGGAAATACAGCTGGCATGAGAAGGGAGCTTATGCAAGAGGACTGGAGCTGATGAGAGGCAGTGGGTTGGTAAAAATCTTCCATTGCAAGTGGGTAATGGATTTACGCTCCTTCCCCATCTCATGCTACCTTGGCAGCCCTTGCTTTGTTCCTCTTGGTTTTTTGCTTTGCAGACACACATTTCCCCCTTCAGATCCTGCTGAGATCTTAAAAGTGGGTGTGAAGTAAAGAATAAAAATAGCTATGCCTTTACTGGGCAGAAAATACCAGTTTTAAATGTTGGGTAACAGAGGTTTCTGCCAGCAACTTTCTCGAGATTACAAAATGTGTTACTGTCACCCTCAAGGCCCCAGTGCAGAACACTGCGTATTTGTAAAAATGGGGAGAGGTGTTGATTGACTAAACAGGAGTATAGGTGTGTGTAATCACTGATACTGGATACATGTATAATGCTATATCAGCTAATAGTGAGAATCCATAACCACATGAAGAGTAGGGTGGTAAATGAGAACACATCAGAGTGTTCTCTTTAGGGTTTTTTTTGTTTGGTTGGTTTTTTTTGGTTTTTGTGTTAAAAGAAGGGGTTTGGAAACTTACAACCTTTAATTATAATACTATGGTCCAAACGACCTTATTCTGTAGAACACACTAAGAGAAGTCTAAATGCAGAAGGGTGGTGCTTTTTTTATTCATATACAGGTATAGCATTTCTCAGCCTGAACAGCTATATGTATGTGTAGTTGGAATTCAAAGACTAAATATAGAGCTTCAGTTTTGAAGGCTCTAGTCTTTGTGTGCCAGCACTCAGAATTGTCCTTGACAAATGCAGGAGGAGGAGGAGGATGATCTTCTATTGCCTAACTCCCTGCTCTCAGGACACTTCCAAGGAGAAGGACAGGTCTGTCCCCCTGGTCCCAGAGGAGTCAGGCTTCTGCTTCTTATCTGTTTTTTTGTTGAAGGCACTCTGAGCTCTTGCTACTGATCGCAGAGCTGGATGGGAAAGAAATGGTTAAATCCCTAACACAGTGTAGAGCAGGGTGTGAGATAAGTGGTCCAACTGTAGCTATTTTGGTTCCCCCCATTGGGGTTATGTTCTTTTTCCAAGCATCCAGTGTTAAACAACTGATTGTGGCAGTGGTGATAAGTAACACATAAAAATTAAACAGCTGAAGTGAACTTGAATTCCAGCCTATGAAGCCTATGTTACCTGAGTTCCTGGGTCAGATTAATCCTTGCATGTGCCAATTATGGCAGGTAGAAGCTGAAAACTATTTGCTGCTTCCTTCCCACTATCTACACTCTCATATTGTCCTGCTGCTTCCTCTTTTTGTGTGAATTTTCTGCAGCGAGGATTAACAAATACTAACTTGCATGGCTAAAACATCCTCTTTCAGCAAAGTATAAACTACTTAAATTTATTTCCTGCTCAATGCAGTTACTCAAGCCCACCTGCCAAGAGGACAAAGCCTGTCTATCTGACAGTGAACTTGCAGAGTATATTCCCTTGTTTACTTGCTGTTCTTTGTAGAGTATTTGGAGATAAATCTTGCTAGATAAAGGGTATAAAGACTGGAACAGGCCATGTAGTGTGATTACTTGTAGGATATAGAGCTGTACATCTGTATGGAAACAGAAGGAGGCTTTGTGCAGCCTGCCCATACACTTTCATGGGAGTTGCTGAAATGAAACCTGAGATAAAAATCTGACTCCTCACCTCAATTTCTCCCATTTGGTAGGTGCCATATCCATGGCTAAACAGTGGTGCAATTCAAAGATGCCAGCTCTAATCAGATGAATGGCTGGAATCCAGGCATCTTTTGCAATGAGAGAGATGAGTAATTTAATGAGGAATAGTGGTGCCATTGCTTTGAACCCTTAAAAAACATAAGGAAAAGGTTGTTAAACAGCATTAGCCCAAAAGTCTTGAGTCTTAGAGTATTGTAAAGATCTCTGTACCTACTTAATGTGCAGGGTAAGTGGGTAAGTGTACATGCTTTGTTTAAAAATACATTAAGTACAAAATGAACTAGATCCTTGGTGGTGACCTTTCCTGTGTGGTCTTGGATATGATATTTCTGAGCCCTTTCTCTTTGCTCTTTGTCTGCAGCAAACTGTCCTGTACTACAATTTTTTTGCATTCAGTGATTGGGAAAAGCTCTTGATGCTGCTATTGTAGAGTCACATTGTACTTGGACATGTTCATCCACACAGTGTTTGTATGTTCATACTATGGGGATCTGTTCCTTGAGCAAAGAAAGGCCTGCAGCCTCTGAGTATCTCACTCTGGTGATGAACATTCCAGCTATTGCACTGTGATACCAAATGGAATTTCCATGACTACCTCTTCTACATGTGATTTGGACATAACTAGTGGCCTGGGCCTCTCAAGGAACCTTGCTGGTGAGGCAGGATTTCCAAATTCATGATGGTTTGGGTTCAAGGCAGCGAGGTGCTTATTTCTAATGAGCTAAGTGATACCTGTTGGCAAGGACAGTGGTGGCTGCTGTAGTGCTTCAGTGAGCTTTACAAGTGAAAGTACCCACAGAAAATAAGGTACCTCAGTAATATGACAAGCAGGACCTTTGAGTCTTGAGCAAGACATGGGTACCTAGCTCAGAGCTAAGTGTCTTTCATTTTGCAGCTTAGCAGATGTCCAGAGCTGTGAAGGTTAAGACTGTTCTTAATGGCAGCGTTGCATGCTTGGGCAGTACAAATATGAACAAAGAATTGATTTTAGGGAGAGCAGATGAAGATTCAAAGAAGGGTTCAAGTCCCTGTCCAGGTATGAAGCTTGCAAGAGTTGGGATGATGGTTGGACTTGATGATCTGAAAGGTCCCTTCCAACCCAGATGACTATGACTATAACTGACTTTTGTCACATTGTTTGCTTTCGAGTTAAAGCGTGGTCCTGTTGCTGCTCTTGCCTCTTAGAATCATAGAATAGTTTGGGTTGGAAGGGACCTTAACGATCATCTAGTTCCAATGCCCCTGCTAAGGAAGAGAAGGCTGTGACAGAAAAGCAAAGTTCCCTATTTCAGTGTTCAGGGCAGAGGAACTTGAAAGTTTTAATGACAGAGCTTTGCTTTTTAAGCTAATAGTCTCAGAAACTGTTTGAAATTGATGTGTTAGTAACAGCTTTTTAGAGCAATAGGTAAAATGAGCAATAACAGCTCTCCAGGCCCAAGCAGCACTGACTGGAGTTTGCAAATTATACTGAGTGTTAATTACTGGGAAAGCAAGAGAACAAAACAAAATATTGATGTGCTGCTATATCAAGGTGTTTGGTTTTCAAGCTACCTGCAGTCATCAAAAAGGATCTGGTTAATCCAGAGACTACAGAAAGAACTTTCATCTTTTTGGACAACTTTACAACTTCCAAGTGGGACTGCAAGGTGGATGACTCACTTGGGAAACTATCACTCTAGCAGGGTGGTGGAGGGGAGGAATCAGCATTGAATCAGGCTTGGAGCTGACAAAATGATCAGTCAGAATTTTCAGATAGATGAAAGGAAGGTACTGGGATTTCGTATGCAAAGTCAATTATGTTTGAAGGATGTCATGGAAGCCAAAGGCATAAGTGTGTTCAAAAAGAGATTGGATATATTGAAAGAGGTTGGTATGATCTTTGGCACTGGCTATATATATGTTGTGTTGATGTAATCTCTACTTTGGGAATTCCCTCTAGACCTCTGATCCCAAGCAGCTGGGCCATTTTGCCAGAGATGGAATCACTTGCCTTGTTAAAGGGTTGATGCTGGACAAGGAGATTAGACCTTGCTGTTTCTTGCTCTGACCCACCGCGGCAAAAGCTGGATTCCTCAGTGGGAGCCCTGGAACTGGGGAGCCCTGTGGTTTGAATTTCTTTGGATACCAGATACTTGATTTCATTCTCTGTGCCTTTCAACATGATGATTTTCGCAACCAGCATTCAAATGAATTTGATTAGATACATCAGTGTCAACTGAAAAGCAATCATGTTTTGGCAAGCACTGTGTGTGCCAGCAATGGCTTGACCAGATCTGTACAATGTTATCTGGCATCCCAGCTTCACCTTCTCCCCAAGCCACTGCCTCAGGTAATCAGGCAGGTTTTGTAACTCAGCTGTAACTTCCTTGTTGAGATCATACGCTATCCCTTCGGAAGGGCACCTGGAAAGTGGGATCGTGGCAGAATTCTGTTTGGATACAAGCCAGTAGCAGAAGAAAAGCAGGAAAGCAAGCAGCAGAGTGGTCAACCACAGTGCTTTGCAGTAGAAAAGCAGGGTTTGGGTCTGCTGGTTTGATCTTGTGGGTTCACCTTCAGGTCTCGTGTATCTGCTCATGTTTCTCAGCTGGACTTGTTACCATGTACTGACATGGTTGGCACCAGCTCAGACTTTGCACACAACCTGCTGATTATACCAGCAGCAAATCCTGCCAGCAGCTGAGGTTGGTGCAGGTGGCAATGTTCCAATAACCACTTTGGTGGGTTGTTTTTTTGTTTTTTTTCTTTTTTCTTATCTGGGCAGGTCTATAACCACCAGTCCTGCAAAACCTGTTGAACTGGCCCTTCCTTTACACTGCATGCTCAGCCTTCCCACAGTGCCTTGCCTCACACTTTGCTGTATGCATGTTCTTATTCCCTGTTTTAGGGCAATAGCTGGAAATTTTCCAGTGGTGGTTTCATGGGGAAATGGCAGTTCAAGGAGTTCACAGTGTTTCTTCCAAATTCTGGATTTCACTTTTGACAGGTGGCTGGTATTATTTGGGTAGACTCAGGCCATACGTTCTAGCACAAGGCCTCCATGTCATAGTATCATAGAATAGTTCAGGTCGGAATGGACCTTAAAGACCATCAAGTTCCAACCCCCCTGCCATAGGCAAGGACACCTCCCACTAGATCAGGCTGCTCAGTGCCTTCTCAATCCTGGCCTTAAACATCTCCAGAGAGGGGGCATCCACAACCTCTCTGGGCAATCCAGCGTTTCGCTATCCTCACCATAAAGAATTTTTCTTATATGTAGCCTGAAATTAATGCATTTAGTTAGAAGGGACCTTCAAAGGTCATTTAGTCCACCCCCCCTGCAGTGAGCAGGAACATCTAGCACTAAAACAGGTTACTCATCAAGCCTGGCCTTGAATGTCTCCAGGGATGGTGCCTCCACCACCTCTCTGGGCAGCCTAGAGTTCAAGTCCTTTCCAGATCTGGAAAATAAGGAGGTCCTCAGCATTTGCTGTTTCATTTGTGATCTTCCATTGGATTGGAGCATTGATGCTCGCCCTTTCAGCCACTGCTTGAGGATGTTTTTGAGTTCAGGGAGTTCCTAGTTCATGGAAGATTAGTGACAAAATAAACTTACCTGAATATTGGACATTCTGCTTTTGACTATCTCTGGGAACCTATGTGTTCACAGAAGGGATGTGCATAAAGGCTGGTTACGTAATGAGTTAATCCATAAACATTTACAATGTATGAGTTGTCCATCCAAAGCTGGTACATCCAAACACTTTTTCTGTAGCAGCTTGTTCATTTTACCTGCTTAGAGTAAACAGCAGAGATGACAAGTAGAGACCTGCTCATTCTTGCTAACCAAAATATCACATCTTTCTCCCTTAATTTTGCAATGATAATAACTTGAAATCTATATTGAGATAAGGTATCACAGAGTTTAATCTTAAGCATCTGTTGAGAACATCATAGACGAATAATGGAGAATTTCCTTTCCCAAAGATAGGACAAGCATTAAAAAAAAAAAAAAAGATGAAGAAGCTAATGCAGGGCTAGATGAAACATCCACTTCCCTCCACAGTGAAACCCTACTGTGGTTCCTGGTATGAATGTATACTGTTTATTTTAGAAAAAGAGACAACTCAACTGGAAACAAGGAGGTGCTGCATCTCCACTGTTCTGCCTTGTGAGCTGTCAAGGGCCTCTCTAGGAGGATGAGAAACTTTCTAGTGCCCCTCCTGCTTTCTCCCAGCTTTCATTCTGCTTGGAAAAGTCAGGCAGGGACTTTGTCAGGCTTTTCTACAGAGCATCCTCTTAAACCACCCAGTAACCTGCCTTTGCCCTCTTGCACATCCTGGTTAGCTGCCTTCAGAGAAGATGGACTGAAAATAAAACCATTTCATAAATCTTACCAGGTTCCCTTTAGAGGAAAATTATTAACATTCCTTTGTGTTTTCAGAGATTCGTGAAATAGTTTGGGTTAGAATGGACTTTAAAGATCTAGTTTCAGCCTCCCTGCCATAGGCAGGGACACCTCCCACTAGATCAGGTTGCTCAGTGCCTTGTCCAGCCTGGCATTAGACAATACCAGAGAGGGGGCATCCACAGCCTCTCTGGGCAACTTGTTCCAGTGTTTCACCACCCTCACCGTAAAGAATTTCTTTCTTATATCTAGCCTGAATCTACCCTCTTCCGATTTCCATCTGTCATTCCTAGTCCTTCCACCACATATCCTGTAAGAAAGTCTCCCTGCCTTTCTGTAGGCCCCCTTCAGGTATTGATAAGCCACTGTGAGGTCCCCCCGAGTCTTTTCTAGGCTGAACAACCCCCTCCTTCAGCCTGTCCTCATAAGGGAGCTGCTCCAGCCCTTTGATCATCCTTGTGGCCCTCCTCTGGACCTGCTCCAACATCTCAATGTCCTTCTTATGTTGAGGGCACCAGAAATGAACACAATACTCCAGGTAGGGCCTGACTAGAACCGAGTAGAGGGGCAAAATCACCTCTCTTAACGTGCTGGTCACACTTCTCTTGATACAGCCCAGGATTCAGTTGGCCTTCTGGGCTGCGAGTGCACACTGGCAGCTCATGTTGAGTTTTTTTTCTGACTACAATCTGTAGGCTGCATCCTTTTTTTTATGTAAGCAGTTGTGAATTATAACCAACAAAAAATCATTACCACTAAACTCTTCTGCCCTGGCTTCTTTCACATCTAGCTCACACCATGCAACTGAAATGCTTTGACTTTGGTTCTAGGTGCTTGACCTGCTTTTTGGGTGACAGATTTATTGCAACTTATGTTTACTCTTTATCCATGAAGATAACCACATAGACCTGAATTACTGATCCTGAACTGAGGATAATAAAGCCTGTGGAAATTATAAATTTCATTAGAATACTGGTTGTGTTATTAATGAAAATGTTAGCTGTGGTCTTTAAACTATGAAGGAGAGCTCTAAGAGCCTATTTTAAGCCTGCTGAAACAGGTCTTCCTTTGCCCAAAGTTCCTCAGGCTTCTGATTACTTTCTGACCAGCAGAATAGCATTCAAATTCATGCGGCAGGCAAGAGTAGTGTTAGGACTGCATGCTCTCTTCTGTTTCAATGGCTAATTAATCCCCATTTCAACCAGTAAGAAGCTGTAATGCCAAAAATTGTAAGTGTAGATATGTGCAATACATCCTGTCAGCAGAAAAGGAATTATTTAGTGGGATCTGATTTATCATTGATATGCTCAAGCTGTATGTTGACACCGAGTGTCATGGAACAAAGCAGTGCCCGTGTGTGTGGGGGTTTTCCCTTTGTACTGTTGGCAGGCACTATCCTGGGGTATGTTATGATCAGTGATGATGCCCTAGAGCATTATGTGATTGTTCAGTCAATGCCAAATTGAAAACAATATTGATATAGGATTTGGTATGCCAGTGTCATCAGTCTCTTCTTTTTTTTTTGCATAGGGCTGTGTTTTGGGGATAAAACTGGCACGTCTTGACATCTTCAACTCCTCTATTCATTTTAAGTTAATATAAAATGTATTTTAGCCTTCTTAGATCTCTATGAAATAATTTTATTAGTTCAAGTCTGGGTCCCCTTAACATGTTTCTACCTTTACTGACAGTTTCTTCATGTGACAGTGAGAGGTTCCTCATATGTAGTACATTTTGAGCTCTTGTAATTGTCTGTGCTATATGATACTTTTTGTTCTTTTAAGAGTTAAGTCTTCCCTAGGATTTTTATCAATGTGTTGGATACTTTTGCTGTGGGAATGCTCTAGAGCAGCAGATTCAGAGAGCTAAAAAAGGAACCTGTTTATAAGTTTATACTGTTTCAGGGAATTTGTTTTCCTTCTGCTAGACAGTTGTTTCCAATTGACTCCTGCTGACCATGATTCCACTAAATACCTAAGAACCCTCCTTCTAGTAAACACAGTTTTCAATGGCTCTAGTCTGATATTGCCTGTTCATTCTACAGCTGCTTTGAAGACTAAACCATGCTTGACCAAACTTACTGCCTTTTACAAAGAAGTGAATGCGTCTGGGGATGAGTAGAGAGCAAGAGATGATATTTACCTTGACTTTAGCATGATTTTTAAGACTGCTTCCCAAAATACCTTTCTCTCTAGGGCAGCATACTAGGGTCTAAGTGGGTGTATGTAGAAGATGGGTGAAACACTGGTTGGATGACTGGGACCAGAGGACAGTGGCTCATGGCTTTAGGCCCCTGCAGTTCTCTGCTTGTTGCTGTGGTTTGTCATATTCCATATCTTCAACATGGACCTGGAGGAGGTGATACAGTGCACCCTCATCAATTTTGCATATGATAAATACTTGAGGACAGGGCTGCTTTTCCTGGACAAGCAGGAGGAATGGGCCAAGAGGAACCCCATAAAATTGAGCAAGGACAAATGCCAAGCCCTGCCCTGGGGAGGAAAAGCACTGGGATGGCTGGGACTGCATGTGTGGGGAACAGCTCTGAGGAAAAGGCCAAGATGGGGAATGAGCTGTGAATGTGCATTAACACCTGCATTCCTCTTCTAAAGGGCTCCTCTGCCCATGGAGTATTAAGCCGAGGTAAATTAGATAAACATAACTGTTAAATTAACTTCTATATCACCCACTATGATTCAGGTCCTCTCTAGTTATAACATAACTTGTCCTATGACCTCTGAGCAGTATGCCCAGCCACGTTTATTCAACAGTCTTAAACAGGAGGGATTTCTTTTTTTTTTAATTATGTGAAATAAGTATCAGGGTCTTCTCATTTCCACTGTAGCCTCTCAAGATATTCCCTTTCTTCTTTAACTGTGTCTGTTGGAGCCTGTGCTGTTCCTGGCAGGGGACATATCTTTCTGATATGACAAAGAGCATAGTATATTCATAATATAAACATGGGAAAGAGGAAGCCATTAGTAGGTCTTGTGTCTTTTTGAACGTGCTGTCAGCCTATACATCCAGTTCACTGCTAATTATCTTTATTATTACTTTCTGTGGCAATGAAGAAGAGCAGTGATTCTGGTATTAGTTTCCGGTTAAATGTTGCAAACTCTCTGGATGAGTATCAGCACAGAATGTGACACAGAACTCCCAGAGGAGCATCTTTCCTCCTGCCTTGGTGGTTATGTATTCTCTGGTAGATAAAGTAGACACAACCCCCTTCCCCATCCCTGAGGGCAGAGGCTCTGTGTAGCTCACACCCATACACCTGAACTGATTTCTGTCTTGATTAGGGTCATCTCACCTCAACTACCTCTCCTGAGCTTATGTTGTCCTTTAAATTTTATGGGATATAATTGACTCTGGCAAGACTTTTGATGGGTAGTGTGCCACCAGTGAAGCATCAGGGAGCAAACCAGAACATTTCACAGCTGCTGGCACAACCAAGTGGTTGGGTGGCACACCAGCAAGGGCAGGTGTTGGATAATTTGGCATTAACCACTGATTTCCAGAGGAAGCTGAACAATACTGCACCTGCAAAGGGACTCAAGATCAGTGGTACTTGGGTCCAAAAACCCCTTGATTTTATGCTTCTTACCTCCTGTAAGCATCAGGAAGGTAATACTGCAACCAAGACTTTCCCCCCGAACTGAATAATTTACTGAAAAACAAATTCCTCTCAACTGGGTGAGAAACTTGGTGTGGCTCTCTTCTAGTGCCGCAGTACATTTATTGCTCTGGCATTGCAAAGGTCTCTTAGGGAGGGCATATGCTGTGTTTGCAGTCTGAGATTGCAAAGCAGGTAGCACGGACCTCACGCAGGGGCAGGACTGAACTTTAGCCCATTTCTAGGTGTTTTACATCCACTTGAGGGCACTATAGTATTGCTGACAGCAGACCTTTTGCGAACAGCGCAGTGAACCGTCTCCTGCTTTTTAAAGGCCTCTTTTAGGAAAAAAAGCTATTAATTTTTTTAAAAAACCCACAATCTTGTCAGAATGGCTTTTTCTGATTTGTTTTATCTTCCCCTAGATTGTGTGCATCTACCTGTCAGACACATTCTTTATTATGGTCTACATCATGCATCAACTCTTTCAGTAACTCCTAACAGGGACATGAGCTTAGTGGATGAACAGACTTAAATGGAGAGAAAATAAGGAGTGATTTATCTCTGAGCTCCCGTGAGACCTGAACTTTACTTGGAGAGCTGGAGTGGTGACAGATCACTTATGTGAGAAAGGCTTGAAAGGCAGCTGCTCTGCCTGGAAGTGTGGGGGACTGGCAATGCACCCCGCAAAGCCTCCTTCCTTGAGATGTTGAACTGCTTCTTCCACCCCTTCTCCCTCCCATGGCCACTTTATGTCCTTCTCCCTTCATATACAGCTTTTATCTCAGCTTTGAATGTTTTCAGCCACACACAGACTAGAGCAGTCATGTTTTTTTGTTACCCTCTGAAACATCCACTGCAAGAGGGGCAGGTCCAGATATGAGTGCAGCTGTGTTTGCTCACTGAAGACAGTACCTTCACAAGAAGGTCACCTTCATGTGGCTGAGTGGGTCTGCCTGGTATTGCACAGCTCCTGAGAACAGCAGGAGACAAGCTGCACTGAGTCATCCTGCCTCCACTCAACGATGCAACATCTTGGCTTTGTAGCTCAAAGGAAGGTGGTGCTGGCCAAGGCTGATGAATGGCAGAGAGGGTTACCTGAGGATGAAACTAAACTGGAAAGGACAAAGGGGTGGTCTGCTTCTGCTAGAACCAGCTGCTTGGAAGCACTGCAGAGAGCTGCCTAGAGAAGCTTAACAGAATTATAAAATGGTTTGGGTTGGAAGGGACCTTAAATATCACCCAGTTCCAGCCCCCCTGCCATGGGCAAGTACACCTCCCACAGGACCAGGCTGCTCGAACTCCCATGAGGTTTGGCCTTGAACATTTCCAGGGATGAGGAATCCACAGCCTTCCTCCCAGGGCAACCTGCTCCAGTGTCTCACCATTCTAACAGTATGGAATTTCTTTTCAAATCTAATCTACATCTCACCTCTTTCAGTTTAAAACTGTCACCCCTGCAGAGTCTTTCTCCACCTTTCTTGTAGGTCCCCTTCATATACTGGAACATCTGGATAGGTACTTTGAAAATAAGCTTATTACCTTGGAGGAATAAAAAGGAGGAGGTGCTTCTCCAGCAACTGCTGCAGGTCTTGGAGTTGTGCCCCAAAGTGTCTGGGCCACTTCAGGCTTGTCAGTGCAAGATCTGGCTCCCAAATGCTGAAAGATTCAGCAGAAGCGATCTGCCCTACAACGTGAGAAATAACTTGAGTAGATTTAATTTAGGGCTCACCCTGGGGGTCTTCAGGGTCCTCCCGGGCTGGCAAGCCACCAGAGAAAGAATCAAGAAAAGTGGTTCTGAGTCTCAAATTTACTCCCAGGTGACATGACAAACTGCTTGGCCTTTCTGAGCTTCAAACTTCACTAGCTGCTCACAGCACAGAATTATGCTCAAATTCAATGGCCTAAAATGCAAAGGTGACATTGCTATCTAGATGTGCTTTTGTTATTTATGGCCTCATTGAGGACCTTATCTTTCTCAGTGACTCATCTCTTCCAGAGCTCCTCTGCAACAGATGAAACTTCACTTAGACCAACACCAGCCTCCCTGAAGCCTTTCATCTAAGGGGTGGGAAACAGGAATGCCTCTTGTCAATGGGTAGGCTTCTTGCTCGACAAATATTTATCTCTCTGAGATTTCAGCCTAGTTGAATGAGGCTGGTGATCAGACTGCAATACCTGGAGCCACCAGTCATTCTGGTGAGCTTGTGCCATCTAGGAGTGAGGCACAGAAGACAGAAGCTCTCCAAAAAAGCCGCATGTTGGATGATGTCTGATTTTTATAAACTCTTGGGAGAAGGAATAGAAACAGAATATAGAAACAATTTCTATAGTTTCTATGGCAAGAACCCATGTCTCTCCCCCACAGAACTGAAGCACTAGGAGAGCTGCATGAGGTCATATGGTGGTACCTGGGCTGCCTCTTACTTCCAAGTTAACATGTGTTGTGAAAGCTCAGCAATTAACTCCACCAGCTGTTTTGTCTGTTATTCCCTTCCTTGATCAGGCTGGCAAACCAACCAATTTTCTATAAAGAAGTCAGAGCTGCGAACTGCTAACACTGACTCCAGGAGTGTTTCTGAGTCACACTTTTAAAGCAGCTTGGAGTAGATGTCCTACTTAGCAGCATTAAAGAAATGAAACAGGCACCTGTAGAGTTCACAAAGCCATTGAGAAATAGGCATGATTATATGCTTTTTTGGGTTCTCTGTCACCTCCAGAGGACTGTAGGGTCTCCTCCATTTGTCTTTGAACTCTGCATTAGACCTTGTAGGCACTGGGTAGCTCAGTTCTGCTTCTCAGTCTTCAGCTCCTTTCTGTTCCTGCTCAATTGTTTCACACATGCCTCAAAGAGTGGTTACCTGCAAATCCTTCTTGCTCCTCAAATTCTTTTATATAAATCCATTTGTTTGGCAGCCTCTAGTACTCTTTACACCTCATCTTCTACAGTGCGCATTTTTCATGTTAGTTCTTACTTTATTGTAGGTGGTCCTCCTGGCCATCCATCTCTGTTGTGAGACACAGATCCCAGCTCTGTCACCGCAGAGAAGTCAATGCAAACCTGTTTTCTGGTTCCAGCTCTATCTTGTGTGGCAGTAGTGCCCAAAATAACCTTTGTCCCCGTTTCCTCTTCAAATAGAAAAATCCTATTCATTTGAAGTGACTGAAATATCTACATGCAGTGGACTGTAAGGATGCAGGTGTGAAGCATTTTGTCAATAAACTTAATTAGGGATACTCTGGTTGGCCTTTTTTTTGACCTGCCCTATTCCTCTTGTAAATATAAACCAGGAAATTAGTATTAGAAGTTACATCATCAGTGGAGAGAAGTGCAGCAAGAAGGGATTGGTCATAGGTACTGTAAGCTGAGGAAAATAGCTCTTTGTCTTTCTCTTGGACTGCTATAAAACATAGCAAAGCACATGTAAATAACCGATTAAAGTGCTTAAATATGTGTATGTGTAGATAATTATTTTACTTTTTATTAAAAAACCCTTTGTTTATTTTCAAAATTGACATTAAAGTACCAGTTTCACAGTGTGAAGAAAAGTCAAAATCAAAGCAACTCTACTCGAGGCTTGGTGTCAAATAGTACTCACTGCATTGTGAATTTATAATGTAAACATGGTCATGTCAGGCTGGGATTAATATTTTCCATTAATTTTGCTTGTTGCATAAACAAGATGGGATTATGTGTATTTTTGGTTTTGAAACAACATATTTGCCAAGTGTATGCTGCTGCTGGATCCTAATTAAAGTTTAACCACAGTCAGCTGTCATATTGGCTTCTTATCAGTTGTTTTCTGTCTGTGAAGTCAACCTTCACATAATTCCCTGGCCTTGGAATTACATCTGGGTAGTTTGGTTTACCTTAAAGACGATTAGAGTAAAAGTAAATAATAGAGTTGTAGAGATCCTCGCCAGATCAAAAGTCACTGGGTTCATGCATAGAAATACTAAGTGTGTGGTCATCTTGTCTGCAGCTGATTCAAATGCACCTTCAGGGACTTAGAAGTGTACCTGGATTTGCCAAGTGATGGAGTGAGAAAAAATGAGTCTTTGGAAAATGGAGTGACAGAGCAAAGCTTCATAATGATTTGCAAATGGGGAAGTATTTTTCTGTCACTGCTAGTCTTGCTGTTTGTGTTACCATTAATAGTGCCTGCTACATGTGAAACACATACATGGAAGTATATCCCAGAAAGTATCATTAGAAATAATGATATATGGTAATCAGGGTTATCCACCTTCAATTTTACTTTCACATTTAGGGTTTTTTTGAGAGAAATGAGCTAGGATGCACCCGTGAGTTGCTAGAGTATGTTTATTTCTTATGTAAGAATAAATTCTTATATTAATTTGTTTTGTGAGGAATCTGGAGAAGGTCCAGTTGGTTTGTCTGCTTTGCAAATGCCCAGTGACAAACAAGCACACAAAGCAGAGAGCAGGAAAGAAAGGGCTGTGAGAAAAAGTTAGATCAAAAATGAAGTTAATGCACATTTTGATGTATTTTCATATGCTGTTGTTTCTTTTATCTATTTTGAATTATAGTACCAGTTACACGGAGCTAAACCACTTACCATGTGGTTTCTTGTGATACAAGTCCATGGTAGAAATGCTCTGTTTGTGGGAAGAATTATTTTGCTGTTAGGAAAAAAAATAAAGGGAACAAAAATCTTCCTACATTCCTTTTTATTATCTTCTTTGAGATTAAAATTTTCACAGTAAATTCAGAGATCAGTGAGTGAAGTATTAATTTTTTAATAAATAAGAATATTCAACAATAACCAGTAATAATATTTTCCTCCTCATCATTTTCTTTTAGTCACTTGCTTAGTTTGCTTCCTATCTTGGTCTCTTCTGAATGCCTCTTTCCGTTGAGATTTTGGTGTTCAGATTTCTTATCTGAACAGGATGCACAAAGATCTCACTCATAATCTCATCCTTCTCCTGACCATGTGGCGTCTGAATAATTTTCATGGGTTTACTGCAAATGGCAGAGGTGTATTGAGACAGAAACTGGAGCCCTTCAGTGCTGCTGCATTGGTGAAGTCACTCCCTGTAATGACTTGAATATTTGTGTACCTACTCGAGTCAGAATGTCCTCAGGAATATTTTTCAGAAGTAAATTTGGTCTTCCAGAGACCTCTCCATCTCCTGTTACTGTGACTATTTAATAGAGTGGGAAGTTCTATGTTCTACTCATTTATTCTGTTCTCCTGCTGCCTGAAATGGAGATGTGTTTTCTGATGTTCTATTAACAATCTGCTAACTACTGCTGAGCAGGTGGCCTCCTACCACAGAATGAGACCTACTGGTTAACTTAGCATTCGCCTCAGCAGCCTCTCCAACAACAGAGCTGGGAACTGGGTTGAGGTACCACCCAAAATGCTGTCATCTCCACATGTGTGGCTGCCATCATCTCTAGTCCCAAACAAATGAGATCAATAATGAGCTTGTGTAATTTGATCATACTTAGGATATTGAATAAAAGATGATTAGCAGGGCACAGGGTTTGCATAGAGAATAGGAAGTTTAATATTAAATATTCATATCTTGGGATTTAGGTATTTCCCAGCTCAGCTCTACTTCACAATGAGCTGAGAGCTTGTGAAGGGTCTTGGACAGTTATGGGGATAGCTGTGACCTATTTGGATGAAGACATACCCTCCAGCCCTGCCCAAAGGAAACACATCTCCTCAAAAGATGGTATCAAGTACTGGCTTTAACAGAAGGAAATGCTAGAGTCTTCCCTGCTTGGCCTAAATAGCAAGAAGTATGAGGGGCAGGAGGATTAAGGAAAATAGGAAAAGGTTTGGACCAGAATGACCCCCACTATTGTTTCTGAACTATAAAGGGATGGAGGAAAATGACCTCAACTATTGGTTGAGGGAAGCAGGTCCTGAAGGTATAAATGCTTCATCCACCTGAGTTTGGATGTACCTTCCTACAAGATTGCCATGAAGCTAAAACCATCTTGTCTCAGGAGTCAGGGTGAGTGGAAGGACTAATGAGCACTAACCTAAACACTCATAAGACATGTGTTTCTCTTAGTCTTTAGTTTCTTTTCATGTGTACTCATAAATGCCTTGCAGCTTGCTTTTCTGAACAAATTTTCAAGCACATGAATGGATTCTAATGCATCTGTTTCCTTCAGGGTGGTAGTTTTAGGATTCAGACATTCTCTCAAGGACAATGCTCCTCATACATAGATTTAGACTAGTCATAAGAAAGAAATTCTTTACAGTGAGGGTGGAGAAATACTGGAACAGATTGCCCAGGGAGGTTGTGGATGCCCCATCTCTGGAGGTGTTCAAGACTAGGCTGGACAGGGCACTGGGCAGCCTGGTCTAGTGTGAGGCGTTGGCAGGGGGGTTGGAACTCGATGATCTATAAGGTCCCTTCCAACCCAAACTATTCTATGATTCTATGATTCCCAAGGGTAGCTAAAGGGGAAAAAAAGATCTCTCCACTTAGTTTCAAAGGCCGGTTTGGGAGGTGATAATGCAGGCATCTCTGAAGGAGAGGTAGAAGCTGACATGCAGCATGATAAAATCACTCCCAAATTGTGTGGGTCCCAGAGAAGAATGTTACACTAAGACTAGAGAACACACTTGATTTCTTGCCCAGTGTTTTACAATGTGTTTGAAATCAGTACATTACATACATTTCAATTTCCATTGCTCTAATGATCTGATGGTTTCCTGAAACACTTTAATGGAGTTTCCACTGACCTTAAAAGAACAGTATTTTTTGAGAAGTGGTTTAGTTCAGATTTTTATGAGACAAACAGAGCCAGTCTTCTCTTTCAAAGATACAATTTTTGCAAATGTGCTTCCTTCTAAAAATTTCAGAGACATTTTTTCAAAGTGACAGGAAGAACAAATGCCAGAGTAAGCAGCAGCTGATCTCACAACATTGAAATCCCCGTACTGAATGGGCAAAACATTCATTCACTGCATACAGAAATAAGTCCAGAAGAAGGTCTGAATATCTTTCAAACTACCAGTGAATGACATAGAAGTGCCTATGTCTTGTGGACACACTTGATTGTGTGGTCAACTCACATATTCATATGAATGTTCACTAATAACTTTTATTCATCTTAATTTCTCATAAATTATGACTTGTGCACAAATTTTTTCCTCCCTTCGGCTTTCAACCTCTGCTTTTTAAAAGTTTCAGGATCTTCTCTCTCGGCATCCTGGTTCTTTCCACAGATGCTGTGACTATCTTACCCTGGGTCTGAGCACTCAAAACTCATTTTCTTAGCTTTGGTTTCTTAATTCTGTTTGCTCAAAACTGTACTAACATTTGGCAATGTCTTCTCAGCCTTTCTTCTTCCTTTCTGTTGAACTCCATGAGGAAGTTGACTCTTTCCCAATAGTATATTGACAATTAAGCTTCATACAGAGAGACAGAAAGATTTCCTTCACAATTCCACCACATATATGACTCAACATCCATTTATCCTCCCTACTTTTGTCAGACCAACCTATTTCTGAAGGAATGATTGCCTAAAAGTTGGCAGACTCTTGTCCTTATTGATCTCCAGTGGTGCCAGTTAGGTAAATGTTTAACAGATTAACAGTTGTATGTAATACCAAAGAACCTCTAAAATCTTAAGTAATTCAAGTGCATGCAATTGAAGACGTGCTTAGACTTGGATGTAAAGCAGATAGGGTTTTTTAACTTCTCACTTCCAGGGATCCCCTGATGTCTCTTGTCCCTGGATCTGGTGGTTTTGTGAACTGCTCTGTCCTTGCCCATTTGGGAAGTAGTAGGATAATGGTAAGGAAATAGTTCTGCAATAAAATCCTACCACAGCAGTGCCTGAACTCTTCCCAGCCTTACTTCAAATCAAATGGGGAAACCAGCTGTGAGAGGGTGGAGCACATATCTCTTTGGCAGGGATGCAGTAGAAGAAAGCCTCAGCAGTCGAGGTTGGGAGATGATCAAATAAAGAAGGAAGAATGATGCTTTTCTGGGCAAGCTATGGTGAAGAAATATCTGTTTAAGAATCTCTCTGGGGCTGGGTAGACACTTGGAGATTTGCACATGCAGGCTCCATGTAGACTTTTCTATAAGTTTTTAAGTAACCTGAGCTCTAAGATAGAACTGCTGCTTCCATTTTTCTCTCCAATCCGAACTGATAAATATTTAACTTAAGATTTAATGATAAGGTTATCCTATACCTAACAGTGAGGGAAGTTAAGGCATATCAGTTTTGTCACAGGGAAAACTAAATGTGTTAGTCCTATATCTCCAATCGCCTCTCCTATAATTAAAAATAAAATGGAAGTATTTTGTATTTAGTTTTGTTTGTTTGTTTTGTTTTGGACTACAGATAATTTGTTAAGACCTTGCTCATTTTATTATAAACTTGTCTGAAGATATATACCACATATCTAATCTGTCATTGATATCTAATCTGTCACTTGCTAATCTGTGGTATTTATAGAGTGCTAAGCATTAGATTAGGCATTTATCTTCAATGATATAAGACAGACTTAAGCTTAATATGAAAGTGGATTCTATACTATGTTGAAATGTTTATTATCTCAGTCAGTCCTCTCAGCAGGGGAGGGGATTGAAGAGAGGCTGAAGTCACGTTTTCAGTGCCATGGATGGCATTGCCAGCACGGAATAGTTTCTAATTTTGCTTTTTCAAAACTGTACCCATTTTCTACCCTGCTTTCCAGCATTTTCCACTTGCTGAGCTGGTATATCTACCAATATTTAAAATGACAGATGATGCTCATCCCAGTACTGATAAGAGTGACTGTGCAAACACTTTGGTGGGGCAGTTGTAGAAAAATGGTACAATCGGATACAAGGTAATTTCTGGTTTATTTCATAATCTTTGCACCTCACTACCCTCCCCAGATGTGCCTTCATCAGTTATTCTATTATGAAGAAAGCAAACAATTGGTGTTGGGTGACTTAAAACCTAATCTTATCTCCAGATTCACATCCCTTTCTGTATGCTGCTTCAAACTGAGCTTTACCTTTAATCAAGGGAGAAATGGCCCAGTAGCAGCACGTCTGCTATGGTGTGCACAGCTCTGCTGCAAAGCGATGACTACTGGGGTTTTGAGATGAAGGAGGATATGACCCCATGTTACTGAGAGGCAGAATAAAGCTGTTAAAAAATCATGGGAAGAGTCCAGCTGGGGTTTGTTTTTTTTTAAACAACCATGAAAATCCATTTGGGTTTATTTATGCATTTGTACACATGGAAACCCACTGCTGCTTTAGATTCATAAGAAGCTGAAGGGTTAAGAAATATGTTCCAGTGTCACTCTATCTTCTGCCCATGTAGCATCACTTGAGATATTATTTACTTTCTGTACTAATATTTTAGTCTCAGATTTGGTTATAGCTCCAGATGGCACATGTTTGCATTCACATTTGCAACAGCTGAATTGTTGTCAGGCCGCATAAAATCTCAAACAAAATGTCCTCGGTCTAAAATGAAGACAAACACTCTCCACTCTTCATCCAGTGACCAGCATCTGCCAAACTTTAAATGCTACTCCAGTGTGTTTCAAAACAAGAACAGCAGAACATAAGTAACTGTAGATGCCCAAGGTAGGTTTTTAGGGAGGGGGCTTCTTGGAGCTTCTTCTTCACACCAATGCAGCATCTTGTTCATGTCAAATGTCATGCAGAAGCTCAGAAGCATTTGCTTTTTCTTCATCAGTTTTATTTCAACAGCTTGTATGAAGAATATTTAATTACACAGTGATATTTAATTATGCTAGGCTGGGAGAAATCTGCATGTTCTGTGCTTGAAATTATTGGGTTTTGTTGTGAAATGAAGGAGATAACACTCATGAGCTATAGCTTCTCTGAAGTTTCTCTAAATTCTTTCAGGAGTGTGAAGTAATTCCTATACACGGGATTTCCATCCCTGGGACTTCCACCTGTGAGCTCCTTGACAAGGATGGCCCATCCTATTATCTACAGTATAAACACTTTGAGGTGCTTTAAGAAAAGGAAAGATAGACATGCATGGTGATTACAGATGGCTTCTTTTAACAAGAAATAGCATCTACTCAAGGGATGTCTACCACAGCATCATTCATAAGTGTATTTCTGTGCTAGTGGGCAAGGTCTGTGTAACAATAAGAATACAGACAACTTGTTTCTTCTTCACTTATGCTGTCAGAGTTTTCAGGCTTCCCATCAGAGGCAGGCTGTACATGTTATCTTGCTGGTGTCAGCAGCACAGAGTCATTGGCATGGTGGCAAAAGGCCAGGCACAGCCTGCCTGCAGCAAGCCACAGTGGCATGCAGCTCCCATGCTGCTGGCCAGTGTGTGCCCTCCCACTCCTCTGGGACTGTGGCATCCCCAGTTCAACACCATGAGCCTGCAGCCCTGCCTCATTGGAAACAGACTGGTGCAAACAAAGTTCAAGATATTTTTTCAGGTCAGAGTCCTATTACTTTTCAACTGCCCACAAGTGTGAAAAGTACACAGTGCCTCTCTGTGTGGCAGAAAAACTCTTCCCTGTTGCTGATGCTCTACACACAGTTTCCTGCCACAGGGAACTCTGGCTCCACGGTTACTGAGATCTCAGATGAGATATGTGGAAAATGTCAGGGTGAGACATGCCATGCTAAGAGCATCTTGTACCAGATCCTTAAAAGAGAGGATGGAAATGAGGCCAAGTGACACGAGCAGTATGGTGGTCTCCATTGCAGCATGGGAAACAAGGGATGCTCTTGTGTTGGCAGGTGAAGATGAAAATGCCTGAAATCATGTACAAAAGAGCTTCTGAACTCCTCTTGAAGACTTGAACTTTTATTAGAAAATTGCCTTCTTTTTATCACTTGCCTTAGGGGGACCAGCTTGTCCTCATACAGCCCTTCTTTTTGTCATGGGTATGGTACAAGAAGGGATGGACTTTGACCCGAGACAGATTTCAGGCCCTAGTTTATTGAAGAAAACCCTTCTTAATCAGTCTTTGACAGCCAGCACTGAATTGGGCAGCTTGTCACAGAGAGCATCTTTAGCAGAAGTTCAGAAGAGGACTTAAATATAAGTGCAAATTACACCAACAATCATGTGACTAGAAGGACATGTAGTGTTTTAACTCATTCCCAAAATCTATATTCTACAGTTTAATGATTTTCTGCATGAAATAGTCCATTTTGGTTCTTTAGATGTCTGCAGTATGTCACACATTGTAAGCAAAACCAGCTTCTATTGGACAAATTTTAATTCATAAAGAATTAACCATATCACTTCAAACTGATTTCCAGTTCAAAGGTAATACAGCAGTCTGACTTGTAGTACCGCAAAGGTACACGGGTACATAATGTGAGTGCTAGAAGTATTTTAACAAAGACTTTCTCTGTAGCCAGAACACTGAAGAAGATAAAATAATCTATGTCATCAACTGATTTTCAGCAAAAGAATGCTGTGTTGAGGTTACAATGTCTTTATTTATTATTTATTTATTTATTCTTTACTATCTCTGTATTCAAAGTCTAGGACAGCAGACACGGAGCAAGCTCAGACTAGTGATCACATCCTCTCACTTCTGATGCCAAGTTCAGCCTCTTTAGGAAGAAAGGTAGCTAGGTCAGCATAACTGAGCTCTAAGTCCACTAAAATAAATGGAAAGACTTATTGACTCCACTCTGCTCTGGCTCAGGTCACCAACTCCTTCCATAGCCATCACTGCTGTTGGCTGTACTGTCAGCAGTGTGCTATACTTGGCACTGCACCAAAAGGATACTTGAATGCTTCAGTTATTCCATGATTTTTCTTGTGGTGAACAGTTTATGGGCTGCCCAAAGGCTGTAGTGACTTTATATTTGTTTCCAACAGGATTCTGATTCTTGAGATATAATGTCATGCAGATGTTTGATGTTTTCTCATGTGACTATGCTGCAGCATCAAACCAGTGCAGTTGGTTTCAGTGCAATTTTCACAAATTTTCACAACAAAATCCAGCTGAAAGAAGCCATTGGGTGTGACAATAAGTGGAGAAACCATCTGCAATGGATTACACAGTTTAACTAGCAGGCATTTTAATTATCTTTGTGGATAAATGTGATTTTCATTTAATGAAGGAGAAAAGCAGCAGAAGCAGTGTTAAGATTCTGGATTTGTGCTAACTCCTGCTGTGGTGCCCTACAAGAGGCCCAGCAGCCCTTCATGCTGTCTGCAAACACCATTCAGAGTTTCAGGGGCATTCCACAGTCCTTAGGTGAGATCACCCTGCTCTCTGGAGGTGCCTATTTCCAGAGGCTGCAAACAGTGGCTGTGAGTCCATCAGTTAATTCTGGATTGAATTCAGATGAAACAAAGAGTCACAGTCTAACTGCGGGCTGAAACAGGTACTCAGGGATTATACACAACCCAACCTGACCTTTTTCTACCCACATTGCTGCAAACAAATCTGTACTACTGCCATTTCACAATGATATTGTAAAGAGTTTTTGAACACTTTCACCAAATTCAGAAAATATTTTCTACATAGATGCTGCAGATCTTCAGCTGCTGCCTTAGTTTTGGATTGAAGTTTGTCCAAATCCTGCTTTATAGACCTCAGTTCTAGGCAGGTTTCAGACAGCTACCAGCAGTGACAATGTTAAACCATCTCCTGGACCTTAGAGTATCTCACATAGGGTTTTATCTCATACCTTCAGTTCCTGTTAGGACCACCAAAACCATCTGAGGCAAATGGGAAGCACCAAGGCATAGAGCAGTCCAGAGCTAGGTTATGGGTTGTAGTCCAACAAGGTGCCCAGCAATGCAGCTGTAGCAATACATCAAGGCAGGACTTGGGCAAGCAGCATGACAAACAAGGATGATAGAGCTATGCTTGTGCCGTAAGTAACCTCTTGTGCCTACTATCACTAAGGAAATCCCTTTGGAGACAGGCTGGCAAGCAGCATGGGGTGTAGGTCCTCCCACTAAGGCACAATTTATGCTTCTGTGTAGGAGGCCCTGGCTGGACTACCGATGGACCACATCCAGGCTAGCAAGAACCTGTGAAGGAAAAAGCTCCTGAGGGGAAACAGGCAGCCCACACCAACTGAATCCAGACTCTCCAGAACATACTGCTATCACTGCTCTTGTCAGGGGTGCTTTGTCTAGAGAGAAGTCTTCAGAGAAGTCAGAGTATGCATGATTCATGATCTAGTCAATAAGTCAAAGGAGGGAGCAGATAGGATTGTCCCACCATACGTGAACAGCATAAAATGAGGTAACCTGCTCTTGCTTCATTTAGTTGTCTGAGAAGTAACAGGAACTGCACAGTGAAAAGATGGGAATCACAAAAACCAGTTCTGCTACTGCATCAATTCCACATATATCTATTTATACATACAAATATATGCATATCTAACTCCATCAAGGCTTCTGTTAAAAAATGCTCTTCAAAGTTTTACAGTTCCACTGGAAACATGTGTTTGACTGAATATTATTACTACAGATCTCAGAAGAAGTTTCTCATTATTTGGAAATTAAATCCAGTACCTGATTGCATATAAAAGAAGACCAAATTGGAAAATGAAGCAAATGTGAAACAACTGCAGTTCCATCCTGAATACACAAAATCCTGACAACTTCCTTTCCATGAAAAATCTTAACACTTGGAACCATCCTCAGAGCATGCAGCTGGTGGTAATCCTGGGAGAGAAGATGACTTTTCCATATGCTTAATTTCTGTTTGCAGGCTTTGCTGAGGCTTTTTCTCCTCTGGCAGTAATGGCTAGGGAGAAGAGAGCTGCTGAAGAAAGCCCAACCAAGTTGGTTTTGCCCTAGAACAGGGCACAAGGCAAGAAGGCAGAACCTCCCACACTTGAATGGTCCCATGTGACACACTGCCTGGTCTAAGCTATTCAGATCCTATGGGAGGCATGGGCTTAGTCATTGTGGAAGATGATAAACTGGAGTGTGTGCCATGAAATAGTTTAAACAAGACATGAGAGGCAGAAGTCAAACCTTGTAGTCCTTGTAAAGGCTGCAGTTCTAGAAAGATGAGATGGTGTTATCCTCAGGCAGTGAGGACAGGAGGCAACAGGTTGCTCATGAGAGCAAAGTGACAAGGCAGCCCCACCAGAGGCAAAGGATAAACATAAGGTGTTGTCCTGGTTTGGGTAAAATAGGGTTAATTTTCTAGTTTGTAACTTCACTTTTCAGCTAGGCATCTTCTGTCTGACTAAACTTTGAAATTAACTGCACATTTTTCAGACACTGTTCACTCCCAGACTGATAAGACCAGGGAGTGGTATGCAAGAAGCTCTTGTTTTCATTATTCACTGTGGTGATCAAGGTCAGAATGTTTGTCAGCCACCCCACCGGGGGGGCTGGAAACAGAAGAACATAGAGAAGTCCCACCAGCAAGGAGGAGCGAACAGGGCAGNGGCACCCACAAAGACTGCCATTGAGACATGAGATTTGAAGTCGTGTGCTATGGGAGGTATGTGACTGGGACTCCGGATCATGACTCTGTAAAGCAGAAACCTCTCCATCTTCAGAAACAGCTGAGGAAAGGGAACACAGAAACAGGAAATAAAAATATCTATCCTGTGATTCATGATAGATCTGATAGGGAAACTGTATGCTGTAAATGGAGATATCTAGATAGTATGATGAACTATGGTGCCCCAGATAAGGAGGGATGCAGAGCTAGGTATACCAGAAAACTATGTCTTCAGAATTACATCTTGCTTGCTGCTCCAAACCACCACCTCCTTCTTCCTGGTGTTATCTACATACTTAAAAGTAGAGCTGGAATGTTTCCACCTACTCAGACCACAGTCTTAGCATCATTTGGTGGGTAGTCAAGGCTATAAACCTCCTTCCCCATCTGTACTGAGTCAAAGCTACCTCCTGTTACCATTTGAAAGCTGAATTTAATGTAATGGGCTAACTTCCAATGTGTCCATAATGCTGCTCAATATTCCTTCAAATTACTGAACTAAGCACATTTTTTTTCCAAAAAATATGTTTAGATTTTTTTTTGTTTTTAAGAGAAAGTTTCACAATAACCTAGAAAGCCAGACACCCACCATTATGAAGGGCACAGAGCAAAAGAGTTAACTCAAGATTTATTTTTACTTTTTGTTTTCATGGGATGCCATGACCTAAAATGTCTCCCCTATGTAGAAACACTACAGCAAACTTCAATGGAATTTATCCCAGTGATGTTCAGCAGAAACCTATGTAGGTTTGCTTGGACTCTCCAGCTAATCTTCTCTCTTCAAGACACTGATATAGATGCTATTGAAAAAAATCTTCTTTTGCCCCATTCTAAAAGAGGCCACTCTGAATGTATTACTTCTAGGAATCCTATATATCAAGCCAGACTGGCTTTGAAAGCAGATGACATCTGTGCTCTCAATCACTGATGCATCTTTGTGAGCCATATATATTTTTGAATTACGATGTAATTATGTAATGTTTTAGAATGAACACCAGAGAAATATAAGCATTTCATGGTTCTGTGTGGTGTCAAAAACATTTAGTCTAATGTGTTCAAAGACTGTCTAGGAGTAGCAGTATACTTTCTATCTGAGCTAGGTTCAACCCTGTTCATTCTATTGAATATTTGTATAGCTGTTTAAAACTCTACTATATGTTTTTTGCTTTCTGGAAATTTTTGCTGTAGTAAATTTTATTAAGTGCATCACTATATTCATAAAAGGCTGAATAACAGTAAAATCAATATAAATCCTTCCTTTTCCTGAGATATCATTTCCTGTTTCAACTCAGTTTCTGTTCCATTGAGAACTATAGTCTTTGGCTGTAACTGTTTGAACTATCCCACATAAACTACTTTCTTATAGGTTCCTTTTCTAAGTGTTGTAGTAAACTATGGGCAAGAGTTCAGTGTCTATATCTCCAAGTGTGCTATGGCATGCCTCTCAACATCTTGCTGTCTCCTATCTGTCTGTCTGGATAGGAAGCAGCACGTGTTGGGATGGTGCCAAGCTATGTCTGTGCTGACTGTTCATCCATCAGGATAAAAAAACCACATCCAGCTTACACTTTAGATGCAGTAAGGGAAGCTACTTGTATCTTTTTCCTGTTTCACCTCTTTCACATGGGTTTCCATAAAACATAAGAGGAATTTAAAAAATCTGAGTTTTTCCAGTAGAGGGTCCAATCTTGTTTTGTTTGGCAAGGAGGCTCAGATTTACCAAATGGGGACAGATAGGACAACAAATACTGGTAGCTTAATCCACGTTTCCTTAGGAAGTCAAGCTAAAATCACAATAACTCACACATGCATACATGCACACAAACACATCAACATGTTCAAAGTTCAAAGGACTTCAAAACAAAGTCAATTAGAGAAAAAAAACGACTTTAAATTATACAAAGAGTTTTGAGTAAATACCACCATTATTCCCCATTTTGGTAACCGAGAAATAGCTTGTAAAAATCAGGGGAAAAAAGCAAACGCTGAACCAAGCCCCTGGATGCTAATGATCATGGAAGTAAATACTTCTACAGTGACTACAGCTCACCTTCCTATGTTACAAGCTAAGCAAAACTTTAAAAAATTAAGCTTTTTGGACTGATGTTTTCCATGGAAAGCCTTCAGGCTAGTGGTTTTCAGTAGAATTCTGTTAAAACAGTTCAATAGTTCTGACACAGTGTTTGGCAATAGGATATGCCTCTGTTAGTTGTATTAGTGAGTGGAAACATTGGTTCCAGGCATTCATATTCCGTCTGTTGTTTTTAAAACACATCTAAGCATAGGATCATAGAATTACTGAATACTTTATCTTGGAAGAGTCCTTTAGGATCATTGAGTTCAACTGTTAACCTGGTGTGAGTACAGGGGGACAATCACTTCCCTAGTTCTCCTGGCCACACTACTCCTGACGCAGTCCAGGATGCTGTTGCCTTTCTTGTCCACCTGGGCACACTGCTGACCTCATATTCAGACAGCAGTCAATCAATAGCTCCAGGTCTTATTTCCTAGGCAGCTCTGTAGCCACTCCTTCTCAAACCTGTAGTGCTGCATGGAGTTGTTGTGACCTAAGTGTGGGCCCTTTCACTTGGTCTTGTTGAACTTCATATCACTGGCCCCATCCCTTTGATCCATCCTGTCTAGATGCTTCTGTAGAGCCTTCTTACCCTCAAGCAGATCAACACTCTTCACAGCTTGGTGTTGTCTGCAAACTTAATGGAGATGCACTCAATCCCTTCATTCAGTTAACTGACAGAGCTATTAAAGAGAACTCATAAATACTGAGCTCTGGGGCATGTCCCTTTTTACTGGCCACCAGCTGACTTTAACTCCATGAATCACAACTCTTGAGTCCTGGCCATCCAGACAGTTTTTCATCCAGTGAAGCATACACGCATCCAAGCCACGAGCAGTCAGCAGCAGTATACATTCTAAACTTTGGTAGCAACAACAGCATATGGTAGTAGACATAGGAGTTTCTCTCTCCAGCACCTCCCAGCTTCTGCCTTCTGGGCATTCTACAAATGCTTCACTTGCACAGGTGATAGCACAGTGCAGGACAGGGCTGCAAGAGTGGCCTTGCACATGCAGTATCCTCTGCAATGAGAATGACAGGAAGCTCTCAGCTCTGATCTCAGTGCTCCCACTGCTGATGTGAAAAGAGCAGAGGAGAAAGAAACACCCTTGCCTCAGTAGGAATAATGAAGAATTTTGGATACATATAAAAAGGAAAGAGAGAACATGTAAAGTAAGAAATAGTCATTCTCATTGGCTAGAGGTGGGATAAAAACGAAGATAAAAAAGACAGAAAGGGAGAATGAATCAGCTTATTAATCGAGATAATTTCTGTGTTCAGCTTATCTTCATAAGCCAAAGGCCTGGTCACTGAGTCATCAACAACCTGAACCCAGGTCAGATTCACAATTCAGCAGCCTGAAATTCAGAGTACTGCGGTCACTTCAGTCACAGTTCACAGCTTTACTTCATATTGAAATTTGCTTCAAGGACTTTGGCTTTATCTTCAAGGTACACAATGGCTTCAATTCAACTTTCTTTGAACTGGGAGGCCCAATGCCAACTAAATCCCATGGCTTGGCATTGTCACCTGAAGGACTAATAGATATTTGCAGACGGCTTTTAACCTGATGGGTGTTCATGGTACCAGCTGTGTGAAAAGAAAGCCCAGCACTCCACAGGGAAGCTCATGGCCAATATAATGGGATTTCAAGATGACATTATGTTCTATCACTAAATGGCTTCAAAGGGAACTCCCACATGATCTGATATTCATGGATGTCTTTCATTGTGCTCTGAATAAAACTCAATCCTTCAACAGGTCTTTAATGAAACACCATCTTTAATATGTATGCAACTAAAAAACCCAGCAACCTTGATGTAAAGCTTCATGTAACCAAACATTCCTGATCACAAAGAAAGCATGAAACTTAATAATAGTTTATTTGATAACCTGGTAAAAGGTGCAGAGATACTATTGCTTTGCTGAGGACAGTGCATGAATCTGTATCTAATGTGATTAAGCTGCATATGAAGGAGGCTGCGAAGATACAAGAGGCAGGAAGAAACAGGACAAGTGAGGGATCATGATCAGAGGTTAGGAACAAAAGCAGGAGCTCTCTCTGGAAGGAGGAAAGGCACAGCACAAGGCAGCCTTTAGAAGTAAAGGGAAATAAAGCATTGGAATGCAGAAGCAGGAACAGAAGAGAAAGCATGGGGAAGACAAGGGAAAAATCACCACTGCAATTTTCTCTGGAAAAAAAAAAAAGTAACAACACCACCAAAAAACAAAACCAAGAAAAAAAACCAACAAGGCAAGAAAGTTTTGTCAGCTTCCCTCAGCTTCTGGAACTGAAACCAGAAGCACTGTCTTTCTGGCTGTGAAAACCACCAGCAAATTACATGTATCCATCTCCTTCTAGTGCCTAGATGAAAACAGTGTTGCCAGCACACAGAATGTGAGTTCAGACAATGGAGACCCTACAAATTAAGTACCAAGTTCTGTTGGTGACAGAGCTTTTACTCTGGGACACCTTTCCTTTCCCAGTACCTGGCTTTTTCAAAACACTGTATGACAATATTTTTAAATTGTCAGAAGAAAACTACATTTTCAAAATCTAGAATGAAAATTATTTTCCTTGTGAAACTTTACTTTGGCCTCCTTATGACCTGATTATAAACTCCTGTGGTTTCCCTTCAGGATTCCCTACCTTACGTGGGACAAAGAATGGCCTGTTCTGTAGGAATCTGTTACTTCTGTGCAATGGAGTAGGCTGCATTCTGCTATGGCTCAGCTTCTTCTATTGCAGAAACAGCATTGCAGAACCTGGATTAAAATTTGTCTACAGTGACAGAAACAATGCTCTTATAATTACATTGAACAAATAACACACTGAAGACTGGGGAGTAACCACATAAACTCAGGTGGCCTTATTCCAGGCACTCCAGAGTGGTAAGTGTCCCACAATAAAGCTGGGATAGTGTTAACCGGAATAAAAGTTTAATTTTTTTCATATAGCAAACATGGGGCCTGGGGAAGTGTGGTTTACAGAAGTCAGTAGGCTCTCACAGCTGCAATCCAGTTAATCACAAACTGCATCTCACACTTCCAAAGTACTGTACAAAGCTTTAAGCACTGCAAAGTCAGTATGTGCACACGAGAAGTGCAGGGAAGCTTTCAGTGCCATTAATCTTTCTGCTTTCACTCCTCCATTGTAAAAAGAAGTCACAAAAATATTGCCTCTTCATGATAGATCTTTGAAGATATTTATCAGCATTTGTAAAGACCTAACAAATGCTACAACTCAGCACCTTAGATACTCCCACTGAAAATTAAGCATTCAGTGTTCTATGCTGTATTCAGTAGCAGACAGTAATGGAGGTATGCCTCCCTTTCTTAGACACCTATCTTAGGTTTGGATGAAATGCTTTATCTTTGCTTATTAATACAGCTAAGGAGTCTACACAACCATCTCAGATTCACTGCCTAACTTACAGATGGCAAAAGTGAGGTTAATTTCACCTCTAAAACATATAGAGAAGTACTGTGGATTGAGGTTGCACATTCAATATTAACTTTGATGTTTTCTAATGTTAGTGTGCTTGGGTTTGCAGTCTTGATCTTCTTTAAACAGTAGTTATTAGACATATGCTTCCAGATAAATGCGTATTTCTAATGGAATATGGATATCTGATATTGGTTTGTAAAGAAGAATAATTCAGTGATTCTATTGAGTTGCCAGAAATGACTAAGAAGGTGCCCCATTCTCTGAGAAAACACTAATCAATTTTGTTTAAATAATACTACTTTTCAAATTCCCAAGGAACACCACACTGTGTCCATATCTATATAAACATTTCTATGTTTTTCTGTGGAATGACTTCATTGCCTCTTTTGCACAAAAGTATTAATTTTAAGATATAAACTTTCACTTTTGTTAGAAAGCACTTGCAATAACTTAGTCTTGCATATGGATTTAACTTGCAGCTGAACCAACTATTGTACGATATGGGTATGTGAAAAATGCAGTGATGTACTTCATATTAGTATAGTTGCACAAGGAAAAATATGCCATTTACTTCCATCATAGGACCACTGATAAAAGCAGCTTAACTCAGGGGAAAAAAACCCAAAGCAACTGGAGACAAGTTTCTATAATACAGGTATAGGCTGAAGGAGCTACAATTCTTTTAGTAACAAAAAAGAGATCTCACTGAAACCCATGTTACTAACTGTACAGAAATCCTCAGTCTTTTCCAGTGGGACAGAAAAGGAGAGAGTGAGTCAGTAGTTGTGTTTTGCTCGGGCTTGTTATCAGCTGTTGTCCTAGGTGAGGTTGAGATTTTGAAAGTACAAGTTGTCATTTTTCCTGTGCGCTCTCCCTCTCTCTGCCTGAAGGGGTAGCAGATATGTTGCAAGATGAAGCACTCCACATCTCACCTAGATAAGATAAGAACTTCTTCATCAAAGGAAGACATGGACACAGGTATCTGCTAGCAGGTAATCTCAGAAGCCAAGAAAGGCAAAGCTTCAAAGACCGTGGGAAAAGTCTCATTTCAGTCACACTGGAAACAGTTTGATCCATACACACATAAGTATACATGTTTACTAGGAGGGAAAAATGGAAATTTAGTTTGGTTAAGACAGCACTCAGGATGGCAGGAGAAGAATAAGCAAAAATGAAGGTTTTATTTATGCAGATGGCCATGCAGTGAAGGGTCTATCCACCTTTCCCTCCAGGATCTTATTAGCAATCAAGAATAATCTGTCATAAGCCATGGAATCATGCCACAAAAACATTTGCTTCCAAATATGCAACTATGAGGCAGTGCAATGGAAAGTAACTGGGTGCAGTCGAAGTCTGGGGTCACTGCAGCATGAGCTGGGGGACTGAACTTTAGCTGAAGAGCAATACAGCTTCTGGAAGCACAATGACAAACAAGGAAGGGATTCTCTTAACTAGCAGAAACGGTGGCATCCTCTCTAGGAACTAAGCACTGCTGGAAGGGCAATCAAAGATGTAAGAGTATGTTGTAGCTACTGGTGACATGTCATAGACTTACATTGCTGAATGAGACTTGTGTCTCACAGAAGTGACCACAGAGGAGCTCCTAAGCATGCTGCTATAGCATCTGAAATGTGTAGACATTGTCACTACACTTTTTCTGGGATCTTGAGTCCCCACAGTCCTTTTACATCAGCTTGTACAGTCCTTGCATCCCTAGTTTAAATAGTTTTCACGCTTCTCCTAGGCACTGAACATGTGAGCCCTGCACAGCCCTCCGAAGGTGTATGGATAGGTGTGGACTCCCTCGCCCACACTTCAAGTTAGGCAAAAGCAAGCCAGTTCAGATCTGAAAGTAATGTATTTGCACAGATTTAACAACTTGGGCACAGCCCTGGGCCACTTCAGCTACACAGATTCCAAAGCTGGGTGGCATCCAGTTGGCTTGGAAAGCACATGAGGCAAATATATGTCTGCCTACACCTGTCCTGGTCAATATATATGAGTCAACAGCATCGGTATTGGAAAAATAAAATTAGGGCATGGACAAGGAAGGTTCTCCTAAAGCACCCAGCCTGGTCCTTCTCATCATAGATATCAATCTTGCATTTGATTACAGTATCAAACTGATCATGCTATACCTGAAGATTGTTTATGATACATCTGTGTGCTCTGTTTGGAATGGGACAGCACTTAGTGCCTCCTGATCTGAGAGCTTAGGAACTTTGTAATTCCAATTCTATATTAATGACTAACATATGCACATTCTTGTACCAATATTGTCATTCAATTCAAACAACTTTTCTCACTCCAGGCTGTTCATCGAAGGCATTTGTAGATAACAGCTGTGTCCCCTGTCATCTGCCTCTATCATTCCCTTCTATCACCCCTTTTCAACTCTTGGTCCATATCTCATTCTCTTGTTTCTGATTCATAACCTAACTTCATTTTCACTGATCTACTTGAGTAAGAGGACAAATCTCTCTGATACAGAGGTGAATCTCAGAGTGTAGGATTCCCACCTGTCCTTTCCCTTATTTGGAGGTAATTTCATCTCCTGTTTTATGTCACATATGGCCTCAATGGTCTTAGGATCCATCTCTTGCCTATCTCAGTCATATCTTCCTCCTCTCTGTTGCAACTGGCTTCCCTAATTTTCTCTTTTGCTATTCTGTCATCTGCCTGCTTTTATACATCTCTTCCCATTACTGCAAATTAATTTCTTAGGTTTTTCTTCATCAGTTTGTTGTTTGTTTGTTTTGCAACTGCCTCCTTCTTCCTCTTCCACCCTTCAGGTTCCTTTCCTAGATCCCAGCCTTAAAGGATGAAAATCCTCAGACCTCCTACAAACTGCTACACAAACCACCCTTGCTGTTGTTTGTTTTGGGCAACAGTAGTTTTTGGTCTTGCCTGCAACAACCTTTCACAAGAAGCAGAATGTGTGCGGTCGTAGGCAGTAGCTACGATGGAACACATGAAACCTTCAGTAGGTTTCCTACCACCACCTCACACAGGAAGGAAAACAACTCTAGCCATTAATCTACTGAAATGTAAATAATCCCATTATATTACAGGCCTGTGCAAAAACACTCCTGTTTTCAACTTTCTCCTAGTTCTTCTTATAATTTTCTCAGCATGCTAAGAAAAGAGTACTAAAAAAGCATACTCTTTCTTTCCACTAATCTCATTTTTGGGTGATGTGAGAAGCCAAGCAAAGAAGAAAGAACAAGATGGTATAGAGCACAAGCCTTCACAGAGTGATCACATGCCTATGAAATACACTCCGTCATGCTGGTCTCCTGAATTTTTTGACTTGTCCAGCTAACTTGCTTTCACTGGCATGGCTGAATTCTTCCTTTCATAGAAAAATCTTTCATTTATTAACGTTAGTTGAGATAATTTTCCTCCTATATTGCAGTAATGCATTATCCTTTCTTTGCATTGTGAAATAAGTTTTAGTTTCCTGGGGCCTCCTCAAAAGAATGTACAGATTTGGAGTTTATTACCTAGAGAGTTCTAGAAAAACAAAGCAAAACTGATGCTCTCCATAAGAGGTGAGGCAGAATAGCAATAAAAACTTGAATCTTTTTTTGTGTTGAAGCACATAATATGTTATGCTTTTGTCTTTATTACATCCACTTGAGAAAGTATAGGGAAGATACAAAATTCTGAGAAGAGGGCTGAACTTTGTGCTCTTGGATGCAGCTCGGGAGAAATGAAAAACCTGTTTGTGACCACTCTTGCACACAACTGTAACTCTACTCCACACTGGTCAGGCCCCGCCTGGAGTATTGTGTCCAGTTCTGGAGCCCTCAACATAAGAAGGATATTAAGCTGTGGGAGCAGATCCAGAGGAGGGTCACAGAGGGCTAGAGCAACTCCCTTATGAGGACAGGCTGATGGAGTTGGGGTTGTTCAGCCTGGAGAAGACTCAGGGGGGACCTCATAGTAGCTTATCAATACCTGAATGGGACCTACAAAAAGGCAGGGGTAGGACTTTTTAATAGGATATGTGATGGAAGGGCTAGGAATATCAGATGTAAATTGGAAGAGGGGAGATTCAGGCTAGATATAAGAAAGAAATTCTTTATGGTGAGGGTAGTGAAATACTGGAACAGTCTGCCCAGAGAGGTTGTGGATGCTCCCTTTCTGGAGGTGTTTAAGGCCAGGCTGGACAAGGCACTGAGCAACCTGGTCCAGTAGGAGGTGACCCTGCCTATGGCAGGGGTGTTGGAACTAGATCATCTCTAAGGTCTCTTCCAACCCGAACTATTCTATGAAATCCAAGCTGGGGTCATGGTGTGCTGCCGACTCCAGGGGCAACTGATAATGTGCACACAGCTTCGGTTGCATATTGCATTGCATGACATGAACCTGTTCTCAGCAGCCTATCCTTTAGAGAACCTGAACAGCCCCACTGAACTCAATGCCTTCAGGGAAACACACTTACTAAGTGACTCCCATTTTTCATCAAGTCTGTCAATAGCAGCAATTTTTGGCTATGGAACAGCTCATAGTGCACCAGAAAAAATACCACTTATTTGAGTCCACGCAGGGTCCATGTTCAGTCTCCTTAAACACTGCAGCTCCTCTCGCATGATCTCCTGGACTATGCTGAATCTTTCCTGGGACATTCATAATCTATGGAGTTAAAAAGTAGAAACAGGGTGGAGTGATCTATGAACTCCCAGACTAATCCATTTAGAGTACCGAGACTGTCAGATGCTAAGGCTGCTAAAGTAGGTTCAGTTCTGTTTGTCAGCTCTTTGTAATCTTAATCTGTGAGTTATTTGTGAGGGAAATAAATGACTGCTGAAGATGATCCACCTTCTATGCCAACAGCCATGGGACTGTGATGTGTACAGACAGTAGGTATTTCTATTTGGAATGAATCTGATTTTCTGCAATCCAAGTTAATACAATCTGTTGCCTAAGTCATCTTGTAGTACCATCATAATTTTTTAGGTTTGGAATTTTTAGCTGCTGAAGACTCCTGTTTGGAAACACAGTTGCCCATACAACTGAGCAGATAACACAAAGACTGAAACTTGGGAACTAAGACAAAAACTACTGAATCCAAATTCATGCATACATGCAGACCTCCTGCATACTGAGACTCTGGCTTGTGAGCTCATTGGCATTGTTCTTGGGCAACAACAGGGCTGAACTGAGGGAACAAAGGACTCCCTGCTTCCAGACATTATTGCTTGTGACAAAACAAACATATTGTAAGAGTTTTATGAGTTGCTACCACAAATCTTTCAGTGAATAATGGATTTCAGTCTCTCTACTGTCATTTGCTCAGTCATGCTAAAATTCAACTGACTTTCTCTTCATATCAGACTAGGCAGCAACAAAAATCTCTCCTGTAATTTTTCCTGCTTCCAAGGTTAGCTTAACAAACAAGCATGGCAAAATGAAGATGTATCATGTTTTCTAGAATTGTTACTTCTTCCTTTGGCATGAGTTTGTGAAAGAAACATATGAAAAAATCTGCTCTGGGACTTTCCAGTTAAGCGCATGTAACAATATATGTGGCACTGTTCTTAGCAATAGCTGTTGAAGAGTACGAGGGAATAACTCTCTTATGGGCTACTCATGCCAAGGATTTAATTCTGTCCCTGGGAAATAAGCATCCTTTACTCCTACAGAGTCCCTAGCAGCAGAATTACCCTCCCATATATCAGTCATTGAGAGAGCTGCTGAGAAGATAAATCCTCCTCTGCAATTCTGTGTATCTACCCTCCCACCAGTACCATCCATCACAATTCTAAAATCAGCAGCCATCTAGATTTAAAGAAATAAATGTTGGTGGCAGTACAAATTCCCTATCTTTTTATACGCACTCACCCATCTGCCAGTCTGGGTATCTAAATCACATCACCTCAATGTTCTTGTACCTATACTATCCAAAAAGTCCTTATTTATAGCTGGACCCACACAAAAGCCTATCCCTAACAACTAATTTAGAATCAAAGCTCCCAAAAGAATAAGAAAGGTTCCTGTCTCCCACCAGGGCCTGTTGGAATTAGCCTGGCCTAAGAGCTACTTCCAGCAGTAGGATATAGCCTGACCAGAAGAAGTAGAGATACAACTCTGGTAAGACTCAATTTTAGAGAACTCCCAGTAAATTAGTAGGAATAATATGCTTTGGTTTTTTCTCATGTAACAAAAGAAATGAAATCTGAAACAGTCTTGATGAAAAAGATGAGCCTTGTTGGTAACTAATTTAATAATTAACTAGACAAAACTCTTGATAGTTCAGAGTAGTAAAGAATTCTGGTTGAAAATGGGTAGAGAGAACAATATAACAGAGCTGTGTTTCAACACCTGTATGACATTTCATCAAGTAAATCTTTATTGTTCCCTGCCACCTAATGGTGTATGTGAAAAACTACAAATCACCATGACAATTCTCAAGTTAGGCTATATCTAGTAGACTTTGATACATTAATGTGAAAACAGATCAAGGTTATTGATAAAAATGTGCATTGCTATAACTGGCTTTTAGTGAGATGCAGGCATTCTAAATCCTGGGTGTTAGTGAAGCTGTATTTCTGCATTAAATGCCTGTGATGTCTCTGGGCACCTTTGAAAACCTGCTACAAGACAATTCTGTACATCTAAATCAAACTTAGGTGGAAGTTTGCCATATGCCTACTTGAAGCAGCTATTTACATAAAAATTAGAAAGAATCGATGCATAGCACAGCCACAATTAGTTGGTTTTCCGAATGAGGCATAAAAATGTTGAACCAGTTGCAGATTTCCTCAGAGCCATATGAATTGCAGGCATTTTAATCACTCCTGCATTGAGACACAGTCTACAGAATTTGCAGGTATTCTGTGGTAATGAAAATCTTGGGTCAAAACAGCATATAAAAAGATACACTCTTCCTACCTTAAAATGAAAAATGCACCTAAGCATTTTTTGCTGAGGTGAAGCAAATGGATTTGGTGAAGAAAGAAAGACATGATAATAAATACCACAGTCTTACTTAAAGGCACCTGAAGGCAGATTCATGCAGACACCAGTTGCACACTCTCTGCAGCATTAGAATCTGAACATGATCCAGTGCCTGAAATCTTTGTGAATTAGCCCAGGAAAAAAAATACTTAAAATATCCTTTAACTGGAAAGATGGTAAAACTAAAAGGGAGAGGTATATGGAAGGAAAAAATAAATGTAATTTACATTAAATTTAGGAGAACTAACAGCTGAGTATGAGGGTTTGCTTTTACAAAATTAGCTCAGGTGTTCCTAGTGTATGATCTATTTTTGGCTACTTTGGTTATTTGTACCCTGAATACAGTTCTTTTCAACCTTCTCATCTTTGAGAGCAATGAAATGTGGGTCTGTGTGACTCACACAATATTGCCTCTTTTGCTATTGACAATAGTTCAACAAATGGAGAACTGATGCATAGAAATAGGTGTCCCCAGACTTAAAAGCCTAAACTTTACAGTTCTTTCACAGGAGTATTACTTTTACTTGTTCACTTGCTGGAAGGTGTAGAATTCCATATATTTAATTACAGGAATTCCTATTATTTACATTACAAGGTAAGGTTTACTATTTTTGTAACTGATCACAACTGATTGGCAGGGAAAGGTCAGTCTTAGGCAAGGTGAACTGAGTCTCAAACACATATATCATTTTATATCAAATAAGACATGTCACTTGGTATACAATTATCATTATAGCAGTACCTGCCAGTGGCAGACAGAAGACTGTGGAAACCTGTAGGGATCTCATGTGATCCAAAGATGACTTCACATGACCTTTACTTAAAGCCAACTCAACTGAAGAAAACCGTATCTCCTGACAAAAAATAATTAATGCATAGTGGATTTTGCCCTCTCTCTCCTTTGCTAACACACTTCAACCTGTGAATGTAATAATTTTTACAGTTTACTATTATTTAAATCAGAGATAATGTTATCAGTTTGTATAAAAGAAATAGTCCTATAATAAAAATAATATCAGTAAAAATACAGAATTATGCTTCAGACTTACCTATCAAGCACAAAATGCTTCATGAAGGTCATTCATTTAAACAGACATGGGAACTGCACAGTGTTCTAGAGGAATGACTAACCATGGAGAAACACCAAGGCTTTAGCTCAGTGGGTTCCTGGCACAAGTTGATCCTTTTTATTCTTCCTTTTTTAACTTCTACTGAATGTGACTACACTACAAGTAGGTATCAAAAGAGACCAGTATACTGTAGTGTATTACCAAATTATTCCAGAATCTTTGATATATGGTCATCTGGATGGATATATTTCATCACAATAATGCTAAACACAGGACTTATGTATGTTTGCTTTTTGAACACTGCTTATATTCTCAGTTGTATACACACATGAAGAATCCATCTCTCCATTAGTTTCTGAACCTGACTGAGATTTCCTTTGGCATACTTTCTTGACTGGTCAAACAACAACCTAGTTAAGAAACAAGTACTTGTTTATTAGTGATCAAAAGCAGAGAGTTTAGAAATGAAGGTATGAGTATTTCAGTAGGACCCCCACAGCAATTTGGTATCAAGATCATAACTTTTGTTTGAATTACAGTACATCTTCTACAAAGAAATCTAGTTACTATTTGAAGAATGTAAGTGATGAGAATCCAACATGCTCTCAGGTAAATTGTTCCTACCTTTAACTATTCTCAAGACAGCAAAGTGGACCTTATTCCTTGGATTTCATAGTGGCTTTCTTTACGTTTTTGTTTCTGTTTTTTTGCTATTAAAAATAATTTCTGTGTATTTCTAGACTGAGTCACAGAATTAAATATCCTCTGTGGTTTTAAAGCAATTAAAACTGACTGAATTAAACGTTGGAGAGTAGGACTCTATTCCCATGATTATGAAACACTAAAATGCCTTGTTAAAAAGCTGAAAAATGCCTCAGTGGATAGACGCTGCTGCTTCTAACATTGTTTCACTTACTGTTAGAAATTACTTATATAATTTAAAAATAGGATTGTCTTTGAGTGTGATCATTCTTAAAAATCTAAAATGGAGGTGAAAGCCACAGCTACTATTCTGGACTGAGTAGAAAGCACTGTCTTAACACAGAAATAATATAGTAGAAGTAACTGGATGATTTCTGACCCTATGTGCAAATGAGTACAAATCTATTCCACTGAAGCTTCTTTTTCTTGTTTTTGTTTCTGTTTTTCATTATAATTGCTCTCCATGATTATTCAGAAATAATAGTAATGGCTGCCAGAGTTTTTTTATGGTTGTCAACAACACTAAGGGTACACATAATGACTAATTCACACAGAGGGGGAATATAGCCAATTTCAGTTCTTAAAGCCCTGGTCTATAGATTTAACAGAAGTGGCACTAAGTGACTGAACAAGTTCCAAACAAGAAAACTGTCTGCAAAAGGTAACTGAATTTGCTGGAATATTACAACACCAGGAAAAATGTGGACATAATTATTATCCCATCAGAGCTGGAAAGACATGAAGGCTGGGACTCATCTCTGCTAATACATTGATCAGTCAAAGAACATCTGGATAAATCTCTTTGCCTATTTCCTTTTTAGTGCAAATTCCTAAGGCCATATGGAAAAACTACCATTGTGGGTAATAATAATTTAGGTGGTAATCCTCATCTCCAGACACCCGTTTGTCTTTCATGTAGCTCTGAATAGCAGCGAACTGGTCTTACTGAAGGTATTACTTCTTTCTATCCTTCCATCATAAATTCTGAAACTTCCTCTGTAAGATGGTAGGCTGCACAACCATTCCTTTCTTTTTCCAGTTCCAAATATCATCAGACATGGGAGACAACAGTCATTGAACTAAAACAGGAAGGACTATCCTTTATCTGCCTGTGTTGAAAACTGACTCATCTCATGGAATATCTGATCAAGGCTATTGCCTGCCACAATAAATAATACAGCATGACAAATAATAACTGCACAAAAGCCAAATATGTCTCATTGTTTATAGCTTGAGTTTAGCAACTCACGGGGCCAACAACTGATAAGTTAATAACAGATGACAGTCTTAGAAGTAATACCTTTCTATACTAGTTGTTATCCATTTGTAAGTTTGAGATTCTGGCCAAAATGATGTGCAATATAGCTAAAGTTTTTGGGTACCTCAACTTTCTGGTCTGTTGTTACCAGTTTGCCTGTCTTGTACACCAAGAGGGGGTGCCCTGTAAAAGTCCTTATTATTTGTGTCCTTTGCCAAGCTCAAGTCCAGCTGCATCTTGGCCTTTCTGATCCTACCCCTATACAACTGAGCAGCATCCCTAATACACTTCCTGGGATATATCCGCCAGCTCTGTTCTACTCCTTCGTCTCTAAGGGCAGTTTCCCAGAAGGCCCTAGTGACTAACTCTGTAAATACCTTAATTTTTCTTTCCTAAAACTTAGGGTCCTGACTTTACTCCTCCCATAACCCACATCCCTCAGGACTGCGAACCTCAGCAGTGCACGATCAGCCCAGGCTCTCCAGCTTTGGTAACCAATGAGTCCTGTATCACATCTCCTCTGCTGGGCCTGTCTATTACCTTGCTTAAGAAGTTACTCATGAGCCCTGTCATTTGAAAGAGATGATACCATATACACATCATCCTAGTTTCTAGTCTTCTCTGAGGAAAGGGTTAGGGTTAGAGTAAGAATCATAGAATCATAGAATAGTTGGGTTGGAAGGGGCCTTAAAGATCATCGTGTTTCAATCTCCCACTAGATCAGGCTGCTCAGTGCCATGTCCAGCCTGGCCTTGAACACCTCCAGAGGGGGGCAACCTGTTCCAGTGTTTCACCACCCTCACTGTAAAGAATTCCTTTCTTATGTCAAGCCTGAATCTACCCCAATTTACATCCATTATTTCTAGTCCTCCCATCAGATATCTTATTAAAAAGTCCTCTGTCTTTCTGTAGGACCCCCTAAGGTATTGATAAGTTACTATGAGGGCCCCCTGAGCCTTCTCTTC